>QLNU02003225.1:28680231-28702586 GCA_006491805.2 Dysdera silvatica | reverse complement strand
TTTCAATCAGGCGTGGAAAAACTTAATTTCAGTCCTCCAAACATCAAATCTCTCTTCAATTTGTACTAGATTCCTTGTGTCACCAACAGATGGCGCTAGCATTGTGCAAATAGACCGGTAAACATGGCAACACTTCAGCTCCGAAACGGCAACACTTCAGTGCTGTTTAATTTTAGATCACTCGAATTCCTGACGAGGGACGGCCATTGCCCGTCCGAAACGTACGTCGAATAATGTGTTAAAATTTTTTCTCTTACACCTAAAACGTTGTTCTTCTTAAATCCATTTATACTGCGTAGTGTTACGTCACCAATCAAGCTTATGGATAAATGTGTTCCCCCAATTTAACAAAGTCCTCGATGTAATGATTATTTTTACTGGTCCTGAGAAAATCGTTAAATTGAGGTTAGACTGTAATATAAAATTGTAAGTAATATAATGAATGTTAACAAACATAAATAATACAATGGGTGTAACAAACATAAATAATATAATGAATATTGCCAAACATAAATAATATAATAAATATATATCTAAAATGGAAATCTTTCGTGAATAGAAGATATTTCAGGATGTTTCAAAAGCTATGCTGTCCACATCCGAGAGGCATACTCGAAACCAAGGCTGTAATTAGGATTTAATTTCGAGGTGGGGGTGTTCAAAAATTTTTACAGCATGTATCTATGCAAAGCTGTAGCCAAGTCCTATTAAAAATTTAGTTTCGGGGGGGACCGGTCCCTAAGATCCCCCCTCTGGATACGGGCATGCTCGAAACTATTAAAGAAAATCCTAGAATTATTTCACTTGCAGTTTCATTACAAACTGATTGTGATGGAAAAAAGTATCGACTTAAACTGTAAGAAGTATTATTAAGAAAACCGATTATAAAGGATGTGTCGCAAGGAAGAAGCACTTCCTAAGCGTCGTTAATAGAAAGAAATGGGGGTCAGAGTAGAGCATAAAATCCTGATCTTAAAAAGCATAGCACACCGATGAAAGAAAAAGTAAAAGCTGTTTTAGTGGAAGTTTGGTGTAGAAGCACACCTCCCCCCACTTTATAATAAACACGCATGCTTCTTAGAATTATGCTAGAATGCTTAAGAGAGTTCATTAGAGATAAATGAGGTCACTTTATCATCGAACAAAAAATTTTAACCCTGTCCACAGTGAAGATGTACGACTCAATGCGCGTAAACATTATATAAAATAAAACACATAATCACAGTTTAAATTAATAAAGCGATTGATAGCCATTTCAGAAGCACTTTCGGCTTCCTTCTTCAGAACCCTAGGCGTAGAGTTATATGGGCCCGTGGGTTCTGAGACCCCACAATAATTTTGAAAACTCTACGTTGATGTTCAGAACCCTAGTTACACTAATGTGGTACACGTGCTAGAAAGACTGTCGATGCCAAATTGCTAGTCCAAAATTAGTTCGGGTAAACCAGTTGTGGGTGCGTAGCCGCGTCTTTTGCTATGGGACGAATGAAGTTTCTCCAAATAGAGGACATGGAATTGAACGGAAGCTGATCGTTAACAGTAGAAGAGGAATTTCAATGGTTTACCCAAACTAATTTATAGCTAGAATCTTGGCATCGATAGATTTTTTAGTATGTGAACCACGTTAGTGTAACTGGAGTTCTGAAGATGGAAGATTAAAGTGCTTCTGAAATAGCTATCAACCGTTTTATTTATTTAAACAGCGATTTATTTTATATAACCTATCTGCAGCATCATTCCGAGAGACGTCTTAAATAATTGTATGGAAACTTTCCTTGTCTATATTCTGAAGATTAAATATTGTGATTATAAATATTTTACATCAAAGGATATAAGAAATTTTTTATATACTTCATTAAATTTATTTTTTTTTTGTTCCGCGTTTTATTGAGGTCTGCTTTGTTGAAATATAGAGCAATTTACTGCGTTTACCTTGAGCGTACGGTAATTTTTTTTACCTATTGTATTGCAATCCGATTTGGAATATCTTATATTTTAAAATTATAGATAAAATTATAAATAAAATATCTTTATAAAGCTTAAGTGATTCTTCTTTGCTGAATATTTTAGTAATGACTGTTTATTAAAATGCCTATATACAAACAATATTTTTTTGCGCCGATTATTATAATTGTTTTTTTGAAAACGCATAACATATTTTAAGAAATTTTTAGATGTACTTAGTGCATCTAAATGTATCTTAGTACGTCTAAATTAATCTATTATATAACATCTATTTTTTGTCTTTATTGTCAACTTCAGAATGAAAGTGAGTATAATGCAACAACCTGTTATTTCATCATTTGCTGAAGTGCCAGAAAAACTGGTACACCTACGTAATATTGTGTAGCCCCCAACCCCACGCATGCACGCAGAAGTGCCGCAACACGACGTGGCATGGACTCGACTAATGTCTGAAGGTATCCTGGAGACAATTCACACCAGGAATCCTGCAGGGCAGTCCACAAATCCATAGGAGTGCAAGGAGGTAGAGATCTCTTCTGAACAGCACGTTGCAAGGCATCCCAGATATGCTCGATAATGTTCATGTCTGGCGATTTAGGTGGCCAATGGAAGTGTCTAAAGTCAGAAGAGTGTTCCTGGAGCCACTCGGTAGCAACTCTCGATGTGTGGGGTGTCGCATTATCATGCTGAAATTGTCCAAGTCCGTCGGAATGCACAATGGACATGAATGGGTGTAGGTGATCGGACATGATGCTTACGTACCTGTCAGAGTTGTCTCTAGACGTATCAGGGGTCCCATATCACGCCAACTGCACACGCCCCATACCATCACAGAAGCTCCACCAGCTTGAACAGTCCCCTGTTGACATGTAGGGTCCATGGATTCATGAGGTTGTCTCCATACCCGTACACGTCCATCCGCCTGATGCAATTGGAAACGAGACTCGTCAGACCAGGCAACGTGTTTCCAGTCATCAACAGTCCAATGGCGGTGTTGGTCGGCCCAGACGAGGAGTAAAGCTTTGTGCCGTGCAGTCAACAATGGTACACGAGTGGGCCTTCGGCTCCGAAAGCCCATATCAATGATGGTTCGTTGAACAGTTCGCACGCTGACACTTGTTGATGCCCCAGCATTGAAATCCGCGGCAATTTGAGGAAGTGTTGCACGTCTATCTCGTTTAACGATTCTCGTCAGTCGTCGAAGGTCCCGTTCTTTCAAGGTCTTTTTCCGGCCACACCGCTGTCGGAGATTTGATGTTTTACCGGATTCCTGATATTCACGGTATATCCGTGAAATGGTCGTACGCGAAAATCCAAATTTTGTCGCTATCTCGGAGATGCTATGTCCCATCTCTCTTGTGCCGACTATAACGCCACGTTCAAAATCACTTAAATCTTTATAACGTGCCATTGTAGCGGCAAGAACCGATCTAACAGCTTTGCCAGGCATCTCTTGCCTTATATAGGTGCTGTCGACCACATCGCGTTACGCTGATTGGTTGCAAAGCTCCGTTATTTGCATACGCACGCCTGTACCAGTTTTTCTGGCACTTCAGTGTAAATGGGCCCCACGTACAATTTTTTTTTGTATTTTTTAATACTGTAAAACCTCTCTTAACGGACATCCCTGAGATACGGTCACTCCGTTGCTTGCAGTCAGTTAAAAATATCTTGCCAAGGAATCTCCTTTACAATAATACCTCTCCTTTACGGACAAATTATATTGTTTACATTGCTATATTCACTGTAAAGCGGCCATTGGGTTGTCACTTTTAGGTCAGCGGGAGGCTTTGTTAGACATAATAGTCTTTTCCCTTCGCTGCCCTGGCGGGACGTCAATAACTAATTATATTTAATTATTTTTATACTGCAGCTTTATTGGATTTCTAGATTTCTTCGGTATTTATGTATTTAATATGTTCACAAATGTTTATTAGATTATGTATAATGCAATTTATTGTAATCTGCTCTCTTACTTTGTTGTATGGTGCCTACCAAAAATAAATAAATTAAATTAAAAAAAAATTTCCATGAGTGTCTGCTAATGAACGGCTTTACTGTATTAAATTTTAAGTACTCTTTTTAAAGGGGCAGTAAAGGTATCAGTGGTGTAGGTAATGGGAGTTAATGGGGGTTATAATCCCTGCATTATACTTTACTGTAAGCTTCAATATCACACACACACATACATATATATGCAGTCGAGTCTCTATTTAACGAAGTGCCATCGTTCCTCTGAAAAACTTCGTTATAAGGAAAATTCGTTAAATAGAAATTAACATAAATGATGAAACTTAATTTCGATAAAATGAAAAAAGCTAAATTTGGACAGTAACTCATTTTATTAGACACTTTTTTTTCCAACAAGTTTAAATATTTTTCATATACAAATACGTACAAATTAATAACAAAAAGCAAAGACCAGGCTTACCTTGCACCTGTATAATCCTCATACTATATATTTGAAACAGAGAAATAATTCTTAAAAACTTATTCCAGATGTTCCTTGCATGCTCCCTACCCCTTCCCCATTGAGTTCAACTCCATTTTCAAACAATGCAACACGTATGTGCGAGAAGCAAATTTCGTGGCTTAGCTAGACCTGCACAGTAATAACACTTTTTACTACACCCACGCTGCTTCTAAGTTCCCAGTTTAGAACAAGAAAATTTAACGGGCTGCATGTCCACAATACAGAAGGCTACCTCACCTCCATCTTTTTGCTTAAAATGCTCAACTATCCCTTCTAGCTAACCATCCCGCTGAAAAATTGTTAAAGGTAAATTAAAAACAAAAAATCAAATTCTTTATAAAAAGAACTTCGTTATGTAGAAATTCTTTTTCGTAATATGGAGACAAATTTACATGTTAGTGCCATTCAAAGTCAAGGTTCCGCCGAAAATTTCATTAAATGGAAGTTCGTTATATGGAGACTCTACTGTATATATATACGTAACCTCCACGTATAAATTTTCTGCTCACGAAATTAAATATAATTATTGCTTTCAAGAATTGGAATAAAGCAATATTACTATTAATACGTTAGTAAATACTGTTGTCAATATAATAATTAAAAATTTCTTTCATTCTTTTTTGTAGTAATGAAATGTAACTAAACTAGGGAATGTATTTCCCCTCTTTATTAGTAAACCTTTTACTTTCTAATTGATAAATTAATTGCTTAATTTTTTATTAATTTAATTAATTTTGTTTTCGATGAAAAAATTAACGTGTTTTATTCAGATGTGTCGTAGCATTATCTTAATAAGTGCGTATTTAACTCGGATAAGCTTTCGCTTTAAATTAATAGTATTGTTAGTATTGTAATTAATAGTATTGGTTATTTTGCGGTATTATATTGGTAGTGTTGATAGCATTGTATTTGTAGTATTGATAACATTATATTGATAAAATTATTAGCATAATATTGGTAGTGTTGGCAGTATTGTATTGGTAGTTGATAGCATGTAGTGTTGATAGCATTGTATTTGTAGTATTGACAGTATTATATTGATAAAATTATTAGCATAATATTGGTAGTGTTGGCAGCATTACATCGGTAGTGTTGGCAGTATTGTATTGGTAGGGTTGGCAATATTATATTGAAAGTGTTGGCAGTATTGTATTGGTAGAGCAATTGCAGTATTGTATTGGTAGAGCAATTGCAGTATTATATTGAAAGTGTTGGCAGTATTGTATTGATAGGGTTGGCAATATTATATTGAAAGTGTTGGCAGTATTATATTGGTAGAGTATTTGCATTATTATATTGGTAGGGTATTTGCAGTATTATATTGGTAGATCGATTGCAGTATTTTATTGGAAGTACATTAACAGTATTGGACTTTATACTAAATGATTCGTTTAAATGACCGAGAGATACGGAGGTCCTCAACATTCAAATTACTCCACCAAACGCTAATTTCAATATGAAGCAAATTTAAATTACCCCACCCAAAATATAATTTGAATGTTAAGCAGATTTGAATTGCCCAATCCAGAAGGACAATTTCAATGTTCAGAGGGGAAATTTGTCTGCTTGACTTTGAAATCATTAATCTCATCATCCATTGAAATTGCTTCCTGGGCGAGGCAATTTAAACGTCGAGCATTGTATGTATGCAGAAGAAATGCAACAGTTTGGATTAATGTCTCATTTCAGATTTGAGAAGAAAATAAATATGAAAGTTCATTGATCTAAATGATTGTTCTTAAATGTTACGTCTTGAGACTGATTACATGTTATCTAAGGCGGTGTGAACGGGTTTTTGTGACTTTCGAACTACTGTATAATAATCAGCATCTAGGTTACACGGATTGAAATTTAAGCTTAACAAGCTTAAGAGAGAAGCAGTGTTGCCAGTTTTGTTGATCTCATGAAAAAGGGAAAAAATTTATGCAAGGGAGGGGAAAAACAAAATAAAATATATAAATTTCTTTAGAAAATTACTGAATTGTACAGTAAAAAGCCTCCATTCCTTCAAAACCATGTAATAGTTAACCTTGTAGTTAAAGGGATCCAAATTTCATATTAAAAATGAATAACGGTAAATGTTTGAGCAAAATATTTTCGTCTTAGAATGACGTCACAGACATGTCCATAAGGCATGTAAATCTCAAATGTGTGTGCAATGAAAGACGGTTCACACTAAACACACAAAACACACTAAAAACGGTCCTAGTTAACCAGATCCATGGAAGCAATTAATGGTAATTTCATGATTGATGTTACTGTGATGGATCCGATATCCATTCAACAAGAGACTTCCTTGTTTTCATAGCTAAGAAAATCTGGAGACCATTCCGGAACAATCCAGGTGTTTACTCTTTTCATTATTATACACTCACAATACATCGATGTTTTTGCAAGTGAATTTTATTGCATTAAATGCAGAGTGTGGGTCAAATGTTACATTTAACCTACTTACGGTTTAGTTCAGTTTTAAAAATGGAAGCCAACAGTAACGAAACTGTCTAAACAAAATGGCCGATGGCTATCAACCTTGAAAAATAAAGGGACAAGAATACATAGAACAGAAGAAAAAAAAGTTCAGTGCTTTATAGTTCAACTGCTTTGTGAGATCATTCATTTTTTAGTTCTTCGGTATCTGCTATAAGCATAAGCGTCACTGTAGGGAGGGGGCTCAGCTTTCGTGGAAAGACGAATATTATAAATAAATGCTATGTGGGGGGCATTAGAGGAAGGGATAACCCCACCGAAACTTCGAGGTTGAATACGTCACTGATTATCAGTGGGCCAGGACAAGGCTCCTAAAAAAAGGGAGCTGGCACATTAGTCATTTTGATGCCATTGTATCACTAGATCTCATTCACTGCAATGTAAAATTGAGTGATTTAGAAGTGTGTTTATTTCAGTAAAACAGAGTGAAATGGGTGGATGTGCAGCTGTGAATTGTTCAAATTATTCAAGGAATAAACGTAGAATGTTTGGATTTGTAACAGATTCTGCAAGAAGTAGAAAATGAACTATTAATTTTCAAATGATAAACGCTGTCCAACAAAATGGCGGCTGACACGTCAGCCTATGATTCTAGGGTATCTAGGCCAGGAAGCTAAATCAACTTAACTGTTCTAGCTTTCTTTTTAATCGTTGACGTATATTATAAATATATATGAAAAAAAAAGAAAGAGCTGAAAATATAACATGATACTATACATAATGATACTAGAAAAGAGAGCTGGCACATATCCGCCATTTTCTTACCATCGTATCACGTGATCCCATTCACTGCTGCGTTAAAGTTGAGTGATTTACAAGTGTGTTATTTTTAATAAAATAAGGTGAAATGGGTGGGTGTTCCGCTGGGAATGTTTCTAATCATTCGAGGAATAAACATAGAATGTTCGGATACCTGGCCGTCATGTACAGCTATGCAGTGCAAGTTTGTTTTGATTATTTGCATTATAATTTTACATTAATCGAAAACTAAGCTAGGGTTGCAAATTGTATTTATTGGCGACATCTTAAAAGTTGCGCCAATGTTTACAATAGTCGGATAATCGCGGATTTTTGATTATTTTTATGCCAAAATAGCGATCATTGCGCCAAAGCGGAAAACCTTTATCGCCAAGGTAAATGAAACCGGAAGTGTACAAGAAAATGGTGGCTTATGCGTCGGCCTATAATTTTAGGGGCTCTAATCTTTTAATATTGCAAATTTATCGTCGTCATTTTCTTCTTCCACTTCGCCATTTTCCCATGCTATCGGCGTTACGCTCTTTTATCCTTCCCTTCCAGAATGATCCACTTGATGGTTAGGGTGATTAACCATCCCCCCCCCACGCCCCTTGAAAAAATCCCAACTTAATAAAGTTATAAGAAACTGAAATAAAAACCAAAATCTATGGAAGGGGCTACAGCCTCCCCCACACCTTGGGAACCTGAGGCCAATAACGGCAATGTATACATCGCTCGTTATCGTATCTTTTTTATCACAGGAAAACAAGACTGAAAAGACTAAAAATATACGTGTTTTATTTCGTTAGTTAGTGTACAAAATCAGCGGTTATTTGGTTCTAACTATCCCGCATGCGATCACAGCCCCTCCTTTAAATATTGCCACGCCTTACCGAACTACCCAGATGTGGTACCCAAGATATATATATATATGTGTGTGTGTGTGTTTAATATGGGAGGTATTTATAAAGAACGTCAATCTTCTTTAGGAGTCAGTGGCCACTGCTAGTCGGCCAGTGGGACAAGATAGCATGTGTGTGTGTACGCAGACTGCATTCGTGCTACCACACCTCTGAGAGAAATAGGTCTATTTTAATAACAGTGGCGGTGTCTGGAAAGAAAACGAGTGGGGGAGAGAGGGGAGATAAATACCCTCGAGATATTTTTCCCCTACAAGAGCCAGCTTGGGTAAACCTGTATTGGAAAGCCTGGAGTCGTTTGGATCAATACTTTACAACAGCATTAAGCTTACAAAGTGGGTTTCCGTGGGCGTAAACGATTATTGATATTTAAAAATTTTGCTTGAAAATTGAGTTACCATTAAGCAAAAATATTTAGCAGTAAATAGCAGGGGTAATGTGGAAGTCCAACGAGAGTGCAGTTTTCAAGAAAAAGGTGGAATAGTTCATTAAAATTATCAGTATATAATAAACTATGGAGGTAATCGTCTAATATTGTTTTAAGAAATGAAATGTAGATTATTTTCAATACTTGTTAAATTATTGGTAAAGAAAAGAATGATTCTCCGGCACCTGATGGGATACGAACCCACAACCAATTAATTACTGGTCAAGTGCTCTATCATTAAGCTGCAGGTGTCACTCATTTCCTCCCGTATGAGCATATATAAGGCTTTCTATGGACAAGTACGCTATTAGTGTGGCAATGCTTTGCCTGCTTATTTTGAACAAAGCAACAAGTCCAAGAAGCACGGATGTCCAATAGAGTTTTAATAATTTTCGATATTGCTCAGTAAAGATAATTTTTAATAGTATTTATATAAATTTTTAATAAAAGCAATGTCAGTAACAAACAAATGCAATGCTAATTTTTTAATGAAACGAATCAATTTCAATGAAAACAACATCTGATGATTTTAATAAAACGATACGCAATAATCTCCATTAAAACATTGTTGAATAAATTTCAACAAAAATATATTTGATAATTAATATCGGATAATACGATTAGAAATAAAGCGATGTTAACTAATTAACATCCGACAAGTTTCAATAAAAATGATGCCGAATATTGAATATTCAACAATATAATTTCCAGAAAAAAAAAAGAGGTTTAATAATTAACATCCAAAATTTGTAATTTCCGACAAAACGATATTTAATAGCTAACAATCGATAGTTTTAATGCAGTATCTTCTTCAATTCAGTGGTTGGTAACCAACATTCTCCACAGTTACCTATGTTTCTGGGATTACAGAGCCTCTTTTGGCGGCCACCTTTCCCAACTCCCTCTCCCCTAATTGCGCACTTAGCGTAGTATTCCCTATCTCTGCCCCTATGGATAATTCATTTTATGCTTTGTCCTGCCAAAGCTTTTCAACATCCATCCATCTCCATCCATCTTTTTCTGTCTCTTGGTTTCTTCTTCCTCCACCATATTTTTTTCTAGTGCTAATTAGTATAGTTCGCACTATGTCTTCGTAATATCGCCGACTTTTTTCTTGGTATTATGTCAATAATAGCTCTTTTTGATCGGGATTTTTTCAGGACTTGCTGTTTAGTGATTTGATACTATAATAATTCCCCTAATATGCTTGAAACTGTTCAATGCGGTATCTCCATGCAGTGGATAGGTACTGTTCAGTGCAGTATCTATCCACCGCATGCAAAATATTTTATCCTTGGAACCTAAATGCCGCACCTTGAACAGCATTTAATTTTAAATCGCTGTCATCATCATTTTCAAAGCAACCTCGATCTTTTAGAATAAGAATAACACGATCAAGGTTACAAAGCCAAATGGATTTTTGGATTTCAACACCAAGTGCATGAGCGTTCAGTGTAAAGCTTGACTTGACCTCAGTCTGATACAGCTTGGAACAAACGATGAGGAAAATAAATCGATGATTATTTTTTAAACGTTCCGAAATTTCCGGAGATCTGTCGAATCGTCTGCTAATAAAATTGTAAAATTGTTCCCCCACAAATTTTTTGAATTGATAACCCCCCACCCCCCGTCTTGAACTAAGCTTGCCAATAATTTCGACTTACAACATTAGTCTCTAACGATCACCATCAGTTTCAATCCAAATAATTTTGTTTTTGTGTATCATTATCAAAGCATTAAGAGCACCCGATATCAGATTTTTGTAACTCAAATATTAATTTCTTAAATTACTTGAACTTTCACCAACATGTCACTTTCATATTGTTTGCCTCGATTTGATACTGGTCACTGACGGGTAACGTTTTCGAATTGTGATATTAAATACACACTATTTCATCGTTTTTTCTTCTGAAATTTCCTAAAAATTCATCGAACCATTTGAGTAACCACTTTGGGAAACACCGCGTCATAGGAAGAGGTAATTAATAAAACAATGCGTAAATTAATTAATATTAGGATGGCTCAATTAATAAAAAGTAATAGAAGATTATTTAAAAAAAACAGTCATGGGCAAGAAAATGGTTCACATCTTATATGCTTACGTGGTTAAATGTACGTCTAGCGTTTTTGTAGTTAACCACGATCTAACATCTAGGTAGTTAAATTATATCTTAATTGTTAAATTCGGTCTATGATAGAGTTTAAACTGGATATATCTTTGCTTTTATGCTTAATTTATTTTGGTGGTTAAACTCCAATTAGTGGCTAAATTTTATTTACCATAGTGGTTAAACTCGATTTACTTTAGCGGTTTAACGTAAGTCATGTTAGTGATTAAATTTTACTTATCGCTTAACCTGTTAACCGGGGAATAAAATTTTGTGAAACTCGTTTCACACTGGGGACTTTTTTTTTGTGGGGGAGACATTTTGGTAGTCTTCCGGGCATGACGAAAAATGTCGTCATACCCAGTTAACAGGTTAAGGAGATACTTTTTGTTAAATATGTGTAATCTTCCGGGCATGACGAAAAATGTCGTCATACCCAGTTAACAGGTCAAAGGTTAAATTTTATTTATCTTACTGGTTAAACTTACCTGACTGGTTAACTTACCTTGGTGGTTAAACTCTTTTTTTTTTAAGATATTGTTACCCTTCCCAGGGTTTATGCAATTGTCAAATGGTCATCAGATAAATCCTTTTTTTCTTTTTTTTTTTGCAAATTTTCGTAGGGGAAATTTTTGTGGATAGTAATTTCTGACACCTACGCTCGAGCTCAAACTAAAGCTTTCAATGTATAAGAGAAAAAGAGACGTCGCTCTGACCTGGAGTCGAACTAGGGACCCTCCGAGATCCTGAGTGCCTTAACCGCTGAGCCACCACGGCACAAGAACGACGCTACCTTTCTGCGTATATAAGATTTCCGTAAAATATTATTATCATTATCATTCTCAGGGTTTCACAATTGCTAAATGGTCGGCTTGTCTTAATTAGTGGTTAAACAACTTGCCTTAATGGTTAAATTTTACTTTTAACTTGGTGCTAAAACCTGACCTGCCTTAATGGTTAAATATTTTTCTTAGTGGTTAACTTCTATATCTTATAAAAAATGTAAACCACCGGCCATATATAGCTTTTATAAACCATTGCTCATTCACATTCTGAAGTTCCTAAAAAATATAAGTATCCTCACTTAAAATGAGATAGTATCCTTGACTTTAAAATTATAGGGCTATCTTTGGAGCAGAAGTGAGCCAAATTGTTTACTGACCGGTACATTGAACCAGTTTGCCCATCGTCCAGCAATGTTAAGAGTCAACCATTGTGTCAAATAAAGCTAAGAATATTGTTAGTTTTTTTTTCCCGGCGTCCCCTGCGCTCACTATTGTCATTTCTCCAATACGTTACGAGTTATTATTAGATGTATAATATTGTGTCCAAAGGAACAATTGGAATGAAATTTTTGAATAATTTTCCCGCCAGAAAGGTAATCGATGCATAATAAGGTGGCCTCTAAACTTTATGAATTTATACGGACCCCGAATAAGGTTCGTAAGCGAGGGAATTAACATGAGTTCGATGATGTGCTTTTCGGGACCAAAGTTATAGTACATAAATGTGAAGTCCGCAAATTGAAGATTCGTAAAAACGTAAGTTCACCCCCCCCCACACCCACACATTGTACAAAACCATCATTTTATATCAAGTAATGACAAAATTACCCTATGTCTGCGTCAAAAGTCCCTTGTTAAGAGAATTTGGTAGATTCTAGTCACCTTTGCGCATATTTCCAGATGAAAAAGCGCTAGAATTTTCGAAGATTTAAAATTCATTTAAGCAAATTTCTTATACTGACAAAAGACCCTTAAGTGAGTTTCAGTACCAAGCCCTCAGCTTGTAAGTGGGCCAGTGCGCTTGCAAACAAAACGTCAAAGAAAATTCTTTAAACGCATCTGTGACATAGTTTTTCTCTTCTCTGGCAGGACCTGAAGACAGAGACTACAAAACAATGAAAATACACTTCACCTGTAAACTGATTGGTTCACCGTAACCGTCACAAACGGTCTTTAGATTTTGGCTTCCTTAATCAGTGTTGCCTTTAGCATGTTCAGTGTTTCCAGTCTAAAAAAGTGATTGTAGCCGAAGGTGGTGAATGTAAACGGAATATTTTTGTAGTTTCCAGTTCATTAATAGGAACTGGAGGTTAAAGATATTAGGAAGATAATTATAATATACATAGAAAGATAATTACAAAAGACCTAAAATGGAAAACCTGATTGATTCATTATTGTCACGGCACACGACGATCGATAAAAACCAATCTTCCATGAACTATTTACAGCAACTTATTCTCCACTTTATCCTTCTTCCGCGACAAAAAAAAAGGGTCCTTTTGTCTCCTGTTTTGCGACCACCTTCCGCAGCGGTTGCTTTTTAACTAGTTAACACTGCTGAAAATATTCATTACGTTTACTTGTTTTATATGCAAGAGGATACAGGCAGGCCTTATTTTATTGCTTTCCGTCTTATCATACCTCACTTTATTGCGCTGTTTACAAATTTCAGGTTTGTGATAATTTTCTACTGAGCAATCTATCTGCCTATCGTCTGCAGGGTTCTCCAACAGCATGAGTTTACTTCGTGTTGCCATTTTAGTAATTAATAAATAAATTAATAATGCTTTGAACAACTAATAGACGTCAGTACAGTGTAAACATAAATTTTGTATGCCCTGGAACACCAAAATTTATGTGACTCGTTTTATTGTTATGGTCTGTCATCGAATCCACAATATTTCCACATTATGTCCATATGTGCGCCCTAATTGCTACTCATGATATTATACCTTAATCCTCTAATCATCAACCAGTTTTCTTTCTAGTTCTTTATAAAATGGCGCTTAAAAACAATCACCCACGTCTTCACATTATGAAGCAGTGCTTCTCAACCGCCGGGACGTTTCCAGGCCCTGACATCAACCATACTGGACTGCGAGAAGTTCTCCTGGAATTCTTCATTTCAGTTTTCTAAACAATTTTTATGATTAAATATTTTATCGTGGAAATATTCTGAGAAGAATAATAGTCGGGGATGCGTCGCAAAGTTCTGACCCAGAACGCTTAAATAATATCTCTGCAGCAACTGTCAATGACCAAACCGTGTTTTTTTAAATATGGGAGTATTCATGAACGATTGAGAGTTTTAAGATATCAAAATCTTTCAGAATTCAAGAAAGGGTGTACCGTTCATTATGAATTTTGATGGTAAGTGCTTGCAAACCGATTACGATAATGTGTGGTGTATCCTCTGTTCTTAAAATTGAACGAAATAACATCTACGTTGCAAATGAAAGTGACCACCACTCTGTCAGCGAGTGTGTATTAAAAAAAGTATCAAAAAAGTGTGTATTAATAAAAATAGTGTAGTGATTAATCTTTATGATTATATATAATTAATTATTCATACTTATATTTTAATGCATGAATTTAAAAAAAATGGAAGGTATTTACAAGTAAATTTATCGGGACCAGACCCTTGTCTTATGGAAAAAAAACTTACCGGGCGACGGCCTCGTAAAGTTTGAGAAACAGCACCATAAAGAACTAATTACTCATTCACTAGAATCAATTCATCACTACACTAGTGGCATTTCAGTAGATAATTTTGGTAATACTTATTTCATGGCCATTCTTGAAAATTGCCAGAATTTCTTAATGAAATCGTTACCAGAAAAAGTATTACTTGAAATAAAGTTGGTTTCGAGAGTATTGGAAAGTGTATATTGTAATAAAGATTTAAAAAAAGTATGTATATGATTGTCTGCAAATAAGTTTGCATTAGGTTATGTAAATTATACTATAACATATTTATCCGTAAATAATGTTTGTGCTGTAAACATACAGCGCCCTCTACAATCCGCGTTTCCAACGTCACTCCTTTACAGACTAAAAACATCAGATTAAGTTCAGATGAAGATAAATTTATAAAAAAAAAATTGGCATCAAGCGCGGAATTACATCCGTTTGGGTGCCACTGCAGTTTTCTCAAAGCAGACGAGATGAATCGATTTTTTGGAAGACGAATCGATGTCAACAATCGATCTGACAATAATCCCTAATGATTAAATTTGACGCGATGAAAAATGCTGACATAGTCGGCTTCCTTTTTTGAAGTGGTTTGGCGGGTTTATTCCTCCTTCGAATTTCGATGGTCGAATGCCAAGTGGAGTCCATGAAGGTCACACGATTACATTTTACTAAAATTGATTTATTTATTCACTGACCCGACCTTTGACTTCAGGTATCAAGCACGTTGATTGAGACTCCGTTTGGTATCTCCATGAGAGATTTTATGCTCAAAACGGACCTTTAACATGAAATACAACTTTTTTCCTTTTGCAGTGTTTCCTATAATGTTTACGGGATTTTTCCCTCTGTGTTTTACCCTATTCCTACATACAATGAATTATACACGCGCGTGAAAATTTCACTTGATTTCTCTAATAATTAATCATTTAAAGTTATGTAGCCGCATTTGATTATTTTATACCTTACTCTTATACTGTATACAGTGAATTTTAATCTTAGCTTTATAGTCTCGAACACAGAAGGAATTTTTCCCTCTGTGTTTTACCCTACTCCTACATATAGTGAATTATACAAGCGCATAAAACTTCACTTGATTTCTCTAATAATTAATCATTTAAAGTTATGTAGCTGCATTTGATTATTTTATACCTTACGCTTGTAATATATACAGCGAGTTTTAATCTTAGCTTTATATTCTCAAACCCAGGCTCAACCCACCTATTTTCGATATAATTAATTATTAAGATTAATTAGTGGGTATGGTGGGAGCGTATCGTTAACGCAAAAGTAGGTCCAAACGATTGTTTATTGTAGGATTTCAAGTATTTCCTTTTAAACAATGAAGTCATTTTTTTGAAAACTCCCGTTGTTTGCATTCGCGCTACGGCTAATATCGGACAATGGCGTCTTAATTATATAAGCTCGTTTCTATCAAAGGTGGCGACGGGTATTTTACAGATTTGTAGGTTGTTAAGACTTTCTATTTGGCATCGTTTTTTAGCACTTTTAATTTTTACATAAAAGAGACTCCATCTATTGAGACTCACATTTATCTCCTAATTTTAGCTAATACACCCTAATTACATTTGTTTTTCTTGGCATTTTAAATAAATATTTTTGTAATTATATTACATATAATACCAAGAAACAGTACAGTCGAACCTTATTAACGCGAATATAAAGTTTGGGTTATCCGGAAAGCATGGCGTCGTATTATTTAGTCCATCTCTGGTTACCATATAAACATTTGCCATTTTTATAACATGTACATATAACTATCATTATTATTGTTTAATTATATATATATGTTCAATAACATTAATAGTATACAGGTACTTTTAAAGCTCATATTATGCGGCTTCCACACCACAAACCTTTTTACAAATTATCCCATGCCTGCTCTTGAATCATTGCAAATATCCAGATAGGCATTTAAAATCACTCACATTGAAAGCGTCAGCAAAACCAAAGGGCCTTTCCTTGTAAAATTGTGCCCATGAGTTGGTTTTGCTCTTGAATCTCTCCGTTCCACTTCATTAGCGTTATTTCAACTTCTTCGTTTTTGGCAGTTCTCATTCTTCTTCGCGAAGATTCAAACTGTTGAACTACAGAAGCAGGTTCGATTTTTTAAGATCGTCAATTTTAGTAATTTTTGCAATCACGAAGCCTACGAAATTTAGGTATTATTCAACGTTGCGTAATCTACATCATCAGAATTCTAACTTTTTTTCCTAAATTCAACGATTTTTGCGCTTTGAGGTTCATTTTTATACTTAAATGTTGAAAAGTTCAAAAATAAAACCATTCTGGATTAAATACATGCCATAATGAATGATTGGCTTTCAATTTTATCTTAGTTTGTATATAGGGATAATGAAAATGAAACAATCAAATCGTTCTACCTTGGTCAAAGGAAGGTCACATTTAACCTTTTAGGGCTATTAGAACAACGAAAACACCCCCTTTAAAAGACAAAATTACATTGGCCCTCTTTGGAACTCTCTATTTCGAAGAAAGACCAAAATTCGAAAAAATTGCATCGGGTGACTTGGAATAGCGCGTTTTGTTCGTATTAAACGAAGGAACTTTTTCAAGGGTCGTTAATTATCAATTAGTATTAAATAATATTGCGTGTTAACAGTGTTCATGTTAAAAGGACTAAAAGTACAGGAATTCCTATACAATTTGACGAGGAGGCGGAATGAATGAATGAGTCATAAAGTGTTGCAGTATGGTATGATATACGATATATTAAATTTAATTCCTATTGTAAAGTGACTCTGTATATTTTGAATTATGTTGACATTAGGTTATATCAGGAATGGCCAACCTTTTTGGGAAGAGTGC
The DNA here is from genome assembly GCA_006491805.2 of Dysdera silvatica. Taxonomy (NCBI): domain Eukaryota; kingdom Metazoa; phylum Arthropoda; class Arachnida; order Araneae; family Dysderidae; genus Dysdera; species Dysdera silvatica. The sequence continues at coordinate 28,685,142 of QLNU02003225.1, read as the reverse complement.
CACTATCTGGAAAAAAATTATGCGTACCACTTCCAATTTTTCCAATATACTAAAAAATATAAAAAGGTGAAAAAACGTTATTTATAGGCTGATTATTGAATTTTTACACAAATAGCACATTTTTTTCATATAAGTCTGAGTAGTGGAGATCTAAAAAATAATATAGTAAATAAAACAAAAGTACAAACTTAGGTTTTATTGTTAATAAACGTTTTTAAAGGTTCAGTTAGGCTATGTATGAAATAAAAATGAATAACTTGAAACATTTAATTCTAAATAATTATTAAACAGCCAGTACCTAATTAATGTGGCTTTTGAATTTGTAGTTTTTTTACCAAGTCATCTATATTAGGATTAGTTCCTAAAGATGCTAACAAAATTAAGCGTTTTAGGTGTATATCAGTTAATCTCGAACGATATTTTGATTTTATTGTGTGCATAGTAGAAAACAATTTTTCACAAACATACACAATATAATAAAAGCAATCAGACAACTTTGAGCGGTTTGTTAGATTATTGGTACATGAGCCGGCTTTCGGCTGCGCTAAAGGGCAGCCTTCATCAGATGTATATGGTGAGAATCGATGTGTTGATCCAGACCTACATCAATATCTGACAGCCAAACCTTGTAAATTTGGAAAATTGCTTGTTGGTACGAATTTCCAAAATTCAATATAATTTGGATCACTTGCAGTTGAAATAAGTTCCTTGTATTTGCTTTTCAATGCAGTGTGGTGCTGTAGGTCAATAATAAGAAATTGAAAAAGGATTTGTGAAAAGATCAGCATTTTTTTTTATCATCTTGAAAATCATCAAACTTAGCACTGAATGAATCCTGCAAAATGGATATTAAATTTTTGAATCTATCATAGTTCGGAGCATTATTGATTTTGGTAGCTAGTTCCCCAGTTAGCGTGAAATGTGTTAATCTTTTTTCTCCAAAATCGAGACAAAAAAGCAAAAGTTTGTTCACAAAAGAAGATATATGGTCAACTTGGGTAGGAATAATACAATCTTTTCCCTTCTAATTTAAATTCAAATTATTTAAATATCCCATAATATCGGTGAGAAAAGCTAATGCCCATAGCCCATCTTCATTCTTGAGTAGCAAGCATTCACTGGGCAGTTCATTGTTTTCTTCCACATATATTTTAAAATATTTTCTTCGTGTGCCACTGTTAAAACTCCGCCGTGCCACACTGTGGCCCGGGTGCCGCGGGTTGGCCATCCCTGGGTTATATCAATCATAGTTCTGTTATTATTGTTATTATTATTATTATTATTATTATTATATATTCGTACAGTTAGAGTTGTCTTTTAGTATCACTTCCCCAAAACCTGAGATCCCAGGTATTTTCTTAGGATATGGGCCATTCCTTTTTGAGCTATTACCTTGCCTAGCTTTAGGCATTCGGGTCTCACACAAGAATTTTACAGTCTTACATATATCTTTCTTATACATTGTTATATATTGATATATATTCAGGTATTTTTCAAAGCTTTTTGGGATCGCATTTAATGCTCCTATTACAATAAGGATGATTTTCGCCATTTTTCTGTTATAACCTTTCGATTTCAATCTGCAAACCCTTGCATTTGATAATGCCATCAAATTCTTTACCTTCAATTCTTCAATTCCTTGGTACGGTAACATTTATTAGCCACTCTTGCGTCTTTTCACTATTATTAAGTAGGGTGTATTATGCGCTTGATGCTCGTCGGTCTAGATTTCCAGTATATTTTTGGCGCACTTTATAAGTTATGTTATTTAAAATAGCGCCCACTAGTGGTTATTAGCAGGGCCTTTGTGCCTATTGGATTAAATTAATCTTCGGTAACCTTTAGAAATAAGATACCAAGTATCAGAGAAGAAAGTTACATGAAAAAGTTTAAATATTAGTAAAATTACTAATGAAAAAGTTCATCCAAGATTTCGGACGCGTCACCAGCAGTCCTTCATCAAGAGCGACCATTCTTGCCCTTCCTTTTGAACGTCTTTCCTTCAGTAGCCTTTGTTTTGTCTAAATATATTGTGGCTCGGAAGTTGAGTTGTCTCCAGTCTCATCCCAAACCATTAGCTGCGTAACTTTAGAATAAATCACACAAGCAATATAAATTAAATGAAATTCTTCTTATTAAAAAAAAGACAGACAGACTCCGTTTGGTATCTCTATGAGAGATTTTAAATGCAAAAAACGTACTCTTGACGAAATGCAGCTTTTATTTTCCTTTTGCAGTGTTTCCTTTAATGAATGAGGGCTATGTTTGTTTGTTTGGATTTTTTATGGCGCAAGAGCAAATGAGGGCTATTTTAGAAAAATATTTTATTATAACCAAAAATACTTCATTATTACAGAAAAAGTTGTTATTATACCAAAAGAAGTTCGTTATTATAGGAGAAAATTCGTTATTTTTAAAAAAAATTACTTCCACAGCTTTTTTTTTGTATTTCTTTTAATTTTAAGTCTAATATATTATTTTTCCAAAGCAGTTCAATTCGTTTCTCATCTCCAAATTTTCATGGGTAGTATTTTTGAGATATTTCAAAACTGAACTGCTACCTTTGATTTTATATGTACGTGTATGTATACATGTGCGTGGTGTACGCGTGTTCCCAATGCTTTTCTATCCATAAATGGATACAATGATGACGAAAGGTCAACATAGGCAATATTGACGAAGCACTGAGATGATATTTAACAATATTTACGAAACCAAGCGATTTGCATACATTCTGACAAGGTTTTTTTCGGAGAAGATAAAGCAATACCTTGTTGTAAGTCTAGTAATTTGAATTCTTTTTTCCGGAACAAGAGGAAGTAGAGAGGAGAAGGCTAGCTCGAAGGACACATGTTTTGCGAAGGTGGGGGGTAATGGCCTACGTCTGACCCATTTCGGCACCAGGGAAAAAAAAAAGTACATCTCCAAAAATGTATGTGAGATAAAAAAAATCAGGGATGTCCTGGATCACTTGAACCTTGGGGCATGTTTTCGAGGCCCCATTTTATTAATGGCGGATGAAAAATGGCGGGTGATTAGGACGTGTATATGTGTTTAATTGGGGAAAGTCTGGACCTTTGAATAACCTGATATCAGGTCCCTACGTTTCATGCGTGTTTTATTTTTCTTCCAGGCAAGGACCATCTGCATGATTTAATTCTGAACCACATCAGATTTTTAGTGCAGTAATTATGTCTCACAAATCGAAATCATATATGCGCTTATTTTCGGTCAGTGTGTGAGAGAGAAAGAGAGAGAGAGAGATAAAAATAATCCGTGAAGATATTTGAACAGTTTGATGTCTCAAAACTGGTTGCTTAGGAATCGTTGAAACCCAAACAATGCGATCCGTACCTTTCGATAATCTTGCCTTACTGTTCGACAGTAAGAGATCGATCAAACTGGGCCACTCTATCTTCTTTAATGTATGTTTTGAATTTGTATCTGGCAATGGAAAATGGATTTGAATTCTGATTACGTCTTCCGAAATATCGAAGAAACTATAATGGCAGAGGTGCAAGGCGTTTGATTATTGTCCCATAGTCTCGGAATGGAATTGTAGGTCCCTTCTCCCGATGTGTCCCAGATTGGATTCATAAGGTTTGGGAAGTAAAGTTAATTCATTTAAAGCGGGGGGAAAAGGGACATTTTAAATTTTAAACTTAAAAATATTCAAATTTCTGTTAAATAAATCCAAAACCGTAACTAGAAAATTAGATCATGATGGTATTATTCGAATCGCTTGCGGTTATGGATAGCTGAAAGGAAAGCTGGGTATGTGTGTGTGTGTGTGAGGTCAATGCGCCACCTTTCTGAGAAACAGGCTAAAAAAAAGTGGGCTTGTAAGCGATTCCGGGTACTGTGATTGGCGGGAAAACCTGCTTTCATTATGTTCGAATCGAGATTTAAATATCTTGCTTTAATAGGTAATTAGATCGTATCCCCCTCAGGTTCATATTTTGATCTGATTTCATAAGGGTTTTAATTTATTTTGGTGTGTTAGATTACTCGTAACCGTCTTAACCACCTGTATTAGATTTATATTCTCGCAAATAGAATCGTGGGATATTTAAATCGTCTTCAGATCGATTTGATTGTCATCGATTAAAATTTGTAGGTTATCGGATAAACCAGTTTTAAAATACTTCTGATTAAGAACTTAAATACAGAAACATGTCTCAATGACGTCTTTTTAATTGAACGCTATTTTCATTCAATGAAGATATTTTACGGTCACAACGAAGCTTTCGTAGAATGACACATATTCTGATTAACGTCTTTTCTGTTTAACGACGTTTTTCCCTGCTCCTCGGAAGTCGTCAGTGGGAGAGATCACCATATATGTAATGTGATGAAGCAGACGACTTTCGTATGAATCTAGAGCACAATATGTATATAAGGTTAAAAATTTCAAAATGCACGTAATGCTAAACTAATGGATTTTAGGTTACAGTGGACTTTCAAATTTACGAACAAGTACGAACCAAAAAAAATTGCGAAGTCGAAAGTCCGTTAATGGGAATTAACGTTAGTCCACACTAGGATACTTTCAGTTCTCAAAAACATGGTCTCAAATTGAAGATTCGGAAAATACGGGTCCACTGTATTTTGGGAAGAATGGGATGGGCCCGCAACTGCCATTGCTGAAAAATAATTTCTATTTTTAGACGTGGTTCGGACTCTTGATTGTGCTGTTGGCCCCTGCCCTTGATAAATCTCATCTGGGATACGCAAAATAGGTAAGTAAGCCAACTGGTTTAAATAGAAAAAAAAAAGTAAAAGAGAGCACTCCCCCACTTTTTTTTGGACCTTGATAAAGGATTAATTCGCGTTAAACCAACTAGAAAAGCTGCAAAATATCGTATTTTCTGCGAGATTACAATTCTGATCCTTTTCTCAGATTTCGCACTG
>QLNU02003225.1:28651881-28680131 GCA_006491805.2 Dysdera silvatica | reverse complement strand
AAATGCATTATTATTTTTTAGTCAAACCATGTTAGGATATCGCGCATGATACCCGTGCATAAGCAGACAAACAAATAATTAATTTTGTTCTTAAAGGGGATAGTTGATCATGTGAAAGAGGTAGTCAGCTTTAAATACACATTTCTCAAAAAAATAATGCACGAAGACATACAAATATGTACACGCATGCATGTATGTATATCAACTTTGTGAGAATTTTTTCCTTGAAATTTAGAAAGGTTAAATTAATTTTGTAAAGCAATTATTTTTAACAATTCATATTCTGTGAAATTAATAACTTTTGCACGCATTTCACACAAGCATGCAAACTTAATTATCGTATTTAATATTCTAAGGATAGCAATGAAGTGAATTAAAGAAACAAAATAAACGCGTTAGTCGATCCAGCAGTGACTTTTCATTTATTTTAAAAATAACTGTTGACATCGAACAAAAAACGGCCTAATTGAATTTATTATTTTGCCAGAAAACAAATCAATGGCTCATTGTATTTCTTATAATTTTAAATTCACTGCCGAAAACCCCATTCTTGATTCCCAGCATTATTTCAAAATTCATTTCAATTCATGCTCAGGCATATTTCCCGCCAAACGTACTTATTGCGCAGTTATTTAGCAATCCAACTGATATCCCATGGTATATAAGCCGCAAGCATGTTGGACAACGACCCGTATTAAAGCCGAAAATCCAGTGGAGAAGAATTGGAAGATAATTATCTCAGATTTTACTTCGCCTCTGGATAAACAACAGAGAACTAGAAAATGCGCAGTTTGTGTTTTTGAATGCGTAGTTTATTTCTTTAAATATGCGTAGTTTATTCGTTTGGAAGCATAGTTGGTTGAAATGCGTAGTCTAATCCTTTAAAGTGTGTAGTTGTATTCCTGTCGTTGAGTTTTAAGGGAAAAACATTTTTTTTAAATATGAAATTCCTTTTATTTTTCACATTATTTTGGATAATTTCGTGCTTTAATTGCGTGACATCCTGCATTTCTTATACGTTACACCCGCTTTTGTGAACCTGGATTTTATTATCGGACGCCCCGCTTTGTTTAATGCGAAATCCTTCCTTTGATGTCAATGTGGGCCTGACTTGAATGAGTCTTCGCTGAAATATTGTCTTCAAAGTAAATGAACACATAAATAATTTATATTTTAACTAACCTACAACGGTCGTTAAGGCTGTCTTAACGCATTTAGGGACTCTGGGCGCAAGTGCTTTTTTTTTTTGGTCCTTTTCCCATGAATTTTTAAATTGCCAAATTTTTGCAATAGAAAAATATTTATTTGGATGCCCCGTTTAGCTAGAGACCTTGCGCCCGAGCCCTGTTGGCTCACCCGCAAAGATGGCACTGATGGTCAATGAGATTTTCATGACAGATGATCTATATTTGATAATCAGCGGGATTCCAGCATGAAATTCCAAGGATATGTTCGTTTCTATTATATTTAAACTAGGTTAGAAGACAAATAGAACGCGTGCGGTGGCGTGCTTTTCGATATCATGAAGATCTAAACAGCGTGTCTGAAGTTTAAAACCGCGCCAGATAGCATCCTGGAAGAATGCACCTCAATTTTCTTGTATGCATGGTGAAAATAACATGAAGACCATTAAATCGTACATTAATATGCAAGTCGCCAATTTCTTTGCGTGAAGGGTGTGGACCTCACACCTGTGCGCCAAGTTCATGGCCAACATACTAGAGACGATATCTGCAACATGCCAAGACAAAGTCCTCCGATTTCGTGAGGTGAAATTCGGCCAAATCATGAGTATTACTGGCTAAACTGGGTCAAGTTTTTTTTGCCAAACTGTTTTCTGTAGCCATCGGATGATACTTCACGCTTCTTCATTGTTCTCTTCGTCGTTTAAGATTCGCTTATGGTTGATAAAATGAGCATCTCTTGAATACATGGGCATGACAAGTGAGGGAGGAGTGGCCACTCGAGAAATACAGGTCACTTCACCTAAAGTCTAAACGCATGCGCTGTTTGTTCCTTTGTGCTTAAATGTTCGTTGCATTATGTTTTATTTAAACGATGTCACCACCCTATCAATGGAAATATGACGTGTTAGCTTACAATTATTTGGTCATACTTTCATAACTCAACGCTGTTGTTATTTTAGTTGAAAAGTGTGTTAAAACGTGAGGACCCGAACCCTATTTGAATTTAAGGACACATCTGCTCACGCACGGAACGATGTATGCAGATGTATCTAGTTCAAAGGTTTTTACTTTTTATAACTAAGAAATATGTCTGAACATAATAAAAGTTGTTAATTTAAGATTTGATTAAAATTAACCCTATATGAGCTCTTTGATATATCCTACTTGAGTTCAATACCTTAATTAATATCAGGAAGTATTAATTTAATTATTATTAAATTCTTTATTATTGAGGAACTATATTTGTATGTAATCTTGAAATGGTTACTAAGGCCTTTTTTTTCTGAGTGGGTTTGAATGATCGACGGAAATATTTGTAGTAATTCAGGCAGAAGCAAACCATCAAACCAAATTTTTACCAGCACAGCATGATTTCTGTGTCCTTGCGCCACAAAATACATAAACCAAATTGATATTTTAATATAGCATAGGGAGAGTTCAAGTATTACGTAAGCATCTTTGGGGGAGGGGGAGAGATTTGCTTATTTTTGCTGACAACGGGGAGTGGGGAATCTGAACCATGCTTACGTAAGACAAAATAAATAAATAAATAAAAAAATAAGTAAAATGAAATAAAACTAACACATATTCACAAAGTGACAACCACCCGAACAGAACTGTAATATTTGAATGCATGACACACTGCAAGCAGAAGATATAAAATATAAAATACACGTAATCGCAGTTAAATATTTAATTATTTAAACCAGTGGTTCTCAACCCTTTTAAGCTCGAAATCCCCCCCTCTCTGCTTCCCGTGGCCCCCCTTAATAGTTTTAAATTATTATAAATGTATTATTTTTAATAAATGTATTTTATTAAATCCATTTCTTATATATTACACTAGTTGCTTACAACGTAAGAAATATTAACAATAAAAATGTAACAAAATACTTTCTTGTGCCAAAAAAATAGCAATTAATAGCGTGTTAAAACTTTTTTTTTAAATGAGATATTGTTTGCTGTGATTACTCTCTATTTATAAATAAGCGTTTAATATTATAACAAACTTACACATAAGTACTTAATATTACAATAAAAACGTATATAATTTGTACTATAATTTGCTCACACACATTGCAGTCTTATTTCAAAAACTTGTACCAACCAATTAGAGAACCGAAATCTTACGTAAGCATGGTAGTGGGGGAGGAAGATCAAACGTTTGCTTATTTTTTCTTACAAGGGGGAGGGAGAGTATAAAATGGCCAAAAATTTGCTTACATAATATTTGAACAGCCCCATAGGTAAGTACTTACATAGTTGAAGCACATTTGTGTTAACGTATTTATAATTATCTTTTAAATTTCAAAGGCTACGAATAATGGCAACGTATTCGCTTTATCTCTAAAGACCTCATGACACTTAAAGTGAACAATACTTAAACTTGTTGTGAGCAAGACGTAAACTTGTTGTGAGCAAGACGTAAACTTATAGTGAACAAGACGTAAACGTATAGTAGTGAACGAACGCAAAGGTATGGTGAACAAGACGTAAACGTATAGTAGTGAACGAACGCAAAGGTATGGTGAACAAGACGTAAACGTATATTAAACAAGACGTGAACCTATAGTGAACAAGACGTAAACTTAAAGTATACGAAATGTAAACTTGAAGTATACAAAATGTAAACTTGAAGTATACAAAATGTAAACTTAAAGTATACAAAATGTAAACTTAAAGTATACAAAATGTAAACTTAAAGCGCATAAGACGTAAATTGAAAGTAAATAAGACGTATAGTTAAAGTGAGCTAGACGTAAAATCAAAATTAGCAAGATAGAAGATTAAAGTAAAAAGACGTTTAAGGTAAAGTATACTTTGTAAATTACACAGTGTAAGTTTACATCTTAACTACGTCTTAGCTGCTTAAAATGATCAACGCGATAGTAATATAATTTGGCACAAAGTGTAAGTCGTATGAAAAATGCTTCAATTTTAAAAAACGCGGTTGAAATTTCTTATGCCCGCTTAAAAATCATTAGCGCTTAAAAACAGCGAAGTGAAGTGTTACCTATTTATAATGGGAGTTAAAAAAACCGATTTGTTAAATTGTTATCGTAAATGGAAAACTTCAAAACAGGCAAATCAATTATAAACAGTTCAAAGTTTAATTTAATAACACGAGTGGTAGCCACGAAACCTTGATAGAAGTATTCGCGAATAATATTTACATCCCAAACCTGAAATTTAACTGAAGTACGCACATATATCCAGAAAGAGAGAGAGAGAGAGAGAGAGAGAGAGAGAGAGGTTTCAATAACCTTCATCTCTCTTGCTTTGGAATTCGGTTAGCAATTCGTCATGTCCCGTTAAGGAAACTAAACCATAAATTGTATAAATAGTTTCCTTAAAGCGATACCAATTATTGGAAGAACAAAAAATCAAAATCAACGTGGACAAAAAACTTTATGAATTGGGTTAAAGTAAGGCAGTGGTCGTTGTCACCACTCAACATCTCTTCTTTTTTTAATAAAAAGTTGACGGTTGGTTTTGATGATTGCTGTTGCCATTCCAGTTTTTTGAGTGTGAATTGATCTGGAGAACTAAAAACTGGCAACAATTAAAAAACTCGGACTAAGTGGACACGTGCGTTGAACATCGTAATGTTTATTATACGATAATACGTCTTGATAATCCGACAGTGATGTGAACCGGGACCTCCTCGAATTGTAGAACCAAATAAAAACAAAATCCAACGTTTTTGCGTAATTGGCAATAAGTTTAACCAAAACTTCAAGTGTAGAGATTATGTGTTTAAAAATAAAAATTTAGATTAGTTTTAATTTAAGAAAAAAATATTTTCCAGAGCAGAAGTTTCTCGACTTATCGAGATTACTATATTTCGTTATTGTGATCTTATAACATATTTTTATTAGTTACTTTGTGATATTTTAGAGACCTTTCGTTTCTTTGCCATAATAATAATAATAATTGTTTATTCAATCTAATTTTGTATACTTTTTCGTGAGGTGCATATCATAAGCAATTTGAGAAAACAGAGAAGAAATCTTTTAGAGCTTACGTTTAAGATTTGGGTTGGAATTGGAAGAGAATATAAAGCCGAAGCTTGTTACGGGATTCTCCTCCAAAAAGGTTTTACAATTCTATTGAGGTTTGTTATTCTTTTAAGTACAGGGTGACAATAAATAAGCGTCCCAATAAGAAATTGTAAGATCGCAAAAAGTACTGTATCTAATTTGTTCAAACTTTGCAGTTAAATAATAGGAATAACCAAGTGTTTTTTACGCCTGCTGACGTGTTGTGTTTATGTTTTTGAAGATTTGGCGAAAACGTCAAATTATTCAATACCTGAGTGTATTTGCATTGTAAAAATCGTTTTACGAAAACAACAGAAGACCATGTGACCCGTTTTCGTGTGGAGATTTGAGAGATAAAGCGTATTCCAATTATTCCAAAAGGATTTCTGAGTTAAAGATTTACAATTCAAATTCAAATTGCTGCGCTAACACTTGAGCCTGCAATTTAAAATTTTGATTTGCGCTTGCGTCATTCAATTGTACGTAATGGAAGACACATCGAACATGTGATTTCTTAAATTTAGAATGTATATATATTTGTGGGACTTATGCTTTAGAATGAAGAACTCTATGGATAAATATTATGTCCTTTAATGAATAATTGCTACAGCTACTTCACATAGTTACAATGTTGTGTCTTCTACATTAAAGCACATAACACAAATTATCCTAATTCTTCATAAGTATGTCATCACAGCTATGTATCGTCGCGGTGGTATTATCCGCTATATTCTTATGTCATAGTAAGCGTCGCTGCCCTGCGTCCAACCTCCACCTCGGTTGTTTCCCATCTCCCAGTCTTCTCCGTTTCCAAGCATGTGCTACCGTCGCTGTTTACACACTCATGGCGTCTGGTGTATAGGGATGGGTGTCCCAACCCACACATATTAAGGAATAAAAAATTTGTAATAAAGGAATAAAAAATTTGTAATAACTTTTCTATAACTTCTTTTTACTTTTGGGGGCGCCCTGTATCCGAAATGTAAAACTTTGCATAGTTAACTGATTTATACATTTATTTACATATGGCAACATCTGATAATGATTTTGTGCCATTATATATTATATGACGAAGGTCTGATGGCATTATCATATCATATAGTAGCATGGGCGCCCATATAGAGTGGCAATGGGAGAGGGGTTTGCCGTTCTTTAAAAATTTGATTTGCCCAATTCTGCTATGCATCTACCTTCAAATTTTCACAGCCACATTTTAAAATAAGGCGCTTTTTAACTCATTACTAATTATCAAGCAGTATTAATTCTTTTTCTAGTGTTTTAGTATCTTATACATTTACTAAAATGTTTGATAGCTTTGAAGGAGATAATGATTTTTCTCAGTGCCCCTAAAACTACTCATATGGGCGCCACTAATTAGTAGCGATCTTCTTTCTTTCATTACGGCATGATACTGGTATTTTAAAATTATAATATCGTATCGAAATGACCTTTTGCCACTACTACGTTATTTGAAACGGATGTTTTGTCATTGCATTATTATATTGCAGTGGCTTAATGTTAGAATGCTGCAATAAAGCATTAGTCTTACACTTCGAACGTTTATTACAACCCTGACTGAAGTAAGCCACCATTTAAATTGACACGTTTAAATGATGAAGTAGCGTTTGTGGTTCTAAATCTAGTCCCATTAAAGAGGGTCCTCTTTGTGGTCATTATAGTGAACTCAAGCCTATGTCTAGTTGGCATGATACTTAAGTTCCATCTAAGAGACCGCTGGTTTGATATCAGCCCAGAAAATTGCACTTTTCTTCTTCTGTACGATCCACCAAACCTTGTCGTGGTCGATTAGCAAGCTCTAGTTTGAGCCATAGATTGTAGGTGTCAAAACATCAGAATTTAATTAATGTACCCCCACGAAAAATTTAAAACACCACCTAGGAGTAAATATGTAAAAAAAACAGGAATTTTGGGCACATTGGAAACTTTGATGGGAAGAAACGAAAATAGCTAGAATACAGGAGGTAGTCCCGTCCTTACCTTTCTTCCTATTGGTCGATTCGACACAATCGACCAATAGGTAGAAAGGAGTGGACGGGAATACCTTCTTTATTCTATCTATCTTGGTTTCTTCCCATCAAAGTTTCCAATGTGTCCAAAATTCCCGTTTTTTTACATCTCTATCTAGGAGCCCTTGCGCGTTCACAACTTTCTTTGATAATTGTGTTACCCATGAGAAGATTTAATAATGTCGCGAAGAACTCACAAATCTCTTAGTAGACTATGAGGAACTTAAGGTCCCATTCCAAGTTCCTGGTGAGACGCTACAAGAAGAAGAAGAAGAAGACAGCTTTTTCCGGTCAGTGTGCTGAAACCGTCAACCGCATGAAAGGAGAAGAAATGATCTGGAGTTGCTAAGGTAAACGAGAAATTCCAAGATTTTGAAGGCTCCATTTCGTCCTTTGTTTTCCAACAAAAGTAAACACATCATCAGCCAACCAACAGGATGGTGTCTTTCCAGGCGGGATGAGATAGCTATTTTCAAATTCGAACTTCCGGCTAGCATCCAACCAGTAATGCGTGTAGCATGACCTATTCAATGGCACGACATAGCCACTAATGCCAATGTCAGAGACTGCCAGTGTATGACTGCGTATCCACTCCTATAGTGGTTAGTTTGACTAGCCTCATTTTTACGTATTTTCTATGAGAACCGAGGAGAAGGGAGAAACATATTTTTAATGTGTTTTCCTGATTCCGTGCAGGTGCAGACGACTTTTTGTCAATAAGTGAAATTTTAAATGGGACAGAATTTTGAATAGAAAAAAAAATTAGCAGTTCTATAAATTTTAGACTTTTTACCGTAATTCTACTTATTGTCTGATTATTGTGTTTTTTTTTGTTTTTTTTGCCAATTTTTATGTGCGTTCGTGATTTCGGCAAGGCCTCGAGGTCTAGGGGGTAGGATATAATCCCCCTGGATCTTGATTTTTTATTTGTTAGATTTTGTCTAAATGCCTTAGGTCCCTACCCCCATTTATGCTTATAAGTATAGTAGAGAGTTGATTATTAGAACTATATGGAACCGAAACACGTTTCGATAATAGAACACTCGAATAAAAATAGAAAATATAAAAATTATCAATAAGCATTATGTTTAGTTTTTCTAAAAATTAGCTTTGACCAATTGAATCGATTACAATGTTTTAAAACGTCAAAACGATATAACATCATTAAAATATCAATTTTTTTTCTGTAATCGGCGATAATCGTTTTTTACTGCCAAGCATGGGGTTTCAGTAATCGACGTTCCGATATATGACGGGTCCTACATCATATGGTGGACAATATTTTGCAAAGGATATTTCTCTAACGGGATTGTCATAATTATGATTAATGTATTTAATAATGTTTATAAAATATAATTTATAATTTCTTGATACATAAAATTATAATTAATATATAATTTATAATAAGGAATTAATATACGATATATATAATTATTGTTGATCCCACTAGCACAGTTTTAAAATCTCACTTACGCCATTATTATTAAACTTTTCTCAATTTAAACATTTGATCTAAATAAATAAATTGCAGATGAGTATATCATCCCTCGAACTGCGTCACGAATTTTATATCGATGATTTCTGTATCGATATAAATTTGTTCGGAAGTAACAGACGATTCCCAGCAAGTAAGTAGTAGTTTGGAGTCCATTCATAAACAAACGCTATTAATTTCACATCCGTTTCTTTGCAAAGAATAAAGAAAATTGTTGGCTCTTCCTAACGGTACAGTCCTATTACCATAATTATAGTGCCTTACTTAATACAGGTACCGGTAAGTTTAAGATACACAGATATTCGTGCATACGTAATGACTTCGGGTCTAAACATAATAACATCATCCGAGAAGAATATAATAATGCGTCCGCGAATAGGATAGCTCATACCGAATAGCGTATTTTTCGAGCGACCTAGAACTTGAGGGACCGCAATGAAATACAGACGATGTGCTACACGTTTAGAAAAAAAAGAAAAAGAAAAAAGAAAACGCTGGCGTGAACTGTAATCACGACTTGGTGTTGTATGAACGATTTTCGACTGTCCCACATAAGGGCGCAAATTACAGGTTAACGGGGCCTTATGGGTATCTGAAAACGGATAGAAAATATTGACGGGTGAGATTTATGGATAGCAGTTTGCTCAAATGCTACGAAAACTGGCTAGTATTTGGTCGAAAATAGCCAAAAATAAGGCCAAAATTAGCTACTCGGGTAAAGCGCCTGTGTTTTGTTCTTTTCTTAAATTGAAACAAATGAATTGAATTCCAGCCCCCCTCTCTCTCTTTCTCTCTCTCTCCTTTTTCTCTCCTTGTTAGACATCATTCTCATTGTTGTTACAAGTATCATGGTCATAATATTTGCCGAGAAATAAATAAACGAAGAATTTAGAAAACGGTGCGCAACTGTGATTTTATGATTTCATTTTAGTGCCTTTTGACTATTAGGAAACTGTTAGGAAAGGGGAAAACATGCTGCAAGTGGGAATGGAACCTACGAACTTTGAGTTGTTTAAAGGTACTCTACTTGACTAATCTTTTGAAGTTGGTTTATTGGCGACACACTGCACTAATAAAATAGAAGTTACACAAAATTTATTAATTCGGGGCCGTTCAAGTATTACGTAAGCATCTTTTGAGGAGGGGGGGTTGGTATTTGCTTGTTTTTTCTGACAATGGGGAGGAGGGAGTTTTGCACCATGCTTAGGGAAAGTAGGAAAAGTGATATAGGAGGGTTAGGATCAGCTTAATATTTAACAAGTAAATGTTTAATAATCCAAACATAGGAGGCAACAGTGGTCAGTGCAAAAGTGTTGAAGGTGTGCGTAGGAATAAATTGCACTTATTTCAGCGCTAATGAAATACATGCGCAGCGAATAAAGTAAGATCTTTTTTGATCGTTCACTAAAAGTTTTGCAAGTTAGTTAAGTGTCAATATAATAAAAATTATGTCGCACTAAATTTTGTGAACTATATGCCTGAAACAGGTATTAAGTCTGTTACATTAGATAATGTTTTTGTATCATTATTGTTAAGGATTCAGCACAGGTAGTACTTTGTTTTTCAAAATAGCGTTGAGGGTAAAACGGATAATTTTTGATGGGGCAAAGTGGATAGGTAATCTTACGGGACCCTGGCCCTGGACCCCACAAGTTAGGGACCTCAAAATTGTTTAATTGGGGATAAAATAATGCAATTTGCTTTTAAATATTTTCTATTGATTTTATTTTGTAATATTTCAGCCTAATTTTGAATATAATTTAAATTCACTGTGATTTAATGTTGATAAACTGGCATGAAATTAATGACATGCACCTCTAGCCACATAGGCCACACAGTTTTCACTTGAGAAATTTCTGTCGAAAACATGTTGTGTATACGTTATAATACTAAGTTTTCTATTTCAAAAACAACCTATTCACTTTGCTCCAACCCTGGGGCGAAGTAGATAACTTGACCTTTCTCCTTCAAACATTTTTGTTTTAAATTCAGTAATAAATAATGTCGTTAATGATACGTACTATGTTTCTTTGATGTCCACAGCAGTAAACAATGAAGTTTCAACCTTCATATATTTATTTATCACACTTTATTATTAAGATGAAATTAAGTGATCCGCTTTGCACTACTTTCCCCTACGTAAGGTGACAAAAAATAATAAAATTAACACATAATCGCAAAGTGACAACCGCCCTAATAGAACTGCAATACTTGGATGCATATATATATATATAAAAAGTTTTCCTCGCCCATTCTTGGCGGAAACAGGCTTTGGGACGGGCAGAGCGCCATGTTCCCAAGCCTCTTTTTACATCACTTCTTAATGTGCCATGTCTAGAAACTTCCTGACAATGTGACACGTGTTTAGGATTGTGGCTTTTTGTATTTCAATGTAGGTGTTTGGGTCAATGTTGAGTATCTCCAAATTCGTCGCAAGCGTTTTTGGTACTATCCCTGTTGCTGATATATATATATAATAATTATAAAATATAAAATACATAATATATATATATGCTTATACATGCAATCGCAATTAAATATTCAATTATTTAAACCAGTAGTTCTCAACAATTTTTCGCTCGGGTGCCCCATCTAGACCCCCCGTGGCTCCCTAATATATTTAAATTATCATAAATGTATTAATTTTAATGTATTTTATCAAGTCCACTTCTTAATGTATTACACTATTTACTTGCAACGTAAGAGACATAATGATAAAACTGCAACAAAATACTGTCTTACACCGCCAAAATAGCAATTAACATCATGTTAAAACTTTTTTAAATGCGATAATTTGTTGTGATTACTCTCTATTTATATATAAGCGTTTAATGTTATAACAAACTTACAAGTAAGCACTTAATACCATAATAGAAACGAAAATAATTACTACAATTTGCATCACACACATTGTATTTTTATTTCAAAAACTCGTATCAAACCATTAGAGAACTGAAATCTTAGGTAAGCATGAGGTGGGGGGGTAGGCATTTGCTTATTTTTTCTTAAAAGGGGGAGTACAAAATGGCCAGAAATGTGCTTACGTAATACTTGAATGACCCCATCATTGTAATAAAATCGTCGTTAAGATAGCTATTTGCAACAACATTTTTTATTACAACGTTTTATAAATTAACTGCGTCAAAACATTTTGGTGTAGCTTTCGTTCTATTTGATCTTCTATTGTGTGGACATACTTCACTTTATATCTTTGCGTAGATACTTGGCGGGGATGTCACGCCGAAATACTGTTGTTTCCTACAAATCTATGGGTGCTAGCCGCTTGTCCGCATGTTTCCACTTCACTTAACGCCGAATGACCTTTCTTGTCCTTGCGCCAGAAACTTTCAACCAACTAACCAACCATTCTTTTCTACTCGAATTGTTAGTTTTTTCCAGACGATAAATAATGGGATATTTAAATACAACTTACTCTTTCACGAATCTCTTAACAATCTTTAAATATTTATACAAGTCGAACACTACGCAGATTAAATTAAGAAACAATTTTTATTAACATTTTTTAGGCGTTGTAATAGGAACGACGATATTATGACATAGTTAGATGGTGAAACGTTCGTAAAGAAAAGAAATGTTTTTTGCGTCTGGTGGGGGCCCGACCCCACGACCTTTTACTATCCGGGCAGGTGCTCTTACCAGCTTAGCTACAGATGACAAACACTTAATCCTATACAAACGTATTTAAAGCGTATTTTAACGTTATTTCGCGGAATGGGGAGGCTCGTGAACTGCTTGTTAAACTAAATTGCAAAGAGATAGGTATTTTAATAAATATTTTATTAGTATATTTCAATAAATATTGTATAAGTATATTTTAATAAATATTGTATATAACTTCGCATAAACAATTGGCTTTTTTGATGAATTTAATGTTTTATTGAGTGGATTGAGTGTTTGTCGTCTGTGGCTCAGTTGGTAAGAGCACCTGCCCGGATAGTGAAAGGTCGTAGAATCGTGCCCCACGAGACGAAAAAAAAAAATTAACGAACGTTTCACCATCTAACCATGACATAACATTGGCGTTACTATTACTACGCCTAAAAAAGTTGATAAAAATTGTTCCTAATCTTTAAATAGTTTCCAAAATGAACAATATAGCGAAATTGAAAAGACATTACTATTTGATTATCTAATATCTGAAGGCTGTCATATATCGCACACTACAATGGTACTTACTTATTGCATTCGTTTGAGTGTAATTATGTATCTTGACAAAATGACGGTTGATTGATTGATTGATTGATTGATAGTTAGACATCAATGCGATGTGTGGCTGCAAATTCAATGACTAATAAGAACAATTGAAGTGTTCGATTCGCATTGGACTGGATGATTAACTTTGATGGTTTAGAGTTGTCCAATTTTAACGGTTCAGCGAAGTTCATTTTTGAGGGTTCACAAGATGCTAAAATTAAAATCGTAAGAAACGCAGTATGTTGTACCCAACGTAAGAGTTTTTGTATCCTGTTGGATTTTAATAAACTTATTATTATTATTCGCTTCTTTCTTCTTCTGCATTTAGTAGCGTAGACAAAAAAAAATACAACGTCCGCAATCAACGTACGACGTTTTTACGATGTTCACAACCAGTATACAACGTCTTGACGATGATTTTAACCAACATATGTCGCCTTTACGGTGATTGCAACCAACATACGCCGCCTTTATGACATCCGTTTCCAACGTCAGACGTCTTTACGACGTTCATAACCAACGTACGACGTCTTTACGACGTTCATAACCAACATACGACGTCTTTACGATGATTGCAACCAACATGCGACATATATCAATATGATGTTTATAATTTAGTGGCGGATTTACCAATTTGCAAAGTAGGATCAAGCTTAAAGAAGCAAATTTTTGGCAATAAGTTTGCCGTCAAGAAGTTTGCAAAGGAAGAGGCTGGATTTTTTAGTCGCCAATTGAATTATTCATATTAAATTGTTATGTTCAGAGGCGTAACTAGGCATTGACAAAGGGGGATCTACCATGGGAGCCACCTTAAGGGGGATCAAAAGGAGCCAAATTCGCGAATGCTTGCCAAAAGACGAATTTCAAATAACCGCCAGGGGCGTCAAATTAAGAATTTGTCAAAAGCGCCAAAATCCTTGTTATGCCTCTAATTACGTTTGGTGAGATTGGGCGGCCAAATATGTCAGCCTATAGGTGGCAAAATCGTAAATCTGACTCTGGCACAACCAACTTATGACGCTTTACGACGTTTGTGACTAACACACACTGTCATTAAGACGTTGTCCTTGCGCCAAAAAAAAAAAAATAAATAAATAAAACCAACCAGACTACGTTGTGTGTTGGTTATGCCCTCATAAAAGTATATATCTCAATTAAAAAATTCCGATGAAACTCATCCATACTTTAAATGCCGTTCAACTAAAACTTGAGGTCACCGACAAAGTACGATGATAGGCTCTAAATCATTTTAGTTGGTTAAAAAAAAAGCTATGTGTGCTAGTTATAGCGTACTGTAAGCTATTTTTTTCTTCTGTGACAACATACCCGAAAAGAGAAATAAATGAAAAATTGGAGATGCAGATGACGTGGTGGTGGGGGGGAGGGGGGCATAGAAAGTCAAAGTTCACCTCCGCAGTCCCTGCATTGCTTCGAGAAATAGGTTTTAGCCCGCGGGCCTAATTGCAGCATATTGAGGGCATTTTTTTTACGACGGTGTTTCCTTTACCTGCCATTTCTGCTACAAAGTAATACTTAAATCTATCATTTATGGCATCCCATGACTATTTATACGTGCCAACTTTTTTCAAAATTAATTATTAAAAAAAGATACCTTAGCATCTGAATAGAAATAAAATTGATGAGTTCTTGATTTTAGACTTCGTTTATCATTCTTATATAAGACATGGCTACTATTTATCACGTAAATAGATATAGAGGTTAAAGGCGAAGCTGTAGTGATGATTGAATGCATTTTCATGCAAGGAAACGAAAATTATTGAAGTGGAAAAGGGAAGACAGGTAGGGAAAAATGAAATACATTCAAATGTGGATTATATTTCAAGGAGTAATGTAGTGTTGCCATTTTTAGAACATGTTTTAAAGTGTTGCAAAAGTCTACTTATCTGAATTATTTAATTATTTAGACTTATATAACCTACACCAGCTCAGGGAAAACAGAGCCGCCTTTGGCGATTCACCATTCCCATCGTTATACGAAATCACAAATTAAAAAATAATAATAAATATAATCAACTAGGTGCCATTTGTAAAAAAAATGGTTGAATGTAAATTTTTAGTTCTTGAAAAATTTCGTTTGAAGAAAGAGAGCTAAGCATCTTGTAACAAAAACAAACGAGAGGGACCTTAGAGAAAAAAAGTTTCGCCGTAGCGAGAAATAGGGATAACGGTAGGAAAAGAAGGATTTTTGAGTTCATGGATATTTTACGTTTTTAAACAGGCATAATTTCTTCATAAGTTTTCGGCATGGTTAACCTGACACCTATAAATAGGTTATGCATATGAGTAAATTTGCATCGTGTCCGAAATACGGCTAGGAAGTAGGACAGTGTCTAGGTCATTTGCCCCTGGTTACCCGCCAAAAACCTGAATCTGGCAACAAAACATTTCCCGCGGAAAAAACACCCGAGTGGATATAAAAAGTAATGCCCTTACTGCAAACGTTATATAAAAAAGATGCCATCAGAGAACTGTAATTATTGGGCGGTGTAGGACCCGAATAGGATTAAGTGAAGCTCTTTAAACTAAAAGAATTATTGACAATGTTGTATTAATTATATTAATTTGCAATTGAAACGCGTTTATCGTTTGGCAGTGCTTTATGGGGTAGTGTTGCCAACTTACATTAAGTTTATGCAAAGAGGATTCTAACCTCGATGGAAGACGTTCCGGTTGCTATGACAACTATCTTCGAGGCTGCTAGGATGGGCACGACACCCAGCGAGTTCGTATCCAGATTCAGACGTCGCGATATGCCGCCGGTCTCATCGCAGATGTCTGGAATCGTAGGCTTCAGATATATAGAATATACACCTATGAACCTAAATTAAATTCAAACCTTTTTCCTACGTACAATTTCAACGTTTTTCGATTTCAAATTTCAATGTTTTTCGTTTTAAAATTTCAATGTGTGCGATAACGTTTTCTCCGTTAACCTAATGTATAATTGTTGTTGTTGTTGATTATGCAAGAGTTTGCGAAAGTTGTCCGCTGCTGCAACGCTGTTTTCCCAGAGCATAATGTGTGAAAGTCAACATTTTAGAAATTTAAATTAATTTAATTGGATTCTTGACATAGTATAAAGAATAGCTACGAAGAACAATGGAGTTTAATCTGAGAATATTTGCCTCAGCATGATCGCCGCTGTCCTTAAATAAAAAAACACAAACAAATTAATAAATAAACGATACTGAGATTTTAATCATAATTAAACTTGATTGCTGCATAATAGTAAAAACGTAGATTAATGAGCAGTTATCGCAATTTAAATAATGATAATCAAAGTTGTTTAATGAGGCACAGTGTAAACTTAGATTATCTCAACCGTAACCACTGTAATTTTGGCGGCAAATGAACCGTTGCCGCTTCTTCAGTTTAAAACTTTTTCTTTTGGTTTCAACACTTTAAAATTTTTATTTTTCCTTTCGCCACATTTCGTTTCTGCAGGTGGCGCAATTGTTTCCTGAATTTCCTTTCTGCCAATTCCCAATGACTTTCAATTTCCCAGTCTAGTTAAATCAAGCCAAGCAAATCCATGAAGTTTCGTTGTTTACTTCCATTCGAATTTCAAGTTCACTCAAACTTTAAGTTGTTTTCTACTTGGATGCAAAGAGCAGACGATTCAACGATTGGTTGTAAAAATCCGGAGTGAATTGGTTTGAACTTTGGAAAAGAAATGCTTTTTCTTTCACTTCCATAAAGGAGATGGGAATCGCTGAGTTCGCGTGAACAAGTAGTTTCTTTTATTGAGTGTTTTTTTTATAGATATCGAATTAAAAAAAATATAAGTTTAACGTAATAAAGTCTTTCAAATTTTGATTTTTTTACGCTTGAATATCCATATAATATTGGTATCTAAAACTTGCAGTTATCCATAACCTCGTCATATTTGTTATCTAAAAACCGTTCATACTCAAATGAGAAAATTGTGAAACACATGTTGATACAAAGAAAAACATCATTTGTAGACGAACAAATCAACAATATATGTATATGTATACGTGGACAACTGATTTCAATGAAAGATAACATTATGAAAGAACTCAACAGACGTATTAAACTTGGCTGGAGTGCATTCGGAAGAAACAGTTTTATCCTGAAAAGAAATTTACCTTTGTGTCTAAAAAGAAAGGTCTTCAACCAGTGTGTATTGCCAGTCCTCTCTTATGGATCAGAGACATGGAGTCTAACAGTTGGAGCAATACGAAAGTTACAGACAACGCAAAGGAGCATGGAGAGGTGCATGCTTGGAATAACTAGGAGAGATCGAAAAAGGAACACTTGGGTGAGAGAGCAAACTAGAGTAGAGGACATCATTGTTAAAGTAAAAGGGCTGAAATGGCGATGGGCTGGGCATATCGCAAGAAGAACTGATCAACGATGGACAACGCAAATTCTCACCTGATTTCCAAGAGACCACCGAAGACCTAGAAAACGTCCTCAAACTAGATGGGTGGATGAAATAAGAAAACAGGTTGGGGTGACGTGGAAGCGAATTGCTCAGGATAGACTTGTGTGGAAAGGATTTGGAGAGTCCTTCATCCAGCATTATATATATAATGGTTGAATATGATATACGTATATATATATATGAAACTGATGCAAACTCGCAAAAAAAAAAATGCTTTATCGAAACCTGGTGGAAAACAACCCCCGCAATTGATAATTATGTGACTTTAATAAATATATACAGTGCGCTCATAAAAGAAGTATACAGATTCAACTGTTATTTGCACCGAAACTACAATAGCTAGAAACTTAATTCTTTCTTTTAATTACGTGGCTAGTAGTAGTAAAAGCTTTTTCTTTCATAGTTAGAATGTATTCACGTGGCAAACAGTAACAGTGCACATGTGTTCATAGAACGTAATAGACACTGAAAACAATTGTGATAACATCGACGGTACTGATGGAGAAGGCTACTTGTTGTTTATGGAGACTAAATCACTAACACGTGCAAAGAAATTTCAGATATATGTACAAAGGAATACCCCTTTATTCACAAAATGAGAGTAACTTCGCTTGATATGCTTAAAAAGTGCATTAATATAACTTTCCTCAGTAAAAAACCCGACATTTTTTGCAGCAAACGTGAAAGGAACTAGACTTTTGTTTGCACACTATCGTAAGGAAGAGCGGAACGCAGGTGGAGACATTCTAACTACGCAGGATAAAAAGTCCATGTCTCCAGTCCATGGTGTCTTTACATGGAATCGATCTTATTGAAAATAGAATCTGAAGATCCACTGCAGGAATGACTCAAATGAACAGACTATCTTAAGTGACCGGAAATAATAAACAATACCTTGAAAGTAATTATTGTTGATGGTCAATTGAGGAAGACATTGCTACAAAAGAATGTTTCTGCGTATCTCCATTAGAATCCAACTACGAAAGTTTAACGCTTTGACCACAGACAGTTTTAGATGATGATGTCCGACTCTGTAAAACATGGAATATTTACGAAAGCATCTGTGATATATCTATATCTGTGAGTCATGTATATAATCTGTGTATCACTATATATCTGGGATAGAGTGTTATAGCTACGTAATTAAAGGGAGAATTAAATTTCTAGATACAAATAAAATTTGAAGTTGTGTACTTTTATGAACATCGTGTATATCGAGTTAGATGTTGATATAACGTTCTTTTAAAGGGAATCCGTTTTAGTGAATCTTTTAAAGTGAATCTTTTAAAGTGAAGTTTTTAAGTGTAGGATGATTTTTTAAAGTCTCAGCTGACTTTATAGGAATTCTGCATTACACTGTCCGCTTGTATAGTCGGTCCCTAAACTCAAACCTCGCTTATACGGTCACTTCCAGTTCCGAAAATTCTATAATGTGCCATTGCCAAACATTGTTTACACTTTCAGGGATCTGCATGGAATAAATTTGCTTTCCGAGAACCGCAGCTCTTGCAGCTCCACCTCCGCTCTTCAGTGCTGTTTTTTTTTAAACAGATCCATTGAAACATTAGCACTGTCATCAGCAAGCACAGCTGATTTCACTATTTCCCACTTCTCAGTTATATTTCTTTACTGTTTTAAGTTATTAGCTGACAGTTCTTCTGCATGTCTGCGGTAAAAATGTTTTGGAAATAAGGTAACTCCTTGTCTCCCTCTTTTACTAATTTTGATATTTTGGTTATTCTTATGCAACTGAGAGTTAGTACTTGCGTTTTTATAAAAAAATAATTATGCCTTTCAACGCTTTTTCAATGCCTTTTTTAGAATGTGCATATTCTCGATGACTATTGATGTATGCACACAAACAAAGGCTTTCTTGTTATTGGTTTAACCAGCCTCAATTTTTAGGCAGGGCTATAGAGTTCCAATGTTGGAGGCTATAATTCCTAATTCAGTATCCAGCGTATAGAATTTATTTGTAATTTATGATTTTCTAGGGAGGGCTAATATTTTTTCCAGTGGGCGCTGAGTCCCCTCCAGCCTCCACCTATGTATTTGCGAAAAATGCGACTGCAGCTTAAACCCTGGCCTAAAACCTTCCCCTCGTACATGGCTTTGACACTTCCGCACTGTGAGTATTTCTTTCCGATTTCCTGTTGCAGCGCTATCTCCTTTTCCAATGCAATGATTTGTGTATTCTTAATAGACAAACATCCTTAATGGTTTTAAGACTTTTTTCAATGGTATCGTTTACCAATGTAGGCCTCCAATGGGATTTTCTTATATCTTTCTTAATATTTATACGTACAGTGCTACAATGTTCATACGTTAAGTTTTACGAAGTTCTGCATATTCACTCTTGGAAGCACTGGCGTACACAAGGGGGGGTTGATGGAGGCCCATGACTCCCTACTACGATACAATTTTGCATATATACATATACATATATAGCCTTGTAGCTTTTTAACCCTCTTTTATGAAATGGCTGCGCACGCTAGTGCAAGGAAGTGGTATTCCGTTTGTCTATATTTATATTACTTTGACTTTTCACGAGTTGTTTCATGTCCTGGGACAATTTGCTATTGGGCTGTGTCTTTATCATATTACTAATAAACTCAACAGTTTCAATAATTGTCTTAAAATATTTTTATTTGCTTCTGAGATACCAATTTCTTCTACGAGTACTTTCAGGAGCAAAAATGCAATTTCGTAATTCCAATTTTAACGCGTCATAGCTTTCGTCAATTTCTTTATGTCTGTTCGTATCTATACTTGCTTTGTGATGAACCTTTGGCTTTTCAAACCAATGTTGAAATATATTTTATATCTGACCATTCAATGTCCCTTTCCTGTATTACATCTACTCGATGCCCTTCAATCTTCAACAAGCTATTACTTTTTTACCAATATGCAATTGATTTCGTTCGTTCTTCCATGCGTCTTTCATTTGTATTTCTATTGGGTTGTTTTCACATGTTCATATTCTTCATAATTTCTTCTTAAAAGGCGTAACGCGCAGAAATGGGCTTGAGATTTGAAAAGCAACATGGAAACATACAAGTTCGTTTCGTATAATATTTTTAAGAAATTAAATGAAGAAATGTTCTAATTTTTCAAAGAAAGTTGTTATTGAAAACAATGTTTCCACGTTGTTTTTAGTAAAAAATTTGAAACTAATCCATGTATATGTATATTTAAAATAATATATTAAATGTAACAAATAAAAGCACTATCATCACAATAATGAATTTTTCATTTCCAGCAGACGAAAAATTCATTCAGAGATTCAGGCCATGTTGTCATGATGTCTATCACGTGAAACCAGGCGTTAAAAAACGAACAAAAACGCGTTTTTATTAGTAACTCGCGCGCGTGTTCTGCTTCTGGATGACACAGCCGGACACATTGAGTTAATTAATTAGGGTATTGTGTTAGTAGTGCATGCATGAGTCCTCCTTTAAAAAGAAGAAGAAGAAGAAGCACTCCTTTGTGGAGACACGTGCCATATATATATTTTTTTTAATCTGTTTGTTTTCTCTTCTGATATTATACAGAATTAAGTTTTAAAATGGCATCACGTCATTAGGCGATGTGATGTCCATGGAGTTTCAGCAAATCCATTATGGCCGTGTCCCGGAGTCCATTATCTAATTTATTCACACTGTCAGAAGACAGACAGATGGGCAGACAGAAGAGGGTCGTAAAATAAAAATTTTAATTAAAAAAATCCTACGGAATGATATTAATGTACTTTGCTGAATTCTGGTTAACATACGAGCAGACGAAATAATTATATGAGGTTCTATGTGTGCTGGGTGGTGTGTGTATGCGGTGTTCCATGTATTACACACCATGTTATAGACCAGTAACGGTCTGTGAGTTGGAAATGTAGGAGTGCTACAAATGGATAGCACCAACCACATTGTATTTTTAAAATAATATAAAAACATATAACAAATTTGCATGCAGTGGCACCCCGGTTATGCGAACTTCGCTTAACCGAAATCCTCATTTGGCAAAAAGCGCTCATATTTGTTTTCTAGTTCATTACGGCTCTTAAGAAAGGAAGTAAATAGATATTGGATATATATACAGTCAAACCCTTCTTAACGGACACCCCTCAGATTCGGTGACCTCGCTTTTACGGTCAGATAAAATTTCTACGGCAGAAACTGATTTACAACAATGTATTACAAACCCCCTTACGGTCACCCTCAGATATGGACGCGTACACTGTTTTCATGATTCATTCCATTAGACCAGAACCCCCTGTATGGACAAAATTAAACTTCAGCATTCACAGCCATTTTCACAACAGGAAACTAAGGACAAACGGGATAAAAACTAAGGAGAATCCCAACCCCCCATTAACAAAGAGCTGCAATTGATTCGAATTCGTCGATTCAAATGACTAATGATTAACGAAGACTTTGATAATAAAAGATCACATAGTGATACACTGCACGAAACAAATAAACATGTAGTAATAACAAAACTACTGCAATTCAACGTTATTATTATCGGTTACTCGACTAGCTCACAAGTTCTTTAAGTAAGGGCGGATCTATTGTGTTATTACGGGGGGGGAGGGCAGTTTCAGGGGCCCTCACAGGGGAAATTTTTAGTTTTGGACTGTTAAATAGTTTAGGTAAATGTTGTTATATTACTAGCCTTCCTTTATACTCACCAAAATATTTAATTTACGATGCCTTTTCTTTAATTAAACTATATGGCTTAGGGTAGATTATAGTTAAGTATGACAGAAGGATAAGCTAGTAAAGGAGACATATACAATAACCAAAACGATAATTTACAATGTAATTAATAGAACAAGTTTAAATTTAAACTATAAAAACATTGTAATTATTTTACTTTTTTTTTTGTAACAAACAACTTTTTAAAAAATTTGAAGTTTATAGTGCGAAATCAAGCCATCTTGGTTTCTTTGAAAATTTGTCAATCACTTTATTTACATCAATATGAATGTCTCTGTGGGTGTGTATTAAAAGTCTCTTCTGTCATCCGCGTTCGAAGCCAAGTTTGACGGCGCTTCAACGATAAAAAACTACGTTCTGCTGAAGCAACACTTACTGAAAACGTAGTTTGAAAGACGAGTAGCTTGAAGATTCGTGGAAAAACGTCTTGATCGCATTTCTCCAAGGCTTAGATACTTTGGACACCAGTGTAAGACTTTTATTTATTACAGTCGTAACAAACAACATATAAAATATTCTTCATCGTCTTTAATTTTTTTTCCTATTTAAGCCTGACAAGAGGGGGAGGGAAATCCCCCCCGCCCCTTGCCGGATCCGCCCTTGCCTGTAAGTGTAACGACGGAAACCCCTAAACATCAGTTTCGGAACCCTGAATTCGCTACTTCATAAAAACCTTTTTCCCAGCGATGTTCGCTTTAGATTCCCATCGACAGGGGGTCAAATGAAGGCTTGTGTGGAATGGTGCTATTTTATAATTAATCAATTAATTAATAATGATGGGACACGCAAAATTATCTGGGATATTGTAACTATTGATGAATTATGGGTTTATTAGTTTGAAGCAGAAATTAAGCGCCAACCATGATATGGTGCTTCCCAGATCAGCCTTCACCCGCAAAAGTTAGACATGTGAGAAATGCTGGGAAGAGAATGATGATAAATTTCTTCTCCTACTCTGGACATGTTGCGTCAGTAATTCTAGAAAACAGAAAAACGATTACAGCAGACAGTTATGTTGGTGTGTGTCCTCCACAAGCGCTCCAGCTTTGGTGTAAGAATCAGCCAAAGAGAGGAACTAGACGAATGACATTTCATCATGACAATGCATCATCGCACTCCGCCAAGAGAACAAAGGATTACTCGGAACAAGAAAATATTGAACTTTCACCGCACCTGTCCTATTTACCTGACTTCGCTTCTTGTCACTCATCTCTGTTTCCAAATACAAAAAATAAATTGCGTGGAACTTGTTTTTCAAGTCTCGAAGAGGCAGTGCAGGCTTTGATTGACTAACTTGAGAGCTTATAAAGAGAAGAGTGGTGCAAAGCGTTTAAAATTTGGTTTATGAGGACTGAAAGTGTAGAGCGTCTGATGGAGGTTATTTTGAAAAACTACGAAAGATTGAAACTTCTTTGTAAACTTTTTCTCATCTAAAAACTTTTTGAACCGCCCTCGTACAATAATAAAAATATAATTTTTGTTAAACCAGATATCCGAAGCATTATGCTGTTTTCCTTATGAAATCCAGGTTTATAAATAACGAAAAGAGATATTAATAATGACTGATAGTAATTTTTATCAAGGAGTTCCTCCAACCAGCAGCATTATGTCAAGGGTGACGCCAGGGTAAAAAGGTCAAGAAAGGCTGAATTAAGAGTTGTAATGGTAAAAATGAGATGGATAAATAAAATTATAATTCTTTATATAAATTTCAGGGGGGTTCAAAAAATTGCAGTTCTTAGGGGGGGCAGTAGAGACATATAAATGGCCTTTCATGTCCGTCATACACAGATATTTTCATATGCTTTTTTGCAAACTATATTTGGCAACTCCCCCAACCTTTCATACTGCCTGCATGTACATCTGTATTTCTTACCTGTACTCTTGGATGAGTCATGCTCTGTGTGAATTCATATATAATATTACTTATATGTCTTCGTTTGTCTATCATTTGGATTTGCTTTAAGTCCAGTTCGGTTCATTATTGAAGTTTAAAGCTGTTATGGCCCAAATCTTGAAGACATTCGAATCAACTGATGCAACAAAAATTCATGAGACGAAGAAGATTAATTTTAAGATTGTAAATTTCATCATCCCGAATTTGAATTTAGTCCCGTAACCCCAATACAGATATAGAAAATGGTCCATCAGCGACGAAATAACGAATGCATAATCTGCATTAGTAAATTGGTTGCCTTATTCGGTGGAGCGTGATTTACGAGGTCGCAAACGAGGAAACACAAGCACACACACACACAGTGTGAATGGGAACCTCCTATTAAAAGGAGAAGAGCAAATTTTGCTATAACCAAAAGTTAATCCAGTCTTCATTTTGAAAATCAAAACATCACGGTATCGTGAATAAAGTGTTGCAGAAAATTACGTGTCGAAGGTCGACATCCCGCTGCCAACCCCAATAAAGTTGATTGCAGGCGGCCTTTATTATTCAAATCTAATTCATTATAAAAAAGAATCATGCGTTATTAATAGATTGCAAAAGGTTAGATGACAGACGATTATTTATGTATAGCTAAAAGCAACTTGCATTAACTTTAACTTTGATTATAAGGAGTAAAGGAATTAGACTGAACAATTGAGAATAAGTTTAAGAATCGAAGAGAAAAAGGCTATAGCATTATCACCTCTATAAAGCGTATATTTTAATATAAAGTGTTGCCGCAAAACACGGATCTGAAAAATTCCCTATGAATGTTCATCGTTTAAACTATTTCGGTTTTAAATGCTATAAATATTATTCAAAAGCTTCAAGAAAATGATAAAAAAAATTATTTGTTAAATTGGGTTTCAATATGTACAATGTGTCCGCTGAGCTAAATTAATTTCAGAAAAAGTTTCAAAAAAAGTTTGAGCATCTCCAATTGTAGGATAGATATCTAGGTCAGAGCGGTTCATAAAAAGATATATATATATATTTTTTTTTCAGCTGATAAATTGGAATAACAAGGGAATAAAAATAAATGGTGAATATTTAAATCATTTGCGGTTTGCTGATGACATTGTTATTTTTTCAACGAACCCATTAGAACTCCAAGACATGGTACAGGAGCTCTCAACTAGAAGTAAAGAAGTTGGACTCAAGATGAACCTACAAAAAACTAAGATCATGTTCAATAATTTTGTAGAGGAAACAAAAATACAAGTTGACAACATTGAGCTAGAAATTGCTGATTCATATATTTACCTTGGCCAGCTGATTTCAATGGATGGCAACATTATGAAAGAACTCAACAGACGTATTAAACTTGGCTGGAGTGCATTTGGAAGAAACAGTTTTATCCTGAAGGGGAAATTGCCTTTGTGTCTAAAAAGAAAGGTCTTCAACCAGTGTGTATTGCCAGTCCTCTCTTATGGATCAGAGACATGGAGTCTAACAGTTGGAGCAATACGAAAGTTACAGACAACGCAAAGGAGCATGGAGAGGTGCATGCTTGGAATAACTAGGAGAGATCGAAAAAGAAACACTTGGGTGAGAGAGCAAACTAGAGTAGAGGACATCATTGTTAAAGTAAAAGGGCTGAAATGGCGATGGGCTGGGCATATTGCAAGAAGAACTGATCAACGATGGACAACAGAAATTCTGAACTGGATTCCAAGAGACCACCGAAGACCTAGAAAACGTCCTCAAACTAGATGGGTGGATGAAATAAGAAAACAGGTTGGGGTGACGTGGAAACGAATGGCCCAGGATAGACTTGTGTGGAAAGCATTTGGAGAGACCTTCATCCAGCAGTGGATAGATAATGGTTGAATATGATGATGATGATGATGATGATATAGTGGGTTACAAAAACTTCAAAATGCGAAAATTTTGTAATTATTTGAAGTTATACATGTAGCATTATGTATACACAGCATTTAAAAAAATTGAAATCGAGAAATAGCCCTCTTTATATTTATTAATGATACGTCGTGATGATTATTATTATAGATATTATTCACGACCCATCAATAATTATTGATGGGTCGTGAATGTTTGCTATAATAAAAGGTGGGTTGAACTTGAAAGCGTTTGAAAACAGATATTCTCTAAATGGTTACGGGTATATAAAATACAGCTTTCGCTTCTTTCTTTTAGAGTTGTTAAAATTCAAAATGGCTCTTGTGCGACAGTGATACAAGTTTGATCCAGCTCTATTTTTTACGTTCTTTACTTAACACTAAAAGCTTTTCACAAATTCTTCCCTCTTTTTTCAAACTATAGTGATTTGAGGGTATAGTTTGAACAGGGAATAGTGTTTATGAGCTCCTAGGGGACCGTTTAGCCGATTGGCTTACCCCACAACTAAGCTCTGCTCTCTTCCCCACCTCAACTATTTTTCAAAAGGTTAAGGTTAAGGTTAAAGGATTGTCAAGCTGGCAATTTTTGAAATAAATCTCATATAAGTACAGTGACAAATGGAACTACATGCCTTGATATTTTTTTCCTAGAACTAGTAAACATTTTCACTAGTTATGGTAAGCCCTAGTTGGTTGTTGCATTCAATCGTCTGCTTTTGTTCGTTGGGCAGACCAGTTTTGCCCTCAGAAATGCGCCATAAAGGAGATTAAAATGTGCGATAATTAAACAGCAGCTAAAAAATAATCGATCCCCGAAAGTTTTAAATCAAATTTTAGAATAGTTCGAGTACACATGATGTAATAGAAGGCAGACAAATTGAATGCCTAGGTTCATCGGAGTGAAAGGGCAACACTGCGAAATCGGAGAAGGTGCCCTTAAGTCCACGAAAACAAGAAGCCACTTTCCTTCAAACTAATAGAGCAAAACCACCTCCGAAAACGCTAAGAAGAAGAAACGTGGGAAACCGGTG
The DNA here is from genome assembly GCA_006491805.2 of Dysdera silvatica. NCBI lineage: Eukaryota > Metazoa > Arthropoda > Arachnida > Araneae > Dysderidae > Dysdera > Dysdera silvatica. The sequence continues at coordinate 28,653,197 of QLNU02003225.1, read as the reverse complement.
ACACTCTTTCATACGTAATTGCTGAGGGAAAAGATGATGAGCAGAAGAGGACGATCATCTTTAATGGTAGAAAGCAGAACAAAGCGATTACCAGCGATGCCAGAAGTCGCCCGAGTTCGCACGCAAAAGTCACAGTGGAGAAACTTCAAGTCTCAAGGCTTTCAGCCCACAGGATTGAGTGCGGAAAAGGATTATAGTTTTGCTCTCCCAGTTTCACTGAATATCGGCTATTGTAACGTGTATTGTTATGACAGTTGTGAAATTGTCTCGGAGTTTCTCGTCTCTGCGATAAGACCTTTTCTCCCTCTCTTCATTGTACGGCTTCTGTTTGAAGTAAATGACTTTCCGTCTGTCAGATTTTGTAAACAAAAGGGAACTTATGTCCGAGAAGAAGGGAACTGCACTTCACTGTCGCCCACATTTTGAATACAAGAGGAGGGAAAGCCATTGAGCTGTGCTTTGTTTCATTCAACAACTCCAGGAGCTGGGGAAATTGTGCCATGGAATGAAAAATAAAAGTAAATTTTCTACCATATAGATTCACAATGCGACACTGGCGTATGCAAGGGGGATTTCTATGGGTTGTAACCCCCATTGCAATGAAATTTTGTATATGTACATATAAATATATATAGTTGTGTCTCTGTAACCCCTCATTATAAACATGTAATTCCCCTTTTGGATTTTGTGGGTACGTCTATGCAATGCGATGGCTTATATAATAGAATCAGGATTTTTAATATACAATAAACTTTAACGAGATGAAACTATAAAAATTTTCAATGAAATAAAAATATTGTTAATGAAAAAGGAAGGAAAAAGCCCCCACCACATCAACTGTATTTTCATTATTAAAGTAAATTAAAATTTTTAAAGATATTTACATAAAGTGATTGTAACCCGCCACGTGTTGTAATTGAACTAACACCTCCCCCCCCCCCAACACATAGTAATGAAGCACCATATGAGGTCAGACTGAAGCGCCTTACAGTGACCAAATGGATGGTGATTGGAGCCCCACCTGGGTTAAACGAATTCCATGGATAATAAATGGAGTCTCCTATAGTTCCGAATATAATATTAAGATAATGTATAGAATATATAATGTACCCCTAGAATTACCCCTAAATAATATTTTTAATTTTACCTCAAAAGGATACTTCTAATTACATTTGAATATTACTCCTAATTACACTTGAATATTACTTCTAATTACACCTAAATATTACTTCTAATTACACCTAAATATTACTTCTAATTACATCTAAATATGACTTCTAATTATATCCAAAGCATATTTCTAATTATCTCTAAAG
>QLNU02003225.1:28638719-28651781 GCA_006491805.2 Dysdera silvatica | reverse complement strand
TTTCAATGCTCCAACGCAGTGAAAAACAAACATTTTCAAACGTTGGGAACTTTTTAATCTTATCAAGGATTTAAGTGATTTACATTTTTGGTTCTCATTATAAAGAATTTTTTATATACATGTATCAGATGATATGCGATTTACCTTGTTTCGTTTTATTTTATTTAAATTACTGTAGCATGTGTTAACAAAGCATAATAAATTGGCAAAAACTGAGAAAAATACAAAAATTTGCCCTAAAGTCGATTTTTTATTGTGTATAATATTTTGTGCAGAATGCCTTTTTTTTAATCTAAGAAGACGTTATTGTTACTAATTGCATTACTTCACAGTAAATGTGTACAGAACTTCAAAAAAATATTCACAGTCAAATTTTGAATTTGTATTAAATTTTAAGGCTCTTTGTCGTACCTCAAAACGTTGTAGTAGAGCAATGAAAATTTTTAATCTTTTTTCTGAATCTAAAAGGAAACTTTTGGCCGCTATTAGAAATCCCAAATCGGAAAAAAAATTTTTGGGGCCGGTTTTCATTCCACCCAAATGCTCATTTCAAATGAACAAAATATGCGTAATATATATACAGAAATATAATTTGAACAATATTAAATACAAAAACGTTTTTGAACATAGAGAACTCAATAAATATGCATACAACAGCTAGAAAAAGCTTACTATAATTCTCGAACCTGACATCAAAACACTTACCTACATTACAGAGATAAACTTGTTAGTATAATAAATAAAAATGTAAGAAAAACAATCCAGAGGTGACAAGAAGTATTTAAGAAAAAGTACTGAAGGATTAGAAGTAAGAAAGTAGGTAAAAGAAATGAAATTTGTCGTGTCTTGGGTGTAGCAGAAAACACCAAAGCACTGGGGTTCTTTTTGCTAGAAAAGTTGCCTTTTGTCCACTAGGACTTAAACTTTAAATGGTGCTTTTGTGGTGAAAAAACAAGCAAAGGGTAGGATATAATAGGTGTAAATAGTGGAAATATGGACTGAGAAAGTTAAAGGCATGAGAAACTGGAATGAAGTGGAAAGTTTAGGATAAAGAAAGCTTTTTAACAAAATTATGAACCAGATTCGTAGTGAAGGAATGTGGAACATTATTGTAAATGCATTTTGATATGAGTGCCTGAAAGTTTTTTAATTTAAGGTTATTGTTATTACATATCCTGTTGATGCGAGAACATTGTGAACAGATAATATTTCCATCCATCCATCCATCCATCCATCCATCCATCCATCCATCCATCTATCTATCTATCTACCTGCCTGCCTGCCTGTCTAAAGAACACTTCTACTTACTTCTAAAAAGATTACTCTGAAAGAATATTTCTGTTTATACCTCTGAATATATTAACTTTCAGAAACCTACTTTTAAAAAAATACTCCAAACTTTAACGATTACTTTAAATTACTCTCTCTCTTTTAAATATTAATTCTAATTAACACTCTAAAAGTAACGAACATTTTTTCGATCAATTCGTAGTAGAATAAGTTTTTAAGTTTAAAAGATACCCAAAAAATGCGAAACTTCTAAGATTTGCTGGAAACGAACCAAACGAAATTTCAAAATCATGTCAAAAGGAATATATTTCTATAATATAATTTCCATAATATATTAATTTAAATTTAATGATCATAGTTTGGGTTGCACACATTTTATTAGCCGCTGTGTTATACATATGCGCATCCGTGTTGCGATATTCAAAGGATATTTTGAAATATTGAAAACTTCGTTTTGGGCATTAAAAAAATATTTAGAGGCCGTGTATGAAAAATTAGAAATTTCAAGAATCGATTTGAACATGACACCGCTAACAAGGTGTGAACATAAATATTCTGGCCAGATCGAATTTTAGATAACGCTGGGTAAATAACGCGTGTTATCCAAAAAAATTTAGGTGACCAAATGGCGTAGTTGTTAAACTAGATAGACGATTTTACAACTACTTATATTATCAATTACGTATTCAGCTACGTATCAAATACTTGCGTTACGGCTACGTATTTCGTGTTTCAGTAAGTGCATATCCTTGAAAATATAACAAGGTCAGAGGGTCGGCCTTAGACATCGTGGGTGAGATTAAACACAGTTCTGACACTGAAAATTTAACAGGAAACGCATAAAATCTGAATTATTATTTAACTAAACCCCAAAATTTGAGTAATTTGCTGCAGTGTAATAATTTAAATAAACTGAGCGTGTTTAATTCGAATTCGTGGACAATTCGAACTTCTACCGGCGTCCAATAACTCCAAAATTAATTATATAAAATTGAGGTTCCTTTCTTCATTTTGGGATTTCCTATTTTGATAAAAACAGAGAAACCGAACTTCTTGTCTACAGATAAAAAATGGCTCCATTACTGCGTATGGTATAATTTCTTTCGGCAGCCTTATGGTAAGGTCAGATCATATAGCGAAGGAATTTAGGTTCCATACCATGTTCGGATCAAGACATACAGCACAATTTCTTTCGTTGTGATTTGAACTTGCCCCGACAATATTTCTGTTCCCTAAATGTACACACGTGGAGAATTTGGAATGCCAAAGGGGAAGTTACGTTCAATTGAAACACAGGTCGGAGACGGGAGTGTTGATGAAGTGTGTTTCAAGCAGGCCTTCCCAGTGGTGGGAAAATCAGAGGATTTAACAAGACATGGAGAAGAAAACTGGAAGAAAAGAGGTTAACGTTCGCCATATGCCAAAGGCTTTGCAAGAGCTGATGCTTCCTGCTATTGCTGACCACCTCGTGTTCGATATTAGTCGACATTAGAGGTTGCTGAACCACCTCCAGCTCGGCAGGAGGGAATTCTCCACTTCTGAACGGCCCTCTGACCCTTGTTAACGGCAAACGGATCCCAAAAACAACACTCGAAGAACCGCTCATTTGTATACATAATAAATTGGACAACGGACCTTTCCAAACGTAACTTCATAATGGATGGCTGCTTTACATCTGATGAGATTTTTATTAGGGCTTCGAAGATGATGGATGTTATACTGTCGAATCGGGGAAAACAATCTGCATTTTGAGAAAGCATTCATGCATGTTTTTATGCATGACTGATGCATGTTACAGTCTTCTGAAAGTTGTCGCTGTTGCAATAAGATATGTCTATTTCGTGAATAGGTTAGGATAATGACTTCATCGGTCGCCAAAATAGTTTATTAAAGGCGATTGTGCAGAGAGACGATTTCGATTTAAAGAAAAGGAAATTTGTAGCTTTGTTATCGAAAGCTCATTACAAAGCTTTCCATCTGAAATGCAATACAATTCCATGACACAAAATACAACCATAAAGCTGCCAATTACCAAAAAAATTAATTATATGTGTGTTCAAACTTCATGAATAATCAACACAGCTTTGCATCAATACAAAAAGTAATTCGCTGCACATAGAAATAAATGAAATTAGAATCCAAATAGAGTAAAACCCGATCTAACTGGTTTACACAACGCTAACTATAAGCTTAGAGTTATATGGGTCCGTGGGGTCCGCCCTTCCAATAATTCTAAAATTTCAAATTGAAAAATATTCCATATACTGCAAATGTAAGGCACATAACAGGGTGTTTCATCAGGGTTAAGCAAACATTCCAGGGCCACCTAGATGAAGGCTATTTGTCATAGAATTTGTGGGATAAATAATAGCGTTGTCAAACGCATGCACAAATATTTATAACCAGTCCATGAGAAGCGCAAAATGCGATGTCCTAATCATCTATGCACTTGAGCAGCTGACCTGAGTTTTATCTGGCGCTTTTCACGCACTGGTTGTAAATATTTGTGCATGCTGGACGGTTTTAGAACTAGCGCTGTGAGTGGTTTGCGACCCTAGGTTCTATGACAAATATTGTTCGTCTAGGTGTACCCTACCCCTCCTAGATGTTTGCAACCCTGGTGCTGAGACACCCTGTATACTTTCTGCCCCTTCAATAATTTTGAAAACTCTACACTGCTGATGCTAGTTATATTTGCTTAGTAGCGTTGTTAATATTGTGTATGAGAATTTGCGAATTATTCTTTATCTTTTTAAACAAAATTTTACATCTATACTTGTATATTTTAAGTCTCCCAGGCTGCGCATTGAGCAAAATTGTACAGAGGGGGTTGGGTGTTGACATTCTCCTCATTTGAACAGAATTATTTTAGCTAGGAAATAGAAATCCTCATGACAGAAAATTTTGTTTCTGAAAGAGAGATTTCTGTCAACCTCTACCCATTTTTTAATTTTGTGCAGGGGCCCAGTTTTGGGGCGGGACCGACAGTTAGGATATATACATGCACATATACAGCAAGACCCGTATATAACGAACAAAAATGCTCGTTTTAACCGTTTGGGAATGTAAAATTCCAAACTTTGGAAATAAAGTTTGTATAGGTAACATATGTGTACGCAACATGGATGAAACAATATTCATTTTTGAATTTGCTGGAAACTTACTGATCAAAACGTATTATATTGTCACTTGAATTAACAGTGTCTTGGTACTTGGTGATTTTCGTTGTGTAGGTTGTCTGTATGTTATTGGTGTTGGGTACTGCTATGTCGATTAAGTACGTGGTCTTATTCGATTTATCGACGAGGGTTATGTCAGGACGGTTATGTGGGACTGTCTTGTCTGTTATGATTGCTCTATCCCAGTAAAGCTTGTGTGTTTCGTTCTCATGCACGGTCTCTGGCTCATATTTGTAGTACGGGCATTTTTCTGTCAGAAAGCCAGCATTCGCTGCCAATTTCTGGTGGACTATTTTCGCTACTTGATCGTGTCTATGTTTGTAGTCTGACTGCGCAAGGATCTTGCATCCTGCCATCACGTGTTGGATTGTCTCCGATGCCGCATGACAGTGTCTGCATTTGTCGCTTTCCATGTCTTATATATATATATATATATATATATATATATATATATATATATATATATATATATATCTGCTCTGTATCGTTTTCGTTTTCTATATCCTTTTAAATAAATTTTATTTTAATTAAAATTATGTCCTGTCTCATTGTTCAACTGTTCTTTTCCTGTGGTCAGGGCCATTTTTGGATTATTAGCCGCTAAATTGCAAAAACAGTATATCGCTACCCATATTAATTTAATATTATATACTGTACAATATAAATTTATATAGCCGGAATAATGTTATATTATGAGATTTACACATGGTTTATAACGCAGATATAAATTTTACAAATTGCAAATTGGGGCAAAACCTCCTGGGCAGTATTGGGTAAAGATTATCGAGTCTGACGGAGCCCACATCATATATAAAATTAAATTATAGAAATATTAGAATATAGACATATTTCAGCCATATACAAAATTATGGGAATTACATTCTTTGCTATTAGTCACAATATTATGAACTACTTTGTATACATCGTTCTCTTCTCTACTTTTTTACATTATCATAACTTAAAATGTTTCTTTTTTGTTTATCTTTTGCTATTATTAACAGTTATATATATATACAGAATCTGCATAATGTAATATGACAATCAAGAATGGCAATTGTTTATAATTGGAATATTGTGATCTAACCAACATTGACTCAAGTAATTAATAAATAATGTTAAATGAAAAGCATAAATATAGATAAAAAAAGGTAGTATATGCATAGTGGGGGATCTACGGGGGAGATTAGGGAAATTTCCCCCCCCCCCCAAATGCATAAAAGTGATGTGGAAATCGTTTATAACTAACGATTTCTACTTTCTATTATTTAAATCAAAGCTGCTGCTACAAAGAGGGAGTTGCAGTGTTAAACCCTAAAATAAAACAGCTTCTGAAAAAACGTTTAATAACAATACAAAAATTTACTTTATTTTAAAATGATAAAAAAAAGCGAAGATATAAAAATGCTTGAAAATATAAAAAAGCAAGCAGAACCTAAGAATTTTAGTTTTAGCACAAAGCTAAAAGAAACTTCCATTTCATTCTGAGAGATATCAACTGTTTTCTTATCTTGATGGATGTTGATAGCTATTTTGCTGTATACTAAAAGGTGTGCTTTCTTTCCATTCATAAACGTTGATCTCCTTTTATGAATGGAAAGGTGTGCTTTCTTTCCATTCATAAAAGGAGATCAACGTTTTAGGAATATGTCTTTAGCGGTCAATTCACTTATGACTTCTCCACCTTGGGCACTTTACAAATATTTATTGGAAAGACAAACGAGGGGGGAAAGCGAGGCATAGCAATTTTAGGATAGGTTCTAAACAGGAAACCGTTTTTAGATCCACTTTACTTTATTAAACAAAAAAGGAAAAAGCATTCAACGGAACTCTTCACAGCAACTTACTTTCATTTTCAGATAATCACTAAACATATTAGGGACTTTTTTTGTATTCCAAATAAAATGCTAATCAGCGAAAAATAAAACTTGTTGTGGAATTATTTTTTTTAACAAAAGAATAACGAGGTAAGTTTTTTTGTTTGTATATTTTAGGGTGGTATCGTAGCCTAACAGGCGATTTTGAAAAATCAGTTTATTAATGAAAAACAGACATTAGAAAATAAAATGCAGTAAGGCAAATCAAGATTTATGAATGGGTACGTTGGGAAAGTGTCTAATGAATGGATCTTCAATCCGCGATCCTCCTTAACGTATTTTGCGGCGGCCAGGCTCCTGAAAAAGGTAACTTATTTCACGCGAAAATTGTTTTCCAGTGTATCTGTTTATATGCTTGAGAATATGCAAATGGAACTGATTGATTTTAGGTGCAACACACATTTAAAAGAAAATTTCTACCTGGAACTCTTTGAAACCTATTTTAAATATATCAACAAGAACATTTTCGAAACCATTCAACTGAATGCTTTGAAAATAATGTCAATATTCAGAAGAGATGGATCTAGGTCATATAACGCCAGGTGCGAGCACAAACCTCCTCCCTCCATTCCAGCCAAATATTAATTATTTTCAAAATAATTCCTTTTTCTGGCTCAGTTTTTTTTTATTTCTAGGGATCTTCTCAACAGCCTACTGAATCTTCTTACAAAAAAAATACTGAATGATGTAAAGCTATATGATGAAAGCTATTTATGATGTAAAGCTAATGATGTAAAGCTATTTATGATGTAAAGCTACGATAACAATTAAAATTTCCTTACAACAAATAACATGTAACTAAACCATAAGTGCTTTTTCTTATGAGCCAAAAATTGAATTGTTTTAATACAAAAATTAAAATCTTACATAGGTTTTAATAATCCGGAATATCCTCTGCACAGTCAAATACGTTCATCTGTTTTCATGTAGTTATTTCTTACTTTCCAAATCTCCTGCTGTATGTTATATTGTAGTTTTCGTTGGAAAAAGACTTTTCGCTTTTTATACATTAGCAATTAAACATTCAGTAGTAAAGAATAATTCTAAAAGGATTAAATGGTGGATAATAATAAAACTAAAATGAATTCGTTAAAAAATTAAAGGTTTAAAAAAAAATTTAATAACATACATGTTTATAAAATGTTTTTGCACTTAGGGGTCGTCAGGCCATTTTGGCGCCCCCGTTGAATTGGCGCCAAATGCGACGGCGCCGGTCACACCGCCCTTAATTCGTCACGGCTATTCGGGAACATTTATGACTATCAACGGTTGTTTTTATGAATGAAGGCGGTAAAATAAAAAGTTAGGACCAGAATAACTGATGGTTACCTTGAAAATACTCTTAGAGTTCTAACATCAAAAACAAGATCTGACATTGGCGTGCCTTTTTATAAATAAATAGTATCAAAAATCTCATTGAAAAATATGTGATTTCACTTTGTATATTAACAAGTAAACATATTGATCTTTTAATGCCTAGTTTACTTTGCAAGCAACAAACTATGTGAGTATAAATGTAAAAGACTGAGATAATACGAATATTGTAATATATATTCAATTCTAAGATTATCTCTACCATACTGCGGCCAGCAAGCCGACAAAATTATTGTCTCTTTGACTAAATAAAGTTGAAAATCCCTGACCAATCGCGTAGTATTTAATGGGCGTAAAATTTTAAAAGGCGGACTTTGCGATCCATTCACTGCAGAATTTTGTCAATACGTTCTCCCCAGAAAAATTGTCTGTCCCCCACACATCGGAAAAAAAATAAATTATGTGTTAGTTGTATTTTTATGGCGCAAGGACAGCAAGTGTCATTCTGGGCGAAACAAGGTATAAAAAAATAAAAGATTTCATCGTCGAACAAAATTATATTTTTCATTAATATGTTTAGATTATAGTATATATTAAAATATAAAATAAAAATTTTCAAGTTGAACAATTCCTGTTTTTTAGTGATTTAAAAGGTTTTGTAGCAAATTGTTAAATGATCGGATCCCTGCCATCCAAACTCCCATTTTTTGATGGATCATAAGTAACACAAACATCAGGCTAATGTTGGCAATGTCATAGAAAACGATGGGGCTCAAGCAATAGTGTAGCAATTCAAAACTCATGGGGGCTTTAAACAGTAGCGTAGCAACTCAAAACTCATGGGGGCTCAAGCGCCTTTAAAGAAGATTTTGTGATGCGGACTATGAGAAAATGATGTGTTTTGATATCCAATGGGGGTTGAGCCACATGAGCCCCAATCTTACCCACGCCGCTGGGCCCAAGGTCCCCTCGTTAAATATCATGGGCATATTTTCCTATTTAACGCTGAATCACATGCTTTTTTAAAGCTACATCGGTCGCTACTCCTTTAAATGTTGATATGTTTGGGGAATGAGCGAGAAAGATATATATAAAGATTCATTTATGACTGATGAAACTGATGCAGACTCTAAAGACATGTCGACTTTTGGCATTCGTTCAAGTATTTAAAAAAAAAAAAATACTTCACTTCCAATTTCTGAAAACGAATTTGCCCCCCCCCCAATCACGTCTATGTTTGAACCTTAAATCGTGAGATAGATGTGATCATATAAAAAATATTGTTCTACCTATAAAGTTTGTATAAAGTGCAATTTATACAATGTATTTTATGGAGATTTTCTTTAATATTGTTATTTAATAATTATTTATTAATTATGAAATTAATTATTATAAAAAGTAATTATTATAAAAAGTAATTATTATAAAACTAATTAGTATAAAAATTAATTAGCATAAAAATTAATTAGTATAAAATTAATTAGTATAAAATTAATTATAAAATCATTATCACTTGTTAATTAATTAATGATACTCCCCAATAATTAATTAATTTACTTATTATTTAGTGGAGGCCCAAGCCCCCCACCCCCCAACTCCAACAATTTTCAAAACTCTACGTCTATGGTTTTGGAATATCTTCTTTAAAAATAGGAGTCAGAACATTATTTTTGCATTTTTTTCAACTTTTCTTATTTTTAATTTTCCGTTATAAGAAATGCCAGCGATAACCATAAATCTTTTACTGAAAGTTTTTTGGCTTTTTTTGAACCAAACTTTTAAATCTCTCTGGCCTCTATTCCGATAATAAATCTATCTTTTTTTATTACACTCATTTAAATAAATCCATGCTTCATCAATTGCAGCAACCTTTTTCCATCTATTTCCTGCTAAATGACTTTCATACAGCAATCTACGTCTTCCACTCAGCAACATGCCGAGGTAGCAGACGATAAACTGCACTTTTTTTGCTTTGATTAAATTCAAATCTTTATTAATTTATTTATTTATAGTTGAAGCTGATGCAGAACTTTTTCAATAGTTCTTTGAGGTTTTGGATTTTCTTGTAAAACCGTAGACTGCACTTTAGAAATGTTAGAAGAAGTATGAACCATTTTGGGATATTTCTTTTGGTTTGTTTTTTCCTCTAAATATTAAAGCTTGACTATTTTTTCATTTTACATTAATAATATCACTTATTTTATATTTTGAAACTTGAAAACCATGCTTCTCACGTTGTTTTTTAATTATTGAATATGAATATTTCTCTTCGGAAAGGGCAAATATATAGCTTTTATGCCCCAGCTGCCTCTCGTACGCCATTTCACAGCACAAACTAAATTTTTAGTCGCAAACGATTTTTCAGTCTTCAGGTAATAGCCTCTTGCCGGATTTTTTTCCGAGTCTCTGTTGTTTTTTTTAATTTAAAATCAAAGTCTTTATAAATATGTGTAAACACCCTCTGTATATATCTATAAACTACAATTTAAACCAAAATTACTCGTAATAAAAAGATCAAATACAATTAAATATTTGTCATATTTTTTACTGTATTTCGAAAGTTAAAAAAGTGGTTGGTTTAAGACTTAGAAGTATTTTTAGATTTTGAAAACTAATAACAATAACGAAGTAGCCTGATAAAAAAATAACATTATATCAGCTTGCGTTCCAATACCAAATATTTTACTTTTTCTAAAGATCATGTGTGCAATTTTTTATTAACTTCAGTATTATATCATCTAAAATCATTATATGTTTATCGTTAATGTTTCAAATTTATAAATTTATTATTTTTCCATGCAATGCGAAAATTTGTTGGAGGAATATTTCATTTGAGTAATGCATGTGCATAATTATTTGATAGCCATCTATGTGGATATGATATTTCTCAATTTTTCGAAACTTAATAGATTTTATAAGAGAAAACATATTATTTTATACATCTCCATGATGCTCTGATTTGTTTATATACTTAAAAATATACCAGTTTTGATTAGTTTAAATTCTTTAGTATATTTACACACAATTCCCTGTTTTTTAATAAGCACGGAAGATGATGCGTAAATGTGGATCTTCAGAGCAACCAAACTAATGGTAGTATTATCTCGTTTTTTCCATTATTCAGAAGATGTGTGTCAGTTCGTAAAAATACCACGTAACTGTGCAAGTGGTATTTTATTCCTATTTTAAATATTTCTGGCGATCACGATTTGTTAGCTGTATACTTTGTACCGCAGCTCGTGATAGCGATGAAAAGGACCAGAAAAAAAAAAGGAAGTCCATTTCGTGAGTCCTGCATTAAGAAAAGGAACTTCTCAAGAAATCAGGTTTGTCTATTCCCATGTCCATTTCATCCTCGGATGTTAGCGAAGGATAAAATTTCCTTTTTGAATTGTTCAGCGCAGGTACTTATTACACGTGTGCTATATAGGTTTTGGGACATCAGAGACACAAGCCTGAGACTTAATAACAGCCGCCATAATAAACAGAGGACTAGACCTCTCTAATGCGGAAGCACAGGTGATGGGGAAGTCGTTTTCTGCACAGAAACGACCGTAAATGAGCTGAGAGAGGGATGTTTATGAGGCACTTAAATGAAGACGAGAAATAGCATTTCCATAAGTTATTTAATGATTTCCATTTTATCTTACTTCTACAATATTTTACTTTCGTTCTTAAACGTTACGTAAAGAATCGCACGGAAAAATACGAAACCAGTCGTTAAATACAAATTAGATATGCTAAGCATGGAATCAAATATGTCGCAATATCGTAATATATACGCGCGATCAATAAAACAGAATCCCAAATAGTCCGGCTTCTCGAAACGGATCTTTCCTCATGGACATAATGTTCAATTTACCTCCATTTAGAGGCAGTCAGAAAACATTTTACCTCCAGGAACGACCACATATTGGAAACTGAGGAAAGGAAATTTCACTTTCTGTTCATATTCTGAACTTGAACAGAAAAAGTAATTTAGCTATGGCTTTCTCTCTTCAAGGTTTTATCATTATAGTATAAAAAAATAGTTTAAAGTCGAATTTAAGTTTTGGAATCTTTTTTTTTTCGTGCTCTTAGTCCAGTTTCGATGAAGAACAATCGTTCAAACTCTTACAGAAGCATTTCCCTGCTCTCTTATCTCAAAAGACACTTATAAATAAATTAATGGAATAATAAATAAATAAATAAATAAATAAATAAATATATATATATAAATGAAATGGGTAAATTAATGGAAATTTTCAGTATTTCTTAAAGATGGTAACATACTTTAACTTATTTGATTACTGAACTTCAAAATTGTTTAGAAAAAAAAATGTAACCAGGAAAATTTGAACATCAAAACAAACTACTATCCATTCCCCGTTCTAAAAAGTTTTAATTTTCTTGCAGTTAAGGTTTCAAGTTAACGAATATTTTATTTGAATTTTATGTTTTGTGTGATGTAACACAAATTTTGCCGTTTATGAATATAATATAAATTATTTACTATCTTAAATTCATGTTTCTTTCCATCCTCATCGTAGCCCGCCATTAAGGGACAACCTGTCTGAGCGACCACCTTTTCACGGAGCTTACGGTGGCCGCCTTAGGGAGGTTCTATCGTATTAATGTTACTTAATGCGTTGCAAATTCATTATAATGAAGTTCGTAAATGAATTATTCTTTGTAAATGTTAATTAATAAATAATCCTTAACGAATCATCATAAATAGTACATAAATCATAAATAATCCTAAATAGTTCATAAATCACCATAAATATTCCTAAATAGTTAATAAATCATAAATAATCCTAAATAGTTAATAAATCATCATAAATGATCCTGAATAATTAATAAATCATCATAAATAATCCTAAATAGTTAACAAATTATCATAATTAATTCAATAATAATTCATAAATTGTTCTAATTAATAAAACTTCTCAAGAACGCCTCTAGTTACGTTTGGTAAGATGTGGCAAAATATATCATCTTACAAACGGCAAAATCGTAAATCCGCCTCTGCTTATAGCGAGCAACAGTATAATAAGTTTTTCACTTAATTTACGTAAGTGGATTCTAGAAATAGATTCTCCTTGTTAAAAAAGAGAAAGAGGAGAAGGAGGGAGGGATGAATATAGATAGATAGATAGAATGAATGGTGAATGGAAATGGAGATAGATGGGATGCGGACGGATAGACAGACAGACAGACAGACAGACAGACAGACAGACAGGTAGGTAGGTAGGTAGGTAGGTAGGTAGGCAGGCAGGCAGCTTGATTGATTATGATATCGCATATTCCTACTCCTGAAGATATTGTCATTAAGTAGTAGCGTAGCAATTAAAAAATTATGGGGGGTTTAAGTGGCTTTAAAAAGATTACGTGATGAAATGTAGGAAAAACAATGTATATTTTGA
>QLNU02003225.1:28619602-28638619 GCA_006491805.2 Dysdera silvatica | reverse complement strand
TAAATCCTTAAAATATGCACTACAAGACCTCAAAATATTCATATATATATTCACTTAAAATGAATAAATATGTATCTAAATTTTGTGAACGCATAAAAATCTTATGTCCCGTCCTTTAAAACAAATAGATTTATTATTAACAGCCAAGTAGAAAAACTCGATATACATTAAATCATATGTTTTATATATCACAAATTCTATGACTGTATATCGCAATGTATCTCTCGTTGTTCTAAGCAGTTAAGCTTTATCTTCTATCATATAATGTATGGCATTTTTATGGCCAAAAGAATCCTTTCCAGATTTTATTTATATTTTTGTGGATTTACAACAAGAAACCGTACTATCGTTAAAAGGAGACCTTTCTGTTTTTCGAGTAATCGTATCCTTTAAGTCCTTAGGGAACCATAAATTGACTATAGTGAGAAAAGTGCGTCTTTATGAGATCTCTGGAGGTACAGTTTTTGCACCGTTCCGTCAGAACCTGTATTAACGACACACTGATCGCTAGGGGTACGTGAGCCCGTCGAAATTTAAACACTCCTTTTGTTTCAGAAGCTTTTGCTGAATCTGGCGAACACTTCAAGAAAGTGAATCGGTTAATGAAGAATAGAAGTTGTACGTAATCGCTTCAAAAGTAGACCTTCGGTTGCATCGATAGGTCCATCTAGGAGTTATTATAAAAATTTTGAAATAATTATTTTGTATTTTCTTTCTCTTAATTATATTTTCTTACATGTATATTTTACACAGCACTTAAGACTTTGGTACAATATGTAACCATATTAATTAAATTTGTGTATTTAATACTATGTAACTATGGCATGGCTCTTTATAATATATAATAAATTGTGGCTCCCATTGACCTCATGCGTTCCCACCCCTGCACTAGACGAACGCGTTACCACACTGCGACACCATAGGACAGCCCTTTCCTGAGCTACAAAAATATTAAACAGCACTTATAAATTTTTGCTGGTTGTCTATTACGAATAGTTTATCGATGATAGAACGATGTCTATCACTGAAGGAAAATGGTGTGGAAATTTAGAATAAGTGTTTGTTTTAATTTGACTTTCAATCAATTGCCAGTCAAACACAGTAAAACTCATCTTTGGTCTTCATAACAAGGATGGTGGCTATAATTCAGCTACGACAACATTTTGGCGTCCTAGAACATAATTAAACGTGTACATTTACAAATTCCATTGCCTTTCCGTTCAGATAAGAAGTAAGAGGAACGTTTAACTTTAGTATTGTCGTGAAATTTTTCGGATGAGGAAATAATAAAATTCTTAAAATTACTAAAACCCTTAAAATATGCATTTATTCTGGAAATTCATCGTTTTTATGCATTTATATTCAAAAACACTAAAAACAGATAAAATATGCGATTGCATATGCGCATATACAATTGCGTATAATCCGGGCTCTAGTTATGACAGTAACATTTTATTTTTCTGCACTCATTATTTGAATTAATCTGATTTTTAATTAACTTCAATTTAAAAAAAGAACGTTTTGTACTTATATACGTAAAATACGTGAATATAATATTAAGTATTGAATCTTTTGTTTTTTGTGTTATGGCAGTTTTTAAATAGTAATCTCTCAAGTTCGGGGCCCCTGGAGGCCGCCAAGTCCGCCAGCGGCTTAATCCACCACTGGCCATCACGTGCTAAAAATATTTCCCGAAGAGTTATGCCAAAATTTTAATGAATAAGGAAACGTTATAATTTCCATATCCTGGTAATTTTGCATGCGAAATTTTCTCTTCTTGCGATATGTCGCTGTATTCTGCATGCATCCTTATGGATTATAATGGAAGTTCCATAGCTTATACAGCTGGATTTCTTCGGTATTTATAAAGCCATTTCTATTATATAGCTTATGAAAGCATTTACTAATGAACTCGCCAATATACTAGGACATTACGGCAATTATTGTAGTCTGAAGTGCAGGACTTAATTTCCTAGGAAGGAAAGAGTCCTGGATTCCTCCAAAAACTATAGGTCCTGGCGCGGCATGATAGTATTTGCCCTTGCGCCATAAAGTGTAAACAAAACATAATTATTACAGTGACAGATTTTCCATCAAGTTACCACATATATTAATTATTAAATCCTTTCCATGTTAAATATTTACATATTTTGTCTGGCACAGAATTACCTTAACTGCCCTTGCAGAAAAAGTGTTAAATAAATTAAACAGTTGTGCAGTTCAACAAAAAATTGATTGATTTCAATGGTGACGTTGTTGTAAGGCATTTATTTATCTACGCGATGTATTTACTCTGTCATATACTGATAACTTTTTCCAAATGTAATATATCTTGAACATCAGGTTTGAATAAAATAAAATGATAATAATCATCATCATTCCATCATAGTTATCCCGATTGTGATAGGTGCACTGGGGGCCATCACACCTAATTTAAAGAACTTCCTAGAAAAACTGGACATTACTGACATAACGACAACAGACCTACAAAAAACTGCCTTACTGGGCACCGCCTATATATTAAGAAGATATATGGACAGTTCTCAGGTTTCTGGGTGAGACTTGAACTGAACCAAGAATTCTAGATCAAGAGGATAGCGATTATCTCCTTGACACTGTGTAACACAACAATGTATAACGGTCATAATACTACTCCTTCCTTCCTTCCTTTCTTCCTTCCTTCTTTCCTTCCTTCCCTCCCTTTTTTTAAGCACTACAGACTCTGAAGAACCTGGGCCTCCTTAACGATCTTCGCCTATTCTCCTATATCCAAAGCCTTTCTTTGCCATTCTCGGACTCCTATTCCTCGCAGATCCTCCTTCACTTCGTCAAGACATCCTTTCCTGTTGAATTATGGTCCATCATTTTCTTAGCCATGCTAGATTATTCCATCCTTTCTACATGTCCGAGCCACCTAAGCCTTCTTTTCCTTATTTCTGTCAGCAGCTCGGTGTCTCCATATGTATGGTATATTTCTCTGTCTTTTCTAATTCTCTATACGCCGTTTTCATTACCTGCCCCGAATATTTTATATGCGAATATTTAATACGTGTACAGGCCTGGCAATAAATATTTTAACAAGTATCGTAATTAGTATTTCAATCACCATTTTAATAACTATGGTCATGTTAATCAGAATTGCAAGCAGTACATCGATAAATACTGCAATTAGTATATTAATATATGTTGCAATTAGTATATTAATATATGTTGCAATTAGTATATTTTAATAAATGTTGAAATTAATATATTTCAATAAATGCTGAAATTAATATATTTTAACGAATATTGAAATTAGTATATTCCAATAGATTTTGCAATTAGTATTTCAAAAATTACTTTAGAAGACATATATAACTCTGTAAGAGATCCCCATTACCTTGCATTTGTTTAATTTTTTTCTAAAAAAAATACTTGTAAAAAAAATGGTTCTCATGGGAAAAAAAAAAAAAGCAAAGGGGCACCGGGAGTTATTAAGACACGATGGTCACGTAAAATCGTGATTTATGCCCGCAGACAAAATATATACATTTGGCAAAAATGTTTTTAAAACGAAAGTGAAAAAAAATCTTTGGCTTTGAAACTCAGTTGAAACAATTTTTGATGAACTTCAAACGGATCTTGATATTTCTTCACCGTCATTAGAAAATTGGCTCTTTGAGAACGTAAGTCGTGGTTCCCTCTGTGTGAGAGCTGGTTGGAATGCTTGCTAATGAATGTAGTTCCAGCACAATAGCAATTATTCCATCCGCTTGGAGATGTTTATGACCATGAACCCAGCAATTGTTACATTGTGAAGATACCTTCTGCCATAAATATGCAGCTGTACTCGTGCTTTAGCGAATCTATTGACGCTGAAGAATGTTCAAGTGAAACGGTTTTCAAGTAGAATGTAAAATGTTTTGCATGTAGAATATACATATGTGGAATACTTGGCAAGCAAAATATTCTTCACGTAAAACATTTTGCAAGTGGAATGGCTTCACATGGAATGCTTTGCAAACAGAATATTTTCACTTTGAATGCTCTGCAAGCAGAATTTCAACACCGAAAGTCCCCGTGTTTAAACTTCTAGAGAAACAAATAATGCATATTTTCTTTCTTCACGATCAATATTATACGCAGCAGGTTCGTAGTCTTAATTTTTTTATTCGCATGAAATATTCTGTAAGCAGATATGCACTTGCTCATATAAAACAAAAATCCATAAAAACAAACAAACATGATCCGTGGCGTTGAACAAAAAAAAAACAGCAATATCGTAGATTACGGTGATGTATTATTCTCATCATCATCTTATTATTATTTTTTATCACTTTATTATTATGCCACATTGTGAACATAAAAAAATTCAAGAATTAGTACAAATTGAGGAGCAAAAAATGTTCCATGTAGAGTTATTGAAAGTTAATAACGTGTATAATCATCCTCTTTAGCAACATGCATCTCGCAACAATTTATCATGCTGCTTATTACAGTATTAATTAGTCCCTTAAAAAGCTTATACTTTGCATACTAATTAAAATTAATTGCATTTCCTGCCGTAGAGTGTAGATTACATATTGCTTAGTAGATTATAATTTTCAGTATCAGAATATATTTTCTATTCGTTTAACTAAGTGCATGCACGAGGGGGGGGTGTTCTGGGGCATAAACCCCGTCTTCTATTGAATAATATTACTAGCTTCAAGGAAAATTCTTTATGCGAATTTTTTTTTCTATCAAAATCTTTCTTTTATTATCAACTCCCCTTCCCCCTTTTTTTTTTAATTATGTGCCCAGGCCTGCATTAAGGCCTCCTTGTCCACAAGGCGAATTCTCGTTTCACTGAGTTAACAGAAGTATCGAACAAAAATATTAGAGGTACGAAAAAAGTATTGCACATTACACTTTCGAATAAAATGTATATTTATGGCGGATAAATGCAAATGGTGGCTTGTATCCCAAAAATGTCTCTCACGGATACAGTTTACAGTATTTTTATTCATTTCAAAGTTAATAAAATGCACTACTCTCGTCCCAGTTAGATCTATAAATGTGAAACATTCATATCAAATTCACGTTATATTAAATTCACTTCCTACATACATCCTCCTCCGATACTGTTTATTATAAAAAAAACATCTGCAAAAAAAGAAAGCCCATACCTGGTCTTTCAAATACGATACCCGACATTGAAATTGCCCCTCCTTATATTGAAATGGCCTTACTATACATTGAAATTGTCCCATCATATATTGTTATTACCTCAATATACATTGAACTGTCTCCACTATACTTTAAAATTGCCTCATTGTACATTGCAAATATTGTGCATTATACATTAAAATTACCCCACCAAGCACTGAAACTGTCTCACTACGTATTCAGATTTTTCCATTGTGCATTGAAATTTCTCCACCATATATTGAAATTGTCCTACCATACATTGAAAGGTTTTAAGTGGGCCAATTTAAATGTTTTCGAATGGTCTCTGTGGTTGAAAATGCTTGTAAAGAAAACGCCTCATAAAGTGTGTTTTTTCAAATTACTACAGACATCTTCCAGCAACCTTCAAACTACATTCACTACCGGAATTGGAATTCTCCCATTTGACCTTAACAATTTCGGATTCCGAGGTTGATATGATCGCAGAAGTTCAATCGTGCTGTTTCCCCGATTCCTTTAAATTCCTCTGTCATAACGGTACATCAACAGGGCCCTTGAAACGAAAGGATAACCAAGCAGACCATCACGACCTCATTGGGGAACGCCGTTTTATTTCATTACCTCTTTATGCTGTATCTGGATCGTGGTAAAGATATCATTTTTCGTCCTGATCTTGTCGAGTGATTGTGGTTCACGATCGTCTTCTCCCTTCACGATCACAGTTTTTACTTTAGTCTTCCGTTCATTGTTCACGATGTGTCTGAAAACATCACTTGTAATGAGTCGTCTGAGAGCAGACCTTGAGGAAGGTTAAATACGATAATTACCAAAGATTAGAAAATGGCGCCCATGCATGTTATTCCAAAGCAAAAACTTGCCTCTTGGGCTGAAAATGCAGAAATTTAATGCAGTAAAATCTATTTGTATAATGATATTGTCTATAAGGATATTTTGCGCGATGGATGTAGAGTGTATCAAATTTAACCTTGTCTATAACGATAAACTGCCTACAACGTTTTCCCCCGGTCAATAAAAATATCGCTATGAGCGGATTCCACTCCATATTTACTCCAGGAGTTAAAACCTTTGAACACTAAATATAATTTTATCCATTACAGAAGGCCTTCGCTTTATGACTGTTAACTTTAAGATCCCTCGCTCTTACAGACACACCGCATGCATCCCACTCTTGCAACTGGAGGTGAGAGAAACCATTCACCTTGATGAATACATTCTTATATTCTCATCCTTTTAAAAGAATGCATTCTTGTAATTCGTTCTTTTGAATCATTCACGGAATATGAGTAGGAATTTTTTCCCAAAGTCATATACTGAATGGAAATTAGAAAGAGAACGATCAATCTTAAAAAAAAATAATAATAATAATAATTGTGGGATTTTCTTATACAGTGTGGTAAGCACCTTCCACATAATGCTCCAGATATTATGGTTGTAAGAAAAACAGATTGAGTTGATAGATGTTGCAGTGTCTGATGGCAGACGGGTTGACGGAAAAAAGATTGAGAAGACCACGAAATGCAGGGATTTGCAAATTGAGTCGGAGAGACTCTGGAGAAGGAGAGTTACAGTTTTCCGGTTGTAGTGAATGCATTTGACTTCATTCCCAAAAGTCTAGAGCACCACCTCAACACGTTGAAAATAAACAACAAATACTACCACCGAATCCAAAAAGCGACGGTTCTGGGGACAGCTCGCATCATATGCAAATAACTTAGCTTTAGTTATCCGAGATCCTCTTGGAAGGAACTTGCAACTAAATGGATAAAACCATCCAAATACAGCACGGACTGTAAATTCGAATACTAATACTACTAATAATAATAAAAATAAGGAGGAGGAGGATACTTATTAAAATGCTCGTTACCATACTCTTATTGTAGTAGTGATTGTGAAATACTAATCCAAATGCTTATTGCAGTAAAAATATTGAAATACTAATCCAAATACTTAATGCAGTAAAAATATTGCAGTGCTAGTCCAAATACTTATTGCAGTAAAAATATTGCAATACAAATCCAAATACTTATTTCAGTATTAATATTGTAATATATTAATTACAATATATATTAAGGTACTAATTGAAGTGTTAATATATCCTTCTTAATCTCTCTCTCTCTCTCTATTTTACACATACACACAGAGATGATGGCTGTAATTTAAATATTAATCACAATATTTATTGCAGCCCTAATTTCAGTAATAAACACAGTACATATTGTAAAATTAATCATGATGAAAACTTTTAGTTTTGAACGCATGTGTGAGGAAATCGTTCTTGTTAATGACCCTAATAAA
This sequence comes from Dysdera silvatica, assembly GCA_006491805.2. Classification (NCBI taxonomy): domain Eukaryota; kingdom Metazoa; phylum Arthropoda; class Arachnida; order Araneae; family Dysderidae; genus Dysdera; species Dysdera silvatica. Next base: position 28,631,155 of record QLNU02003225.1, on the reverse strand, counting down.
GTTAGGAGAGGAGGGACTTTTTTGAGTCTATTTTTGAGTGGAACACGCAATAATTTCTATAGTGTCAAAGAGACGAGGAACCGTTACCTGGTTGAAATCTAGTTAAAGGAGTGAAGCGCACTATAAATATACAAATGGCCGCGCCAATGGCACGAAAATTCAAACTTCAACTCTGCCATTTATCTTAGATACATAATTATTATTCTCCGTTTAGCACGAAACCCTGCCGACAAAGCCAATTAAGGTGACGTCACTAGATTATAGAAAATCGTTTGTTCGATAACCGCGACGGTTGAAGAAAATTTAAAGCGGTCCTCACGAAAAAGAACAGCCTGCCATTGTGTTTGGATGACTTTTCCACTATGGCGGGGACAATTAAGCTGGCCAGGCAGACACCGATTGAGGACACTATCTTCCCATCATTCATTGGGGCCCACACGCACATGATGTCCCCTTCCTCTTTTGTTCAAATAATTCCTCTAATATCCTCTGTAATGAAGACCGTAAGAAGACACGTCTTAACCGTCTGAAGTCACAACCGTGCAAAAAGCTGGCGGATTAATCGGTTTGATCCTTTTGAACCTCTAATTCTGCCAGACGACATCGCAGCAATTCCTTCTTGGGCTGTCGTCTGCGTCAAAACAGTGTTTCTTGTTAGCTCTTCCAAGTTCCCGGATTTCCGCGAAAAAAAGGCCGCGAAAAGTAAACGTTAGTTTAGAATAAATATTAACTTTTCTCCAATACGAGTTAATTCTATTAACCTACATCCATGATGTTGTGGAAAATGGTTTGGTGTTGGTTTCACGTAAAAAATTCACTAGATTTTTTGGTGCAGTTGGGTTCAATATTATGTGATTTTAAAGTTATTAAAATTGTTATATAATTTATGGTAGATTATTTTTTTAATCCCACAATTAACTCGGCATTAAAGAAAAAAGCATAAAAGAAAAGTGTTTTTAAACTTTAATATATTTTGAATTAGGTAATTTTGTAAAAGAATCCAAAAGGGACAGATGTATCCCTCACAACTTTTACACGTTTGAATTTTTTTTTAATGCTTTAATTTTTTTAAATAAACGTAAAAGCAGCTTTTCTTTGTAAAGTTGTATTTCCTTCTGAACTTTTCGTGAGTTTAGGGTAATTTCTGCAGAATTTTTATAAATCTCGGCAAAAATGTTTTAAATTATTTTATGGATATGTCTGCGAAAATTTTCGACAAAAATGTTATCAGAGTATTTATAATCTGAATGTAGAATTTTCTGTCAAGCCTTTTGTTAAATGGTTCGTAAATATTTTGATAAAAGGTTGTATGAATCGTTTTGTGAAAATATTTTGTAGATATAGTTGGACCTACTTATAATGAACGCGAACATATCGAGGTTTTCCGTGGCCTTCCAACTTTGCAACATTCACCAGCAGACTTGGATATATCGAATATTTGTTCCGCTCCTTTCAGTTTCGTTACAAGCAGGTTCAAATGCATTTTAGTAAAACTTTCGTAAGTATTTTGATAAAATTTTTATGACTTTTCGAAACCTTTCCGTAAAGTTCTTTTAAACTATCCTGTAAGACTGCTTTGTTAGTTTCAGTTTATTATAACTAACGTATCTAACTGCGCACTACGTAACGAAACTGCAAACATACACACAAAAAGGGAATCTTAATTTTGAAAGCCAAGAAAATGGCAACCGAAAACTTTAACAATATAGGCTATTTAACAAAAGTTCAAAACCAAACTTCGTTTGATCGTCGGATATTATCTGACTTAAGGCTCCTAAAAAAGAAAGCTGGCGCATTCGCCATTTTGAATCTATCGTATCACGTGATCTCGTTCACCGCTGTGTTGAAGTTGGATGATTTACAAGTGCGTTATTGTTATTAAAATGGGGTGCAATGTTTAGGCGTGCCTCTGTGAATTTTCAAAATGACTCGAAGAATAAATATAGAATGTTTAAATTTTCAACAGCTCCTGTAAGAAGAATAAAATAGATTATATTTTCCAATGGTACACGTTGTGTTGTAAAACAAAAGTGTACAACAAAATCGCGGCTGATGCATCAGCCTAGAATTCTAGGGGGCCTAATTTGGCTTTGCATTGATACGTACCGCAACATCACTGGAATTACAGCGTCGCCTTCGGTGGCCACCTTTCCCAGTAGACGGTCATGCCTAAATCTCTTTTTCTGTCCCATACCGAGCACATCGTTAGCATTTTTAGTAATGTTATAAAGGGCTGTTTTATTTCATTATCAAGCCTTTTCTCCAAAGACCATAGATAATAGAAGAAACCTTTGTATCATATGAACCGTCACCAGCACAACATTTCGAATATGATGGCAGAAATTCGTCTGTTTTATGTTGAGTTTGTGTTATAAATTTTGGGGACTTGCATCCACAATAACTGGAGCAAGAAGGTAGCTTAATTCTTCCACGGCCTTTTCTTCTCAATTTTCAGATCTTCTTTAGTTGTTGCATCGCTTTTTCATCCACATGTCTGTCCCCAGATAATGCATCGTCGGTCCTACAAATATATGTTTTATTGAATCTCTGTGAAACCTAGTGTATTAGGTGGTAAAAGGTTATCAAACTGGATTTAAATATTCCATAACTCTATTATACTTTCGTTTCGGCAATTGTTTCAGAATTATAATTATTATTCTTGCTGTCGTTATTATTATTTTATAATTTTACAAAAAGGAAGAATGTATGAATTTTTAGCTTTCACTTTCTGAAGGGGAGTTTTCCTAGATGCGCATATGTGGCGGCGCAACAATATAAAACGCCGAGATGAAACTCAAACAATAAAAACCAATGGAAGATGAAACTCAGACAATAAAAACCAATGGCTGGCGCAGTATAGCCCAGATGCTCTTGCGCCATAAAACATCCAAACAAACAAACAATGGAAGCATTTTTCGCATTCTAAACCAATGGAAGATGAAACTCAAACAATAAAAACCAATGGAAGAATTTTGTACATTCTAAACCAATGGAAGATGAAACTCAGACAATAAAAACCAATAGAAGCATTTTTTGCGTTCTAGGAAAACACTTCCATTGGTTTTTTATTGTTTGAGTCAGTCCTCGACGTTTTTCATTGTTGCGCCACGCAATATGCGCATCTAGGAAAACGCTCCTTAACTGTTCCCGAAAATTTTAATTCGTTTGTTCATTCATTTCACCCTCAAGAGTGAATGATAATGATGCAAATCGAAAACACGTTTCGACATCGTTAAAACAAAGGCAGACCATTGTAAATCGATACAGATTCACTCCAGATAAACGCCAAATTCGAGATGCAAAAAAAACGCGAAAAAATTCTGAAAACTGGGGGTGGGGAATAATGGCCGAAAATGCAAGGGACAATTTTCTCCCACGATCGGATAATTGTCAGAAGTATCTGGCACTACGGTTTCCAGCCATTAGAGTGTCATTCACACACCACGGATTTACTTATCACCAACCGATTATCAAGATACTGGTGAGGCGTGGTAGTTTGTGAACGAAAGAAAAAAAGAGAAAGATCGAAGATTATTTGTTTTGATGTGCTTTGTTCTATAAGCGCTTTAAATTTCGCGTCAGGTACAGTGAGCACATTGTTCACTTATTGTAAGCACATTATTTACCATGAGGTAATGGGAGAACAATAAAGTATTCTGTTTGGAACTTCCCTGCCAAGAAATCCTGCAGACGTTACTGCTTTCTACGTGTTAAAAATTACGAATCTGTCCACTCCTTGGCATCTTAATTGTCGTTGAATGATGACCCCGAGTTGCTGGACCCTTCTTCCCTGTCGCCATCTCTGAGGACGTGCAAACATCATGACATGCAGGCGTCATCCAGAAGGCGGAAGTGGAAGTACAGTGTCATTAGTACCGGAGAAGTATAAACCATGGATTAAACCTGTTAGTACTTATATAGATATTGTCCAGGAGTGCTAACCATCCTTGGTAGCCGACGGTGCGTGCTGTTTGCCTGCTTACCGTTGCATAGACAATGACTGGTGATGAGGATGCCATCATCCGAAGATTTGCTGCCATAATTGGCTGTAATTATCAAACTCATCACAATCTCTTTGCAGTGGTCGTTGTACCAAGGTGTTATGGAAATGAGAAGATGGTACTGTTAAATTGCAGACGGCCATTTTCTTGTGTACGACTCAAGTTTTCAATTCATTATCTTCATCATTCATCAACTTGTTGCATGGGATTAAAATGCCATAATTACTATTATAAATATTCATTAACATGTTGTTGTATTTTGGAATATAAATTCATGCTATTGATCGAAATTTATGGGTGTATGCAGTGGCGGAAATGGGGGGGTTAAACCTCCCCCATTGAATACCAAGGTCCATTTTTCACTTTAATGACAAATCACAGTATATCTGTTTTTAAAGTTACTTGAACTCCTTCACAATCTTTGAATTACTACGACTTTGGTTGTAGGAGTCGTTGAATATAGTAGGCAGTGGGGGATTAAGGTCCAGATACTGGGATAGCGGCCTTGGGAAAAACTAATACTAATGCCTATTATATACTCTATAAAATTTTCGCTGTTTACAGGAACAGTTGTGTATTGCAGAGTTAAAGAGTATGAATTTTATAGCGCGAACTCTTATTACACTAAAAAATTTCTCTATTTACAGGATTGGTCGTACAACACAGGGACAAATAGCACTCATTTTATGGTCTGAAATCCTATCACTAGAAATATTTCACGGTTTACAGGAGTGAACGTCTAATTCAGGGCTAAGTAGCAACGCAATAATTTGCATACGTCATATTCAATTACACTAGAAAATGTTCATTGCAGGAAAGACCACCTCACGTCAGAATAAACAGCATTAATTCTATAGTATGACTTCGTGTTTCTCTAGAAAATTGTCCATGTTTGCAGGAACGCATCGCAATAGGGGTAGTATAATAATTTACTGCATTTACAATGTAAATATAATATTTCGATATATTTTTAATTAATTATAATATTTTAAAAGGGGTAGTGTAACATTTTAAAGTAAAAATATATATAATATATACTCAGGTCCCCTGAATAATTCTGAAAAACTTACGCACTGATATTTAAGTCAAATCTTACCACGAATCCAGGACATAGAAATTCAAAACTAGGACGGGGCGTCAAGAAGCTTTCAAAAAAAGGACATGTCATTTAGGGTTAAAGAAATAAATGGCATTGATATCCAATGGGGGGGGCTAGAGACCCCTGTGGTCCCCCCGTTTTCTATGCCCCCATTACCACGAGTATACCTATTTGATGATCTAAAACGATTCTTGTTGGCTACTATTTGATTCAATTGGTTTTTGTGAATCGAAGTCCAAATAAACAAAACTTTATCTAAACGTTCTCAACAAATTCTGAGGTTTTAGGTTTGAAAAAAACTCCCTTTGTCAGACACAGGAAACGTCGAACTTGAATACCCATGTCGTTCATCTAGATAACGTTATACGCATCAAAACTCACCTTAGATAACACTGAATATGTTAAATTTTATTTTAGATAACTTTAAAAATAACTGAACTTTTCCTAGATAATGTCCAGAAATAATGTGATGCCCATAGCGCCCTGCAAGAGCTTAAAATCTATTCTAGACGCTATGTCAAAATAATAAAACAAATTCTATGTAACGCTACGTCTAAAAGTATTTTTTCTTGGTAACACTAAAACTAATGGAAAATTCCCCAAACCAGGTTCCCGATATTCGAAATTTCCCTATATAACTTTAAAATAAAAGAAATTTTCTTGGATAATACTAAAATAATAAAAATTTCATCAGGTACCATTTAGTAATTAATATAAATTTCCATAAATAACGTTTAAAAGTATCAAAACTTTAGTTAAATAACACCGCAAACGATAAAATTATCTTGATAACGTCACAAAGTAATAAAATTGAGCCCCAAGATAATGTTTAAAGCAGTAACATAGTTATCAACAACAAATTTTCAGGTAGTCAGCTGTGTAGCAAAACGATTTTTATTGCTAAAATTTGACGTTCCGATTTGAGCTGTGCGAATCATCATCAGAAGATGTTAAATTACTCCATTTTGACTATACTAAAGTTCATGAAAATCAACTGATTTTTGGCCCAGATTATACAGAGAAGCAATAGAGTTCATCAAGCATCCTAATAATTTTAATAGAGACGATGCAAAAACCATTCCCGTTGCTTGGCTACCCATTCTAACAAAACTGTAACGTGTAAATGTCAGTTTTTATTTTTCGATTTCATTTCCTTCTGTTTTGGCTTTTATATTCGTCTCTAAAATTTCATAATAATTTATTTCAACGTATTTATACTGTTTCCGCAACTTATGTATATTCTACAATTTTCTCAAAAGTTTTTCATGTAATTTAACCTCTTCTGATGATGATTCGCACAGCTCGAATCGAAACGTAAAGTTTTAGCAATAAATAATCGTTTTGCTATACAGCTGACTACCTGAAAATTCGTTGTTGATTATTATAATGCGCTGTGAAAGTCTACGTGAAACTACAGTAACATAGTTATCACATAGACAAAAATATAATCACATAAGGTGACTGAAGTTTTGTTTTTAAATTGTGCTATTTTTAATAACCTATTTATCCAATACACAGAAGTGCTCATAAGAAAAGCGTTTAAAATTCAGGAGATATATCAAATGAAGTAATAGTTATAACATCATTTAAGAAATAGACCACGTAAAAATACCAAGTAGTAATAAACAAATACCATATATATATATATATCACATATTAAATAATAAAAGTAGGAAAAATGCGAATTTATTTATTTGGCGAAGAGGTAAGATATCAAGATATCTATAGATATTTGGCCATGCTAAGATTTGGTGATTTTCTCTAAAGGCGTTTTGGAAAATATTGATAAATAAATTAAAGGATAATAAACTTTGGAATCTTGTTAATGGGTAAGAAAATAATTAGATGTGTAGCTAAAAGGAAAAAATGACAAAATTAATTTTCCCGAATGCCTACTTTTTGGCCATATTAAAACATATGATGGTTATATGACCAAAAAAACTTTCGTTTCCAAAAATTTGGGTTTTTCTTTATCATAAACCAGTAAAAATGCTTTTTTGCACAAACTATATATATATATATATATATATATATATATATATATATATATATATTAGGTAGATTAAAGTAAATTATTTGAAATGAGCACAAATTAAAATTCCGTAATTTGGTAAAAAGAGAATAAATCAATTAGACAAAAGCCAAGAACAAAAGTCTGGAAACATAAAGTCATTATTTAGATTTTATCTTAACTTACATGGCAATTAAAATTAACTAGAACATTTCGGACAGATAAACAACTCGTTATCTTCTTTTGTAAGGCCGGCGCACTCTTCATGGACATAAGCATGCAAAGAGTTCAAAGTTGCATATCTTCCACTTTGTCCTCATCATACAGAACACGATACCATCTCTCTCTTTGATGTCTTGGCACTTTTTTTACGCCTTTTTTGTTACAGACTTACGTTCAAATTTCTTACTAGTACCTAGTTCTTAATGGGTAAAAAACTGTTTCTCCAACAACATACCATGACTACTAAAAGCCGGTTTCATGATTCGATTCGATTTTCTTTCCGTTTTAGGCGAAAGTAGTATACTCTGAAAAGAAGTGTTTCAGGTTGAAGTTTTGACCGCTTTTGAACCATTCAAATGAGGAGGATAAAGTCAGCACCATAGTTGTGTGACGGCGTGTCAGAGAAGTCGAAGTCATATGAATCGGAAGATAGAGGTCCTGAGTCTACTATCGATTTGCTTTTGCAAACCTGATGGGCCTGGCACTGGATGGATATGGTCAGTCAGTAGTTCCTGTGATGTGGTAGCCGATGCAGTGTTATGAGCAGCTGGTTCTGGTGGTAGCTTCTCAGTAGATGAACTCGGTGCATAGGTTTCTTCATGGATCGCCAACGGATTGAAGGGGAGTATCTCAGTAACTCGAAAGTCACTTTTCATATTGGCTTGACTTTGCCGTACTTGATTAAATATTTTACAATTTTGTTTTTAAGTGGATGTATTTTACAAGAATTTATTTGATAAAAAGGAGTTCATGTTTCGCATTGTTAAGCTAATATGGCCAACTGGCCATAAATGCAACATCAACGATTTCCACAAAATCCTAAATCGCTGACGAACTGTTACAGCAAATTGAAGTACAATAACTGTACTTGAATAAGCATAAAATCTGTACATGGATCAGTCAAGCAATTGAAATTTCATGTCAATAGGACTTGAAAACAAAGACAAATTTACCAGAGGAACAATAGTAACGCACGTTTACCTTCAAGGCCTTTTCTATAATATGCTCCATCGACAGCGAACTACATATTTTAAAGCGGTGCCACTCGCTACCATCCCTGTAGAGCAGTGTTTCTTAAACTTTGGTCGCTCACAGACCACTAGAGAGGGAGAGGAGATTTCTTCCCCTATTAAAAAATAAATTGCCTGGAATTAAGGTACCAATTATGGTTAATAATATTAAGTCCTGCTTAGTCTCATAGTGATCTCCCCCATCCACCCTCTCCCAAGGAAAAACATAATTAAGTAATCCTCGATTTATGTGATTTATTGGCAGGCTTATATACGTATATAAGAGCTCCGGCAGGAGAGATTTATTCATCCCTTGAAATATAATTTGTAGATAATTTTAACTTCTTTTTCGGTAAATTTTAAGCTTTTTTAGTTGTACTTTTTACTTTAAAAAAGCACCAGCTTTTGACAGAAAATCTAAAATTTCCGACCATGTCCTTAAAATATGGGTTGGTTGCCAAACCCACCTGAAACAAAATAATTTTTAGAATAACACTATTTGATAAGGAGAGTGTCAGTTACGATCTTATTTTGTCAAATTTACAATTAAAGTGACGTCATTAATTTAGTTAAATAATATTAAGCAATGTAGACAGCAAGGGTGTATTTAGAGGATTCAAATCTTTCACGAAACACCGTAAGGTAAAGTTTATAACAAGTAATATTTATGAGAAATTCTGTAAATCTCACCAGAAGCTAAATCCGTAGCCAACAAATTTTGGTTCATTTTTTTCCCTAAATTTGGTGATAATCCTGCGGAAAACTTAATAAGCCGCCGTGGACCACATTTTGAGAAACACTGTCTAGAGACATGTCTTCACAAAATGTAAGCACCCTATCGGATTCCGTTGGAACGGAGTGAAATTGTGGCACGTTGGGCATATTACAGACATGGCTATAATATCTGAAGACGTCCTAATTACTGTACAAATTTCAAAATTGATGCTTACTATATAAAATTGTAAAGTCTACTTACTATATAAAATTGCAAAGCATGCTTACTATGTAAAATTACAAAGTATGCTCATTATATAAAATTACAAAGCATGCTTACTATATAGAAATTGCAAAGCATTCTTACTATATAAAATTACAAAGCATGCTTACTCTATAAAATTGCAAAGCATGCTTACTATATAAAATTTCAAAGCATGCTTACTATGTAAAATTGCAAAGCATGCTTACTGTATAAAATTATAAAAGCATTCTTAATGAACAATTTGCAAAATGCGTGTTTGCTACACAGATTTCCAAATATATATTTACCAGCTACGTCTCCAAATATGCATTCATCATACGCATTGCAAAATACTACGCATCACGAAGTAGTATTTTTTTATGGATTGCAGAGTCATTAGTCAAAAAAATAGTTTATGCAGGTCTTTTTTAAAATTCAAGGTTGTTTCTCAAAGACGGTTTGCAAATACAAACACACACGCGATCTCTTATTTAATTCCTGTATTATAAAAACAGTGGTAAAAAAAAAAATTTGTTTTCGTATATTCAGCAAAAAACTTTTAATATATCTGGATCAATTAGGGTTCAGTCTACATCCGTAAATCGACACTTCCGGATTAACGAAAATGTATCATTTCAGCAAACATTTCAGCAAACATTTCAGCAAACATTTCAGCAAACATTCAGCAAACAATTCAACAAAAATATAGTCCGGTACCAGTCATAATACTAAGTGAAGACATCGATCAAAGAAGGGTGTAACTCCCCTTTTTGTAATTTTGAGAAAATCGAAAAAAAAATTATAAAAATTCAATTTATTGCATGTTGGCAATTTTTGTTATCATTATAATACGTATCGTTGGATAGGGAGCTGCACCGTTCTTTTACCTAACGATACAGGCTTATTTTCTCTATCACATGGTACCTATAACTCAAAATCTCCAATTTTGGAGTTACACCCTTCTTTGACCGATGCCTTTAATTTATAGCGTATTTTTTAATGTGCACACATTTAACAGGGGAAAAAGGTTATTTTAAAAACAAATAAAATTTCCCGAGTTTTTTCTCGAAATTACTTATTTGAAAGCTCTCACGAAAGTTTAAAATGGCGTTTTTTATTTGAAGAACTTTAGATTACCTTTGCTTTACAACTTTATCACGGAATTGATTTAATGGTATTGATTCTCTGAAATCATTTTTTTCTGGCTAATACAGAATTTAGATACAGACCAAGTAGGCCTGAGCCTATGAGGGGGCCCGCAGGGAGTTCAAGGGGCTTGATGTAACTTACAGTGAAGCGTTATTTTAATCTCGTTCCTCTTTAAACGTTCGAGAAATTTTTTTCATTGATAAACCTAAACATTTACGATGGTGAACAAAGAACTCACGATTTATTGACGGAATATCGCGGGGGGGTTGTATTCTTTAAGAGTAAATTCCGTTTTTTGAGTTTATACGGCCCCATGAAACCCTAATCCGGCAGTAATTCCAGCCGGGATATGCCTTAAGAAGAAGAAGAAGATAATCTTTATGAAAACAGACGACGGTTAACAAAACTTTCCTGATAACAGAAGTTTGACTATATAAATTAAAAAAAAAAGTGTTGAAAAAAAAGGGGGAATGGATTTTTTTAAAAAATTTTTTAAATTAAACTTATGCATTGTCTTCAGTTTTGAAAATAGGCTCCTTATCAAAAAACTGTTGCACCTAAAAAAAATAGTTCACTCTGGATGCGGTTTGTTTTTTTTTGTTTTTTTTTACAATGCGTGATCGAGAAGAGAGTGTGAAAACACCATATCGTGTTCGAATATCTCGTCTGTTTAACATTGTAGCATTGAAAGCGAAAGAGATACAGATGCGAGCAGACGATACCTAATCAAAAATCAATTCATTAATTGAACATTGTGTGAATTAGAATTTATATAAAAATTTTTGATGCAAACAACTCCCCCATTTACTGGTATTCAGGAGAACAAGGTATAGGAGCACACGCTCTATTAAGGCTTAACTCTTCCGCGCGAAAAACAAAATAAAAGAAAATGCGCGCAACCTGAACGTCATTGCTCTCGACTTTCCATTGTCCACGACAATGGACCAAGTAGACGCGCACAGCACGCACTAAAAGCGCGCTATGGTGGCGCACATTTTGTGAAGAAGGGAATGCGGTAGCGTTACCAGCTGCATACAGAACTCCCTCAATTGTTTTTATTTTCACTTCATTGGTTTTGTTTTTTCTAACTTTGACAATGGCAG
>QLNU02003225.1:28594602-28617102 GCA_006491805.2 Dysdera silvatica | reverse complement strand
ATCTCTATCTATCTATCTATCTATCTATCTATCTATCCATTCTTTCTTGCCTGAGGTAGATAGGACAGTCCCAATCCTCCATTATGTTGCAATTTTGTATATATAGAGAGAGTTCTAGCTCTCTAAGTCCCCATCGCCATATACTTTCCGCATACGCCCATAGACAATCGTAATTATCAAAAAAGTTGGTTGGCGCAGTATAGCCCAGATGCTCTTGCGCCATAAAAAAGCCAAACAATCAATCAATCAATCAAAAAAGTTGGTTGTTTATAACGACAGGAAGGAGATTAATCAACTGATTATTCAGCCAGCACGGAACCATGTGGTAAATGACATGTATTATCATGGTGTTCCTAAATACTATGTGCGTCTACTGACTAGCGTACGCGGATGAGGGTGGGGTGTTATGGGTGTCATAACCCCCATTATGATGCATTTTTGTATATATGCATACGAATATATGGAGTTCTATGTCTTCAACCCCTCCTCCCCCCATTATAAGCTTGCACTTCCTTTTGAACTTCTGCCTACATCTATGGTCCATTGTTGTTTCAGCTCAATGACGGATGGAAACATGATTCGAATACGATGTGGCCATTCGTATTTTAAACGTCAAATTTAATAAAAATCTTCATCTTAATCTCTTGGACATTTCCTCCTTCCCTCCCTGAACTTAACTAAACGAAAAGTCTCTCAGAACTCACTAAGCCACCCCTTCCCGGTAAATTTATAAAGAAAGAATCGCTTTCCATAATTCCACTTCTTTACAATAAGTAAAATTACACACGCGATTTACTGCATCTTGGCACCAGACATTTCGAACACTTAGAGCCGCTTCAAATGTAATTTATGGAACTCTACCAGGTGGCGTGACCCATGTTGGCGCATCTGTGTTCAGCTACCGTGAGTGAAAAGAATATTAAATAATTCTCATATGAAAAAATAATTTATGTCTTGTGATTTGATTCCAAGAAACATATAATTTTTCATATGAAATATGGAAGACATTGTGAAATTTCTGTGACGTACGTTAAGTTAGCATTTCGAGGTTTGGAAAGGTGAAAATAATGAAAAAAGCTTTTGGAAGTCATCCAGCTGAAAACTAAAACCAATTTTTACTTATGAAAGACTCCGAGCGTGTAACCAATGAAAAGAATGTTTGGCTTTTCAAAAAAAAAATTTTTTTGGCAGCAGGAATAAATAGAGAATAATTTAATTACAGCGTAGGGAAAAAAAGGAGGGAAAAATATTTAATATTGCACTGAAGTACTTGCTGAAAATACAGATGTGTGGTTAGTGAAGCATATTTTTGAAAATTATTTCCTGCATTTTGTTTCATTTGATATACTTCGTTTAATTTTTCAATTACTGTTAAATTGAAAATTAAAATTTGATTAATTAAAAATCTTGTTAACAAAGCTGCTAAGGACCTCCAATATGGTTTTAAACCTCTGGCTGCTTATCCCGTGATTTCCACGGGCAACATGAAAGTAACAAGATTTTCTTTTCAAGCGATTTTCGCAGGTATGAAATTTTTCCATCTTTCATCTCTCATCATCTTTGGTTACAAAAATGTGCTACATATTTTAACTCTCAATTACATGTAGATTTGAAATATTGAATAAAAAGAAATATGCAGTTTTTGAAGCGATTTCGATAAAAAAAAAAAAAAATTGAGCAGTCAGTGGGTGAATTTCGTAGCCATGATATCATAATTTTAACCTTTCCGTTTCTAAGAGTAAAATGTTGCAGAAAAATTAAATTGAAAGCATAAGTTCTGCGCCATTTTTGGCATGTACTGAAGGTCCATTCGATTCACAAAATTAAGCAAAGGGAATCAACATAGAGAGCACACCATGTGTCGTTCCAGTTAGGTCAATGGGTTCAATTTATCGCCAGGTAGCGCACCAATCGGTTCGAAGGTCGCAATTCAGTTACATAACATAATCAGGTTCCGAAATTTCAAATTTAATTTTCAGTCGAAAGAGGAGGGATAAAAACATTTTAAAGTTAATGTTATTTTTAATATTTTTAGCGATTTTTTCATTTTTTAAGTGATTTTGTAATAATCGTAATATGTTTATGTCAATTAAAAGTTCTGCCGTAAAAGGTTGGTTGGTTGGCTGGTTGGTTGTGTTTTTGTGGCGCAAGGACAGCAAAGACCATTTTGCACTAAACAAGGTGAGGTGCCTTAAAATGGACCAGTTGCGAGAAAACTAAACTTGGCTCAAACCTCCTTTCATTGAAATTCATTATAGGCCACCTAAAACTCTTTATTGAATTTCAGCGAAGGTTCTATTAAATTTTAAGGCAAATTTTATTGAATTTCAAGGCACGCTTTATTGAATTTCAATGCAGTGAAAAGGACAGATAAAAACATTAAAAGTTAGAAGAAAAACAGTTTCTAAAGAATTAAAAAATTCCCAAAATTTCCCTGTTTTTCCTCTGATAGGGTTAAGTACAATAAGAAGTACCTAGGTTGAAACGGGGTACCTATAAATGTAATTTCCACGGAACGTAGTGTAGAAAAACTTGGTATATTAAACAGGGACTAGGAGATAAGGGCGGACACAGGGGGTATAAAACTGTCAACATAAAAAGTCAACCAAAAAAATATATTTTTTCACTGTAAAAAATTCCAACTTTCATGATAAATAAAATTATTGTTTCATGAAATTACGATTTTGTAAATTACTGTATTTGTTTTTGAAATTACTGTTTTGAAAAATGAAATGACTGTTTTGAAAAATGAAATTACTGTTTTGAAAAGTGAAATTACTGTTTTGTATTAAACTGTTATTCCAAGACCATGGCAAATTCTGTCCTTGACCCCCCAAATGAAAGTCTGTGTCCGCCCATACCAGGAAACCCTAGTGTCAACACTGAAATACTGAGAAAATGGGGGCAGCTACCTTTTCAATTTCAAAAAGATGGATGAGGCAGGATATTTTAAATAACAATATAAGTAAATTAAGAAGAATTATATAGAGGGTAGGGAGTAGGATTTATAGGCTCCTGGGCAGTTCAGCAGATAGGGCCCTCAACCAATTATGTTTGATAACAAATTATGTTGGTTAAATTATTCACGTTCCAAGCGCGCTGAGCACCCCACCCTCGAGATCCCGGGCCCCATGGGCATTTCCCCCTTTGTTTCCCTCTGTGCCCTGCCCTGATTATACATATAAATTGATTGAGTAAATATTCATTCACTTGAAATGGGTAAACTAAAAATAAGAAAATGAATTAAATAAGCAATGTTAGTAAACAATTTAAGGCAAAACTTTTGCTTATTATCAATATGTCTTATAGCAGCTTTTGCTTCGTTGCCTTTGACTCCATAGTAGTCTCTATGGCGGTAAAACAATGGCCATATCATCCCTAACGAATACATTAAAGAAATGGAAGAAGTCTTTAGAGCTCCATGAGTAGTCAAGAGCAAAATGAGAACGGTAGGAAACGAATTATAAGCCTCTGACATAACAAACTATATAAGCAATTTACAATAGTACAAAACTAATTTTCTAGAAAGAATAACAAATAACATGCAAAAAAACAAAGATACATTGAGGAAAAAGCACTCCGTGGAAAGAAAATTTAAAATTTTGAAAGATGCGTTTTTGGATCTAGCAAAAGTCAAAACGCGGAACACAGATGATGTTAAGATGAGGAAAGTGTAGCGTTTGAAGTAAGAACCATTGATGAGAGCCCTGATAAAGTATGTTCAACAATGTTAAAGCAATATTTACGCAAGAAAATTACCAAACAATGTAATGGCCATTGATAACCCGGCTTCGACCTTCGACCCCTACAGCTACTGAACTTTAGCCATGCGATGATTAAAATTTTCGCCACGTATGAGTGACACTTACATTTTCGCGCGCAATGTATTCGTGGTAAATGAATAGTAATTTTGGCTTTTTCAAAATATAAGCATTTAACATTTGACCCACTTTAACATATCCTTGAATAGGAAACTTAAATACCATGTTCCGGCTGAACCACGGCTAGATTACATGGGGAAAAATAAATAAAAAATTTCATGGTAACTTAACTTCGTAAACAACCACCTACACCGCAAAAACGCGCATTCCTTTTCATGAATATAGCGTCCATATCCTTCGTCGAAATGCACCTTTTTCCGAAAACTTTAATATAAAAGCAATTGTTTGTTTTATATTTGCATGCTTGTTGGTTTGTAAGGGTAAACGCTTTTGCAAATTTGGGAATATTAAAACAATATATGGTATATGGAACGTGGAATTATGGCCATGCACTCGTTCGCGACAGACATCTTGCTCTCAAGGACTACAAGGGCTCTACTAGGAAATCCTCAGATCCAGGGCTTGTTTAGCCACCGAAGGTCCCTAAATTGTAGTTAATGCAAACATCAAGGCCCCCTACTTACCCTTGGCTATAGGTTCACAGGAACTTCAGCGAACATAAAAATCCTCGGCGTGAATACTATGGACAGAATTTTCACATATCGCCTCATTGGCCCTTCAGCCTTTCTCATGCTATCTCTGTAGTGAGCACTTCACATTACAGGCTTCGTAGGCTGTTATCGCTGAGATGGCCTGACAATACAACTTTTACAATTATATTTTTAGTAATTGGCAACGATACGAACTTATGCAATTATATTTTTAGTAATTGGCAACAATACGAACTTATACAATTATATTTATAGTAATTGGCAACAATACGAACTTAAACATTTTTTATTACGTTACTTACTTAGTTATAGATTGTTTTATTACATTACGTAGTTATATACAATTTATTATATTACTTAGTTATACGTTATTTTAATACATTATTTGATTATGCATTATATCATTACATTTCTTAGTTACGCATTATTTTATTTCATTTTCATTTATTCAAAGACAAATCTGACAAGACAAGAAAAACGCAAAATAGAAAGATGCAAAAATATTGTTAGATAGAATGCGTCTTGTCCATAGGCTTAGCCAGGGGGAGATTTTGAGGGTTGTAACCCCCATCGCAATGAAATTTTGTATATTTAATATAGGAATATATGAGTTGTAGCTCTGTAACCCTTCTCTTATGAACTTTCTGCCTACGCCACTGCTCTTGTTATGTTGACTTAGGGAAGAAACCAAAGGTTTGACAAGACCCACGCCACCAAACTATTGTATAAATAATTATTGCAAATACGAAACGTGTAATATGGAATAATATCACAACACAAATACGTGTAACATGGAATAATATCACAACACAAATACGTGTAAACGTATAATAAAATCATTTTGGAATTAACAATAACAGACTGTCTAGTATAAAGTATGCCATAATCAAACGTATAATCATGGTCAAATAAATATTTAACTGATTTAGCACTAAATACCTGTAACGAACAAGAACTTTTAATATCTTCAGGCAATCCATTCCACAAAACCGGTGCCAGAGATGAGAGTCGTTTCTTTCCCAACTCAATTCTTGATATTATTGGAATAAAATGTGTATGTTTCGATGGAGGGTACCGATGTGTGGATGTTCTTAATGGAATTAGATCTGAATAGGTGTTAGACTTAATTCTTGTAATCATAATAATTAAAATACTTTGTCTGTATGTTAGTTGGCTTAAGTAATCCCATACGACGCCTGAGGTCAGATAGTTTACCATGATCCGTAGTTCTTATGACAAGAGTCCAGAATCTTTCTTGTAATTTTATTAGTTTATTTAGGTGCGTTTGAGCTGCAACAGCCCAGACAGGAATGAAATATAAAAGGTGTGATACAACTAAAGAATTATAAAGCATGATTAGGGTTTAATTAGGAAAGAAGCGTTTAATTCTACCAATTACACCGACATTTCTACTAATTTTTGATCTCAGATCTGCTATATGTTTGTCCAAGCAGAGATTTGATTGAAGCTCTATGCCCAAAAATGATGCACTACTTAGTTGTACATTACTTTATTAGATTACTTATTTCTGCATGATTTTATCACATTACTTAGTTGCACGTTATTTTATTACATTGCTTAGTTCTGCATTATTTTATCACATTACTTAGTTCTGCATTATTTTATCACATTACGTAGTTGTACATCATTTTATTACATTGCTTAGTTCTGCATTATTGAATCATATTATTTAGTTGTACATTATTTTATTACATTATTTAGTTACACATTATTTTATTACATTGGTTAAACCTGTTTTATGAATAAGAATACCCCTATGGGAAGAACTGCATGTTGTCGTTGTATTCAGTTCGAGAACAGCCGAAACCGGTTGCCTGGAAATATCCATTAAATCAAAAAACATCATATCTATATTCTTTCGCGTAATTATGGATATTGCTTACCTTGTAAACATCGCCATTTTCTTTTATTTCGGCAGTCTTTTGCCTGTGCCTCCCCAGAAGATCTTGGACAAAACGAATGACAGAGTCGTTGAAATCTCCATTCAACATCAAAAAGAGCCGAATATACATAACAGATGTAGAATCTTTTATAGTACATATACCATCTTCTACAGTACTCATGGTGCAATTGGCAACACTACATCAGTCGGTGTTTTTTTGGGATTACTATGTTGCTGTCGGCAGCCACCTTTCCCAACTCCTTTCGAGCCCAATTTCTCTCTCTCTCTCTCTCTCTCTCAATTTCTCGGTGTTTTATTCTGAACCTTATGATTTTTTTTGCCGTGCAAGTTAATAATGGAAAGTTGTGCACAAACGGCGTGTTCCTGGTGAAGATGAGGCGGAACTTATAAAATGAAATAGGTGAGAAGGCCCATTGCTTCTTGTTGTTAAATGAAGTAACTTTGGTTATCGAGGTTTTTATTCCAGAATAAATTTCTGTTTCATGGCGCAAGGTACACTATTATTCTATAGAATTCTTCCATTCATCTGCACCTGAACCTCTGTCATTCTGTAGAATTTGTGTTTAATACCGGAAGAACAGATGAGGTCGTGAAGTGCAAGGACTTGCAATTTTCAGAGGAATCCGAAATTGTTTTACCTTGGGAACCATACTTTTGATTGCACGTCTGTACGGACAACGGCAAGCGCTGAACATCTTGTGGAATCAAACTTGGGTTATCCGCAGGGTAGCCAAAACTATTGTTATTTTATTAATTCACATTTATATTCTCACGTTATCGATGCCAAAGAGCAGTCAATGTTGTTATTCGTTCAGTGAGAACAAAGCCACCATAGTAGGCGGAGGACATTGCTCCATAGTCAACAAACTACTGAGTAATCCTCAGTGGCCACCTTCCTCAATTCCGATCACTTCCCAGTGATCTGAAGTGGGAAGACGTGTTTGTTTTTGTCAGCTGATGATGTAATCGTTGGCCAACAAGCTAACATGAGCTTCTCCAATTTGCTTTGTTTCTAGGCCACCGATGCTTGTGATCAATAAGAGGAGGTTCAGTAGCTGGACATTCCACATTGTTCGGAATGAAACGTCACGCAACTTTGAGGTAACGACGACATATCCTGCATCGTCTTCGCAATAGAAATGAAGGCCCTGGAATTGAGTGAAAACAAAAAGCCTTCGACTATTTTATATATATTTTTTTAAAAAATGCTCCCCAATTTCCCTGTAAATATGGTAGGACAGGGTCCCTGAATTGGGGGGAGGGAGTAATTTCTGACTCAAATTGGTAGACTCGAACTTAAGCAATACTGATGCCAAAAAATCTTAGAAATAAAGGGAATAACCTCCCAAGGAATGGTGAAAATGGTAAACTAGCAAAAAAGATTGGGAAACACTGTAGCAAGAAACAGAAATTTATGGTAACACTGTACTAATTATGGTATAAACTCGATTATCCGGAATAATTGGCACCAGAGATATCCGGATAAGCAAAAATCCTGATAATGGAATACGATTAAAAATAAATAAATAAAAAATTGGAAATCCAGAAAAAGCAAAACGAAATTGAAAATGGTATGACAACTTTATCGATGTATATTAAACATATTGTAAGTATGTAAAAAAATTATGACGCCTCAAAGATTTTAAACTACATAACAAGAACCTTCTGACCAACCGGCAAGTGCCACGTGGAAGGGGCTTCCCTTATCGTGGGTGTCGTTCCCCTCCCACTCTCTCCCTTATCTCTTTCGCTTGTTTCAAAAAGAAAAAATCTGAGCTGCGTGCGTCCGGATAACTAAGGATCCGGATGACTGAGATCCGGATAATGGTGTTTCTACTATATCAACAACTTCTGTTAATTTCAAAGCATAAAATTTTCAACACCGCACTAAACAGGATATTCAAAAGTTAACAGCAAACGTAGTTTTAGGCGCAAAGGTAACATTTGACGTGTTTGTTTGATTGTTTGGCTTTTTTATGGCGCAAGAGCATCTGGGCTATACTGCACCATTTGACGCGTTTCATTGTCCTTGTTGAAATTTGAATTACTAATATTCCATTCCATAACTCTAATGATTCATATACTAAAGTAATTATTAAAATTCATAGAATTAAATCTGTTAAATCCTTTAATTGTTAGAAATAATTTTAAGAAGCCTTTTCCCCAATAAAACTTTTGGGGGTGCTGCCAAGGGCGGATACAGACTTTCATTTTGAGGGGTTCAAGGACAGAATTTGCCATGGTCTTGGAATAACACCCTTCATTTTTCATAAAAGTTGGAATTTTTTACAGTGAAAAAATATATTTTCGGGGTGAGTCATGACCCTGTGACTACCCCCCACCCTGTGTCCGCCCTTGGGTACTGCTTCCCGTTTTTCATATTTGTAGGGACTTTAAATGAAAACCTTTGAGAGAACCGCCTATACAGTGTTTCCAGCTGAAATTTTTTTGCTGCCATGTCTAGCAAATAGGGAAATTTTTTGAAAAGTTAATTGCTACAAAGGGAAATTTTTGATGAACAAGAATTTTGAAGCGATTTGCAGCAAACTTAGGTTGCTGCGCTTCATCAACCATATGACTTTATTTACCGAAGGATAGAAATTAGATAACATTGTTGCTGATGTTAGCGTGGTTTGGAATTGCTTGTAATTTTGAATCAGTTAATGACCCTGTTATACCCACTTAACCGCAAATTTACGAAATGAGCTAAGGGATTTAATCAACGGAGTAAATATACTTTCTGCATGCGTAAATATTTGTAAATTCGTTTTTATATGCACACAAATTTTATATAATACTTTTTTGCATATAAGAGGTAGAGGAGGATAATAACTAATAGTTTTTGAATGTGAAAACCATTCAATAATTTAAAATTTACGGACAGACGATTATGTTAAACTGGTTCGAGCAACACCAACTCCGCCTATTGAAATGAATGTACTGCACGGTTATGTTGCCAGATTCTGGAAAATAAAGCTTTTGATTTATTTTAAAAAATAAATTCTAAATCAGAGGATACAACAGTGATTTAATGCAAAATTATAAGCTCAGCTACCAATTTTGATCTTTTGATGTATATCAATTTTGATTTGTTTACTTTCTATGCAGACGTAACCTTTTCACTTTTCATTTTTCTTTTCATTCTAATCTTATATCGTCTGACACAATAATAACAGTTCCGGAAGAATCAAATCTAGAGAAAACTTGCCCAAAGTGGCAATTTGAGCCGAGGTTCAAAATGCCGTCAACCCTTTTTAGGATGCAAAATTTTCGTCTTTAAGGCGGAAGCAATGCAAAGAACGTTACGATTACGATTATCGAATCCTCAAAAGCTGTTGTTATCATTGTTATCGTTTGCTGTTTCGCCAAAAAAAAAATATATTTTCTCGTTCTGCCTTTTCTTTTCAGTCATTTCCTTTTCTTTCGCAGAGCTTAAGGTGTGAAAAAGTCAATGGCTCCCCCTTTCAACGAAACAAATGACCGTTGCTATCTTTGAATGCCGAAATTTGATGTGTTGCAGTCCACAAAATCATCGGCAAATGGGAAGATAGTGGAACGGCTTTTCTACAAATTTGACACTGATGTGGCTGGAAATTTCTGCAAAAAAAAACAACAACAACAACAAGTGAACCTGAGATAATAATAAGAAAAGGAAAAGAAGAAGAAGTAAAGTTCAAAAATTAAACGCAATAATAATAATATTGAAAGCCGATAATTTCCTTAGAGGAACCTGGCAGCATGAATATCGTCCATTCTTAGAAGAAAAAACTATTTTCTCACAGGATTTGACAGCCATACAAAGGCTGTTTATTGACAGTTCGATGAGAAGCCTCCAAACCACGAAGTATAATACATTTTGTACACAGAGATTTGGCAACACTTTTCCCAAATCCAGTTCCATCAAGTCCGGAACACATGTCTTATGCAAATTTATTGAACAGTCTTTTATACTTTAATTTTATGTCCGGGTTATATTTCGAATTATTTGAAGCGAGTAAGTTTTAGTAATTGCTAACATTTAGGAATAATCGCTGGAAGTTCTCTTTGAATTCATTTAATATCGAAATGAGCTGTACATCTCAGAAAGCGATGTTATTTCTGACAAATTATGGAATTTTGAACATTTCCTTGATAGTTTTGGCTTTAAGAGCTTGTATCCATTGTAGCATTTGCACAATAGCACGCAGAACATGTCTACATGATGATTGGTATTATTAGTGGGGTGGAAAAGCATCTTATTGTTGTAGCAGGAAAGTTTTGAGTTGTAACTGAAGATATTTTTAAAGGCAAATGGTATCTTACAAGTCTTTTCTTGGAATATTCGCGTAAAATTGCCTATTCTAAGTAAGGCTGCGGTTGAAAATAGCTCAAAGGAATATCACCATATCCTTCCATATAAATATCTTATTGTAGTTGGTCTATAGAATATTTTCTTCCGTGGAAGTCTAAGACATGGACTTTTTTTCTTTTATAACATTAATGGGCTATTAATAAAAAAAACGAAAAAATGCATTCGAAATAAAAAGAAAATTGTATATCACAATCATATAAATTTATTATCAGTTTTGTTTATTAAAAATAGAAAATATATTTGAATAAAAAAATGTCATATCACGATCATATGAATTTATATCTGTTTGTTATTATATATCCAATTAAATGGCAATGGTGGAAAACTTTAATTTGCTCTTTCGTAGAGGTAAAAAGTAGTTTTGTAGCAGCTGGACCAGGGCCTGATTAAAATTCAGGCATTATTTCTAGGGCCCCAACTTTTGCATTTGTATGGGTTTTTTTTAATTATTTACCACACAGAATTTTACAGTTTGTGAGCAAGTTTTTGTTTAATTGAATTATAGCAATAATTTATTTAGTTTCACATAAACTTTCACAACGCATTATAATAATAAGCAAAACAATTTTCAAGCAATGAGCTGCGTAGAAAAAATATTTTTATTGCTCAAAAATTTGACTTTTCGATTCGATCTATGGGAAGGAAACATCAGAAGAAAATTAATTACATAAAAATTTTTTTAAAAATTTCCGAATATACATAACTTTCGGAAACTGTATTTACCTACGTTCAAAGGAAATATTATAAAAATTGTAGAGACGAATATAAACAAAACAAAATGAAATATAACAATAAAAACGGATATTCACGCGTTACAATTTTGTTAGAATGGTTAACCAAACAACAGGAATGATTTTAGCATCATATCTATTAAAATTATTAGGATACTTAAAGAAACCTCTATTGCTTCTCTGTATAATCTGGGCCAAAAATCAGTTGATTTTGCAAGAATGATTATAGTACATATATTACATAAAAGATTATATGTTTTTTATTAATAATTTATTTGTTCCCTTTAATTATAACCTCGGAATCATTTGAAATAATGTTAAAATATTGTTTATGCCTATGACAAATGTCCACCATCATCAAGTTTTCTAGTCGATCAAACATTTTTCTAACATAAAAGGGTGAAATTCCCGTCTGTTAGTCATATGCGGATGATAATGGTAATTTTACCTTTGATAGGTAAATGCTATTCGTATGTTATACACAGATGATATCTATAGATCTCTATCTGTCATATGAGGAAATATTAATATTTATATCTATCATATAATGTGATATTGCTATCTGTTTTTATCATATAAACTTACACTGAGTTTGAGCTACATATACGTGGGTGGCAAAAATTATTGTATAATAAATTCCCCCACCAAAAACTCATAAAAATCACGCCCCGGGGGCTTTTCTGTGTTGACCATTATTTGGCAATTGTGTTATCCCTGTGAAGGGTAATAATATCTTACATCCTAATATACGGAGAAAAATGCGTTTGTTCTTATCCTCATTCGTCTATTTGGTCAAGATACCTCTGGCTAAACGCGAGGACCCTAGTTCGACTCAAGGATGAGGACGGCACCTCTTTTTTTCCAAATATAAAAGCTCTAGTTTGAGCTACTTAAACATGGGTGGCAAAAATTATTGTATTATACTGACATCTGCCTCTATCACATGAGGTGATATTGATATCTGTATATAAACTCATGTTTGTAAAAATTGCAACACCATGAAGGAATCACTTGATTGAGCTGAAACTTTCAGGAAATGCAAATTAGGGTATGCTATTCAAATGATTAGAATTTCAGAGTCATCGCCTCTGCGTGGGCTGAGCAGCGCCCTCTGAACTGCTGATGGATCCGTATAAATAGAGGGCTGTAGCGGGGCGTGTATGGTTATCTGCTAGTGGTAAACGTTACATGAGACGTCACTATGCCTCTACGACGAAAGAGGGCGACATTTCAGCAAGTTACGGAGTTTGAACGGGGACGAATGATCGGCCTTCGTGAAGGAGGGTTTTCTTATCGTGCAATAGCAGCTCGTATGGGGCGTAACAGCAGCACAGTGATGCGAGTGTGGAAGCAGTGGGTTCAAGAGAACCAGACAACTCAGAAATCCGGGAGTGGACGCCGAAAGGTGACGTCAGCACGGGATGATAGACACCTGGTCCGCATGGCGGTGACGGACCGTTTTGCTTCATCTGGACAGTTGGCAGAACGTTGGTGCACTGCTACAGGTGTATCATTGTGTGCTTCATCAATTCGTCGGCGTCTACTGCACCGTGGACTGCGTGCAAGAGTTCCTTTATACAGGATCCTCCTGACGCAAAACCATCGGCGCCTGCGGCTACAATGGGCTCATGGACATAGAGACTGGCGTGCTGATTGGCAACAAGTGGTGTTTTCTGATGAATCCCGCTTTAATTTGGGGTACAGTGATGGCCGCATCCGTGTTAGACGCTATACCGGTGAACGCCACCTTCCGGAGTGCATTATCCAACGTCATAGTGGACGAACCCCCCAGCATTATGGTCTGGGGTGCGATTGCGTATCATGGACGATCTCAGCTGCTACGAATTGTGGGTAATCTTAACAGCAACCGGTACATCAATGAAGTTCTGGAGCCCGAAGTTGTTCCCTTCCTTCAAGGCATTCCCGGAGCTGTATTTCAACAGGACAATGCCCGCCCACATATTGCCAGGAATGTTCAAGACTTCTTTTCATCACAACAGATACAGCTTCTTCCTTGGCCTGCCTATTCGCCGGATATGTCGCCGATTGAACATGTGTGGGATTTCGTTGGTCGGCGTCTCGCTCGTGATCCTCGTCCCATAGCTACTACAGATGAACTTTGGGGTCGCACACAAGCAATCTGGAATGCTCTTCCTCAGGCACACATTCAACATCTGTTTGATTCCATGCCACGTCGTATAGCATCACTTATTGCAGCGCGTGGTGGCTTCACCAAATACTGATTTTCGACATGTAATATTGTTTTTTTGCTTTGTAATTTTAATCGTTTATTTGTATCAACACAGGTCGTTTGTACATTAAATTTCATTCAATTCGGACGAGTCCTTCATGGTGTTGCAATTTTTACAAACAGGAGTATATTATGTCTTTATCATATCTATAGATATTTGTTTATCATATATCATAGATAGTTATTCATCATATGCCTATAAATATCTATCATATATCATAGATACTTATTCACCATATGTCCATAGATATCTATGTATCATATATCTAAAGTATCTATTCATCATATGTCTATAAATATCTGCCTATCGTAGGTTTATAGATTACTATCTATTACGTAAGGTGATGTTGATATATGCTTATTATATACAGTTGATGATGGTATCTGTCCGTTATGCACAGGTGACGTATGCATGTGTTCGTTTGATGATATTGGTGCTTTTCTTATAAGCATTATATGACATCTGTATCCGTCTGTTATGTAAAGTTGATTTGGATATATATTCATCATACACAGATAATGTTTTTAATATATAGTTGATATTTAATAATAGTTTATATTTTATTTCTAAATTAAAATAATGCATTACATTTTATCGACGTTATGTTGTTTTCGTAAGGTCAAAACAACTGTATAACTATTTAAATTGTTCTACATTTTAAACTTTTTCTACGAATGTGAAGAATTGGAAAATATACAAAAATATAGAAGATAAATTTTATGAAATTTGAGAATTTGTTCATATCCCTAAGGATTCGAAGAATAACAACAACGCCTAGTTTTACGGTCTGTGGAATATAGTAGTCCTGTGAAAGAAAGTCGTTGAATTCCTTAGCTGTTCAGAAAAGAACAGACGACTCCATGGCAGTTCCGCAAAGAAAAAAATTCCTTCGCTGTTCCAAGAAGAACAAAATACTATAGTTTGCAAAGAGTGTGAACTTGATTCAGGCCATGGGTAAACAAAGACATCTGAGAACGAGGAAAAGTCTGACCAGCACCAGAGAAATTGATCAGAGAAAAAAGAACTGAGAGATAATGTGAGATCGAGTTTCTATTCAAGAAGAAAAACAAAAGTTTCTTTTCTCTTTCACTCTCTCTCTCTCTCCCTCTCTCTTTCATTTCTTCTCTACCACTTGCCGAGAGAATGTCGTTCACAAGGAAATGACATCGTTTTCCTCGCCCAGGACATGTATAAACCGCCCTTTGATCTAAATTACATTGACCATTACGGCAACATGTCTAACATTTTGATACCTGAGTTATCTTTTTTGTTTTCCCCACAGAGCAAAAATTAATAGAGAATTTTCCATTTACAGATTTGAAAACTTCCAACTGCTGGGTACATATGAACGAGAGAGAATATGGAAAAATGTTTTAAATAAATAATTGGAAAATATATGCAACGTTTCATCTAACTTTCGGAAGAGGACTATTCCTTGGTTCTTGACCGCTCAGGTGCAAAAACAGTATCGTCATTCTTGTTGATTTAATATTA
Source organism: Dysdera silvatica (assembly GCA_006491805.2). Lineage (NCBI taxonomy): Eukaryota > Metazoa > Arthropoda > Arachnida > Araneae > Dysderidae > Dysdera > Dysdera silvatica. The sequence continues at coordinate 28,601,918 of QLNU02003225.1, read as the reverse complement.
TTTAATTAAAATTTAATGTGTGCGTGCTGGGTTTACTTTTATATACACCTAAGTTTAAATAGCTATTATGAAAATTGGAAATATTTTTTAATTTTTATTTTCATAAAATTAAAGAAGAACGGAATGAGCTTATTCAACCCATGTGCAGTTTTTGGCGTTATGTACATATTTATGTTTTTACATTGATATTTTTGGAAGTAAGAGGATTCTCACATATTAAGTTAGAAATGGAGGATAGCAGAAAGCTATAACTTGTTACAAGGTTCTCTTTCAGCTTCACTTAATAAATTATTACTATAATTATTATAATATTAAATATATTATTTATATACTTATATAATTATTGTAATAATTAAGCTAAAGTTAATTGTTAAATTTAGTTCACTTAATTAATTATTTATATTTGCGTCTGCGAATGGGAAGAGGAGCTATGTTCATGGGCGGATTTATCACTTTGCCGCCCCAAGGCTATTTTTCGCCGCTCCTTCCTACCCATCTGGTCCCACCCCAATCAGTGGTAGGAACATAAAAATTGTTACATTCAATATACGCCAATAACTTTTGTGTCGACAATAAATATGTTGAAAAACAAACTCATAAATTGAAACATAAACATTAAACAATATTAACTTATATTGAAGTATTATTTCTTTTTGGTATATAATAAATCAAATTCAATTTTATTGAAATAAATTTTAATTTTAGCAAAAAATAAAAATATATTGAATGCTGGTATTTAAATGGAAAGCATGACGTCTAGCTTTCTTCTCGGCAAAACATCTGATTATATCATATGGTATTGATTTTTTTTATGTCAGACTTAATACACAAAATTTTGCCGCCCTAGTCTATAGCCTAGTAAGCTATAGCCTATTGGGAAATATGGCACTGGCTATGTTAATTAATAAAATACCTTCTTCTTCTTCTTTTCCTCCTTCTTCTTCTTCATCATCATCATCCATCCACTTTCTTCTCACATCTGCATGTTTTCCTCTGATTGCGGTATTTTGTATTTTCATCTCTGTCGCAACGTGCCCGCAATTGATTAACTGTTTTCTTATATTGTACTGGAATATTATTATATTATATTATTATTATATTTCACTGGAAAATAAAGTATATACTGTATTTAAAATATTTATATAAGTTCTCCTAAAATCAGAAAAAATAGTAGGAAAATCATACATTAAAAATTATCTAAAATTAAAATTCCATTTAAATATTCTCATATTATATTACTGTTGAATTTTTTAAACTTACCATGGAAAAATAATGTAATCACGTATATGGAGGAGCGATCGAAACTTTATTATGATTTCGATTTTTTATAACTTTATGATATAAAATAAAAAAGTAGCTGCAGACATAGTGAAAAAGATAAATTTCCATTTTTTGGAAAGTTCTAAAATTTTATCTTGCCCTTAGCGTACGAGGGACCTCGGTTTGTACCCGTATAATGGTAGGATATTCCGTGATCTGATAATTATGGTTGAAAAATGTCATGTAAAATTTAAGTAAAATAATAATTATAAAAGAATATATTTTTTTATAATAACATACCAACGAAATAACTTATCGCTAGTTTTTTTAGCTTGTGGCTATTTTTCGAGCGGTTTTTTTAGCCGTTCCCCAGTACCTTAGGTGGGAATGAAATTCGTGAGGAAATTTATAAATCAGCGTTTTTAAAACTGGCAACCCAGTTTCTGAAGATCGTTTTTTCTTTTCGGAAAGTTCGGATCGTCTGTTGGCAAATATGTGGTTAACCTATTTAAGGAGGATGTCTCACGAGTAAAAGTTATTGCCCCAAACGATACCAACTTAATTGAGCATTAAAATAGAATTTGGAACACCGTGTCGATGAAACCTTATCGGTTATAAAATCGATTAAAAAATCCTACAAATCGATATATTAATACTCTTACTACCACAGTTTCAAGAAGCTAGTGATAATGCATTTGTGACTATAATAAACTATAAAAATTCATATTTTTTTAGATTAGAATCCATTTTTTTAATCCGCATGTAAGAAAGCGTGATTCGCGCATTCTTAATCCCATTGAGATTTATGGATTACACTAATCTCTTCCGGGCTATGAAAAATTCATGTAATCCGCTTAACATCGTTAATTCCATGCATCTAAATGCTTACAATGATGTTCCGCTTTACGGCGACATACACCACGTGATTTTCAATTATACGGGCCCTCTTATACGACGCTACGTTCATTCATAACATACGAAATGTAAGAAAACTTTTTATGGCGTTTAAGGTTTCTCATTCATAATAAAACCTTAAGAAAAACGTTTAACTCTAACTGCAAGGAAATTTCTGAATACCTTGCAAATATGTTTTTTCCCCTAGACAAAACTGTAATAATCACAGGGTGAAGCCTTCCCACCCTCGCGCATCCTTCCCCGCTTACTAATGATAACAGAACACGTCTAAATAGTATGAGGAATTATCGCAACTAGATATCTCAGTTGTTCGATTATTTCAAACGCGTTTTTCTCCTCTTTCGATAACGCCAACAGAACACATATTTGTATGTTGTAAACACTGACTCGTTGAGATTCTGCTAAAATCAAATCGGAAATTCATAAATAAAAAATTTAAGAAATTCCCGTTCCCAATTCAGATCATGAACTCAACGCACAGTTGCAATTTTCTCAAATGAAGCCATAAGTTAACACAAAATTAAAGTTGTCTTCATCATCATCTTGTTTATAAATGTGCAGCAAAAAGATCAAAGCAACAAGTCTGTAAAAAACGATTTATGTAATACGTTATCCATCTGGGGGAGAGCCACGTACCAAGCTATAGCTTTCTGCCTTCCCACATTTCTAACCTAATCACCGGTTAACATATCAAAGTCAAGAACATTAACCTCGAAGTCAAGAATATCAACCTCAAAGTCAAGAATACCAACCTCAAAGTCAAGAATATCACTGGGCAGAATACATCGCCAACTTGTAATTATACGATGATTTTTGCGACTAAACGGATTATGGAAAACAATCAGCGCAACTTTCACATGTAAATCAGAAGTTTCTTTTTTAAATTTTATATTAATTAGATTAATTATGATGAAAAGTATATCGCCATATATTATTATATTATTTAGATTAATTTTTCATTGATTAGCTCCCCTAAGCAAAAGTAAAGTAAATATATAGTAGAAAGTACACAATATCTTAATAAGCTATTGTATTAAACAATGTCAAACAGTCAACGTTTGTGTGTAGTGATGCAAACTTGCCGATGGTATGGCATTGATTAGATATTGGAAACGTTGAAAGAAAATACATCAGCTCTGCCTTCGTTAAGGGCCGCGAAGGCAGAAATGTTTATTTCTTCGGGCTTTTGTTCTCGCTCGCTCTCATATGATGTTCGGCTGTGTTAATATCAACCGTAATGTTCGATTTATATAAAATAAACTATTGTATACTTCTAAAAAGTAAACAACAATTCGTTTTGCGATGACGGTATGGTATCAGTACATACCAAATATGTCGTATGACCAAGGTACATACCAAATATGTCGTAAGACCAAGGTACATACCAAATATGTCGTATGACCAAGGTACGTATCAAATATGTCGTATGACCAAGATACGTACCAAATATGGCGTATGACCAAGGTACGTACCAAATATCTAGTATGACCAAGGTACGTACCAAATATCTAGTATGACCGACGTATGTACCAAATAAGTTATATGACTGAAGTATGTCTGTATTTATTCGCATTAGAAGTGTCGACTGATGTAATTTGTCTTCCTCATTTTGGGTATTAAGTAAGATTGACCATATAGCCGTCTGATGCTATCACATACGGATAGGCAAACTGGTCATTCAACCTTATGGCGTTATGACAAGAACAGGTGAACTGACCGTTCAATTTCATGTTATTATCAGTATCACAAGGACGAACTGACCAATGGTCAGTTCGTCCTTGTATGCGTTCCGGAAAAAAAATCGAAATTTTTATTCGTAATGTCTTATTTTTATTCTCGAAATTAAAGTATGTGTCAGCATTTATTATATGTTGTGCTTTCATAATGTACTTGTAATATTAGTAGGTCACAAATTAATTATATGTTTGTTATAAAGAATAAATATATATGTTTGTCATTTGTATAACCAAATAGACATGAAAGAATTTAAGTGTTCCATAACTGTTCTGCGTTTCTAAAAGATTTGGAATACACTGCCCTAGAGTGACATGTAATATAGCAGAAATTTATATTTTCTTAATCAAATTAAGAAATATGAGAAATTTTGAGTAAGCGTAGGCATCCCAAGCGATTCTCATAATAACACGTCAATCAAAATGAGTTTCTCATTGTAGAATCGATATAATATATCGATATTTTGCTTTCAGCCGAATATTTTGTAAAAAAATAAAGTTTCATTAAAAGTTTTTACAAAGAAAAAAATTCTGTTCAAAACTTGATTCCTAAAAAGCCGGTCTGTGTGTTCTGAATCCCATTTTCTAATATTTTTGTCGTAAAAACAGGAAGTCACGCCGCGTAATAAATCACCATCAGCTGAATCATCCATCATGAAAACACTCATCTCATTATGAGGTTCTCTAAGTGATTTACTTCGTTTCCAAAATCCATTATTTTTTTCAGCCCATTTCAATATCTGTGGGAATGTAAAACCCGTAATATATTTCCTGTTGTTCTTTCTCCTTTTTTCTTTTTTAGATTATCTTTATTGGCATCACACACGCAGGCTCATCAACAGTCTGTCCAAGGGCTGATCCTTTAAAGATTGTCTCACTTGTTAATTGCATCAATTTGACCTTTGACGTTTCAAAACCTGTGATGATCGAAATTTCAACATATGACTGTAATTACGCATAATGCAAATTAGGGAAATTTATAGAACAATTATAAGGGCCATCGTATATTCTAGGCATCGCTTGTGAACATCATATCGGACAGCATCGATGGTGTAAGAAGGGGGCGCCATAACTCCTCTCATTGGACATCAAGGTAAATCTTCCTTTTTAACGTCAAATCACCTGGGATTACAGTGCCGCTCGTCGGCGGCCACCCTTTCCATTAAATTTATGCACAATATATAAATCACGTGATCTTTTTAAATTTATTTGAGCCCTTCCCCAATAATTTTTCAATTGCCACACCCCTGGGCAGCATGTATCTCTTTATTTACTATTCATTAGATTAATTCCTCACTAGGTGGCGATACAATCGACAATTATCATTAAATGTAACTGTATCGTCACTATGTCTTCGGAATGAGCATGTAAACTATGAATATTCACGTGATTAGCTCATCACTAGGTGATGCTCCGGTCAACCAATAGTCCTAGGTACTATTAATGGTAAATGGATCTTATTATTATTATAATTACATCTTTATATATACAGGGTGACGATAAATAAGCGCCCAATAAAAAAATTGCACGATCGCAAAACTAACGTTTTTTTTTATGTAATTCATTTCGTTTGCAATTTGGTTTTTTTTTGTGTAATTTGTTTGTAATTTGTTTGTAATTTGTTTTGTTGTGTAATTTGTTTTATTTTTTAATGTAATTTGTTCAAACCTTGCAGTTAAACTATAGGAATAACCAAATTTTTTTACCCCTGCTGACGTGTTGTGTTCATGTCTTTGCAGATTTGGTGAAAATGTCAAGGTATTTATTTAATCCCTGAGCGTATTTTCATTGTAAAGTCGTTTTACGAAAACAACAGAAGACTTTAATCCGTGTGACTGGTTTTCGTAGAGAAATTTGAAAGATAAAGTGTGTTCCAATATTTTCAGAAGATTTCTGAGTTAGAGATTGCAACTGAAACACAAATTGAAGCAATTGATGCGCTAACACTTGAGCATGTAATTCAAAATTTTGATATGCCCTTGCGTCATTCAATTGCATGTAATGGCAGGCGCATCGAACACGTGATTTATTAAATTTAGAATATATATTATCTGCAATTGGAATAAAAAAATAACCTGGTTTTTCGTAACTCCATTTTACTTTTGGGGCGCTTTTTTTTCTGTCACGCTGTGGCATAGACTTCAGATATTCAATTAAATTGATTCATTGAAACAGATGGCGCCACTATCAACTACCAGGTGGCGCTACGGTCACCGATTATCATGGAGGGTAGCTAAACTATCACTGTATTTTCTGAATGAGTATATAAATTTAGTGAGGTTAACGTGACTTCATAAGTGAGTAATCTCCAACTGCTTATCATCCCCCACCCTACTATAGAATAAAAAAAGTGCCAATTCATACACTAAGGTGTTTAGCAGCTAATATCTAATAACATTAACTAGTTTTGCTGTTAATTATTTTCATTATCATTGACATTTTCGATACCCACTTTATATTTTTAGCGGATGTGTGTCCGGCACCCATCCACCCCTTCCGAAAGCCAACACGGACCCTCCCCCATGGGCCAGCCTTCCCTGGGCAGTGGCATAGCTATTTTTTCTTTCTGGGGAAAGGAGGGAGTTGAAACCCCAAATGAACAAAAAGTATGAAATAAGAACGCTTTTTTACATACTTAATACTTATTTACAAACTTTTTAGTGCTGGTAAACCAACCATATTATTTTTTTTTTTTTTCAATAATCGAGAAAGGCTAATGAAGAATAATTAAAAAACTGTACATTAAAAGTGTACAAAATCTTATTAATCTGGATTTAGAGAACAATTTTTCTGGCCTTCCGATTAGCAAAACTAGTTTGGCAGGGCCGAGCCCCCCATAGCATAGGCCCTTGCCAAAGCAGGCCCCTAGACTTCAGCCAGGCCGCCTGGCTGCAGCTCCTGCTTCCTTCCCTCGTCGACTCTGCCCCACCAATACATTTAGTTACAATTATGGACCGGGGAAACATTGTTGACAATTATTTTAATTTATTAATACGACATATACCGTGAATGTATTAATAGTTAACGTGGAGATTCACGTAAAGTTATATAAAATACGACGAACATCCATGTGAAACTCAAAACATGAAACTCTTAGAGTCATGTGCGGCATGCGCAGAAACATACAAATAGTTTAATGAAGTCAGAATTAGACAAGTTCAAAGTTTTCTCATCATGACGAACAAAGAACAAGTTTTCAGGTGTTTTACAGATGCTATTTTACATGCGAGGTAAGATTTCTGATATTCTTCTATTATGAATATCCAATGGCACAATTTTAAAGAAAAGAAGATTGGCTAATTATGTATTTTATAATTAGCCAGTCTTCTTCTCTCTTATTGTTTGTTATCTAAACTTTAACACCTTTCTCACATGATTCACTATTGTTAGTTCGCTGTTCTTGATTTC
>QLNU02003225.1:28554634-28572446 GCA_006491805.2 Dysdera silvatica | reverse complement strand
GGAAAACAGTAGGTCCTGGCGCAGCATGACCATTGTAGTCTTTGAGCCGTAAAACCACAAACAGTGGAATGCGCTTATAATAATACTCTATGGGTCAGAAAACAGTATCATTGTAGACAAAATTGTCTACCGAATACTTTCTATATTTGTGGGGACTGGGGAAATTATGCTTACATACAGATTTCATTGTATTTTTCTTTTTATCTCAAAACTTCTTTGCTGCTGATCCTTTTCTATATTCTAGTACTCTTTCTATATTCTGTACATTTCATCGTTGTGCTTTAGATGTTTTCAGTTAATGCTGTTGCGTTGCGACTCTGAAATCGACAGCAATTGAACTTTCATATATCGAAATTCTCTATCGAAGTTTTAGTGAATTCCCATGAGTTTTACATAAAAATACTGTCTCTATATATTGAATTTTTTTCTAGGTAAATGGGGATTTCTCCCCTGCGTCCTTTAGTAATTACGATACATTTTATGAACTTAGTAAGAACCATTTTGTGATGAATCATCGAAACTTGTTATGCAGTAAAGTATTTGAACGGTTTTTTTAACACAAACATATATGAATACAACATAAATGTGGTATTTTCAAGGTATGTTCAATACATTTTTTCTTGTTAATTCTTGTTTTTAATTATCTTCTTCAAGGCCGTAGCCAAGTCCCATTAAAAATTTAGTTTCGAGGAGGGGGGACCAGTCCCTAAAATCCCCCCACTGAATATGGGCATGATCTATATGAACATAATTTGGTTATAAAATTTGAACATAACATAATTCATATTTGCTAATTTATAAAGAAAAGTAGGCTACATTATTATTATGAAATATTTTTAAGTATAATATACTACACAACACACGTATAAAAAGATCATTTCTGTATACTGAATTTTTTTTTTTTTTGAACCATTGAGTTTGCTATAGGGAGATTCAACTGTATGTAGTATTTTACCTGGTATCAAAATTAGCATATTATTTTTAAAATAAAATAAAAAATACAGATTTAGTTTTGAAAACTTCATACTTCACATGGACATCGTTTTAATTTGTGGATTTGTTGAAATTGTGCATTAGAGGAGGAGAAAACATCGTAAATCAACTTGCATCATCTCATTTCTCAATTAAGCTTTTATAACTGCTAAACCAAAAAAATTTTTATCTTTGAATGTGTTATATAAATAAAACAATCATTTTCTTATGTATATATTTCATTATTTCTTCCGATACTATAATTTCTGATAAAATGTATTTATATATAAACAGTGTTTTAAATTCGAACATATCGTCCATCTACATGGAAATATATAAGCTGGAAGTATTCATACCAGTGGTGGTGGCCCATGGCAAGATTTAAGGGAAGTTGTGTGAAGCCAATTCACCAAAACCCAAAGTTACTGTAAATTTCTTTCTTATTTACTAAATGAGGTAAAAAAAAGGGTTTCTTAGTGAGTATATATTGTAAATTAATGTGTTTTGGTGAAGTAGCTTCATGCAACCTCCCTTAAATCTAGCCAAGGACCACCACTGATTCACACCAAATCCAAAACTTCTACAGGGTGTCTACTCATCTGGAAAATCTAGGAAAGTCCGGGAAATTTGAAATTCATCATTATAATAAATAACTTATTAAAGTAATTTTCCTGAACTATGCTTTTCATACCACATTGCATACTGGAAAATTAGAAAAACTTGTACTTTTGACTAGACTTTGATTTTCAAAAAAAAGAATGTATATTTTCGAAAATTAATAGTACATTTTTTTCTTTGATAACCATCAAAATTTCAATGATTAAATGTAAAATTAAAGCAAAAAATTATATTTCTGTTTTGAGAGTAACGTGTTTCCAGATTATAAAGCATGGTGTTAACCCTACAACGCTTCTAAAAAATTTTCGCTATACAGTTTTCATTTATTTACAGTTTTTAATAAGTAAAAGCAACATTAGATGAAAAATTGGTTTTTTTTTTACAGTATAAGATTATTGCCCTTCACAGGGTTAGCATAATTGCCAAATGGTCGGCAATTGCACCAACCCTGTGAAGGGTAATATCTCATATATAAAAAACAATTTATCATCTAATATTAAAACATTATCGGCTGTGATGAGAAAAATTTCCAGTCTTAAGTTAAAAGCAGTTATTGAAAAAACACAAACATTTTCAATCTTTTCAGAATGAAAATGTTTACAGATTAATCACAAAAATAATTTACTGTCATTCATAACTAATTTTTAAAAATTCCAAAAAAAAAGTCACATTTCTGTAAAAATTAAATTATGAAAATGACGATACGTATTAAGATGGACAACATAATTCTTAAATTGCTTAAAAATACTTGTAAAAATAAATACAGTCGAACTAGGGGCGAACTGCATCCTGTCAAAGGGCGAATACCTTGCATTTTCAAAGGGCTCACCGGCTCGGAGGCCGATGAGCCCTTTGTTTAGGTTTGGTCGCCCTGCAGTGGTAAGGTATTCGCCAAGCATGCGGTTATCTCAGTTTAGAATCTCAACTGTGCCAAAAAAACAGAACGCTGGTAAAAGTGCAGTCCATCATTTAATGATTTTTTTTAAATGTTTCCAAACCGGCTGGCAACATGGCAACTGATATGCAGCCATGTTGTTTACGGTGGTTTTTGGGAATCGGTAATTTTCCTGAATCAGTGAAGGGGTTGTGGGAGGAGACTCCCTCCCCAATTCTTCGGGCTTTGCCCTTGCTGTCCGTTCAGATTACATTTGAGTTATGCATGAATCTTGAAAATGTTGAATGCTTGGCCTTTCGTGCTCGAAAAACGAGTTATGAAAGACGCCCTTCCCTCTACTGTAATGAATCAACCCGTTTGTGACGTCAGCTCCCTTGAATTCTAAGGGTACTACCTTCCAATTTTCCCCGAACGAACTATGCGAACACTTTTATGATGAATCAACATCACCATTTGTTGTGCAGCAGGATATTAGAATTTTTTTACAAAAGCATGAATGTGTATGAAAGAAGCATTAAATACGTTTTCATTTAAAAGTATGGTTAAACGTTATTTATGAGAAACAGTCGTTTACTGAAAAACGGGATTTTAATTGTGGTATCATATTGCACTGCCCTGGTTCATGAATATATCGTTTCCACCTAGTGGATTTTCTATATAGCGATTTTTTTCCATGGAACCGTCCATTTTGTTACATAGCGGTTCTACTATAATTTTTTAAAAGTCAAGCAAAATCGTCTTCTTAAGCACTATTTTTTCTATAACACTTCTTTTATTCATAAAGTAAACACAAGTAAGAGTTTTTTCCCAATGCCTGCTCTTTTATTTTTTATTTTTTTCGTGTTATTTCAAAGAACCAAACTCCCCTTTTCAGGAGAAAATAAAAAAAAAAAGCTCTTCCCATGCCGGGGATCATACTTGCAACCTTGTGTAGTGCAGTGACGGATCCATGAGGGGGGAATCACGCAAATTTTCTCTCCCCAAACCCGTAAAAATGAGTAATAACGAGCACCGATTATAACGATGGAATTTTTACAAAATGTTTGATGTCCTATTTTATATTTTAAATTGCTCGTTAAAATTGCTTTAACAAGACAACGGGGGGGTAAACGGGGAAAAAAGCGCCGACAAAATATTGGATGCATGTGAAATGATGGTGCGAGTGTTAGACCTAACAAGAAGCAGTATGCAAGTGAGTGTTAGGCCTTACACGAAGTAGTATAATGCGAACGTTTTACCTGAAGAGATATACGTCGTTTTGCTTATGCCCCGATTCATTCCTATGGAGTATTTTGCCCAGCTCTGGTCCGATATAAATAATCATGTGCAGACGTTGCTAGTGGGGGGTGCCCCCTCATCCGGGAGTCTATTCCATTGTTTTTACACCTGTAATGAATTACTATGGTGATTGATTGTTTGGCTTCTTTATGGCGCAAATCTGGGCTATACTGCGCAAACATGGTAAAGTAAAGAAGTACTATGAGTTGAAAACGAGAAAGAATGCTACCAACCAGTGGCGTACTGATAACCACCGCAAGGAGAGGGACCCCTAGGAAAAAGGGGGCCCTCTTTTGTCTTCATTTATTTTCCATAAAATTTATAATTAAATAATATTATTATTATTTTTTAGTTAATAAGGATTTTTTTTAATCTTTAGGTAAAATATAAAATAAAATGAACGGTTTCCAACTGTGGCAAACTCATTACGCGTATTTACTTTAGCTGTTTTCATTGCCTTTAAAACTGAAATCAATATCAAAAAATTATAAAATCTAGACGAGTTTTGAAGCTATAGTATACGCTTTGCGTCAGAACCCTACGTCATGAAACGGTGACTAATAGACATATGTTCTGTTTAAAATATTGGAATGCGTCGCTGGTAAATTTCTTATAGAAGACACAACACTATTTTATATATATATTCATACTTGCATATATAAATTATTTTTTTGTAAAAGGGTCCTCCAAAAAATAATTGCGTGGGGCGAGGTTTTCCGGCACTCCACTGACACCAACCAACATTATATTTTTATATGTTACATACATGTGTATGCTCGCTTACATATTGCTTCTTGTTAGGCCTAACGGTCGCATCATAAGGCTTAACGCTGGCACTATGATCACAATCGCACTATCACTTCACATGCATCCAATCTTTCGTCAGCCCTTTTTTTCTGCAGCCCTTTTCCCTTTGGCGCTTTTTTCCGCGGCGCTTTTTCAGTGATTACTTTAACAGATGCTGTTTAAACAGTATCGTTAAAACAATCTTTAGCTTTCAGTAAAGCGTAACAATTACTACAGGTATTCCCGATATAAAAAGCATTAAGTCTTTTTCTTTTTTTTTTCAAATTTTTATTTCCGGCCTAATAAATGCATTCTGTTTATCTGGAATGAAGCGACATATATATCTCATCTTTGCAATGAAAGTGGTACAACTAAAAAATCTCAGTTTTCAGAAAACGCAAAAACTGTTTCTGGTTGAATTGAGGGATGTTGTGTTCATCTAATGACATGTGCCAACTAGCAGAAACCCAAATAACTTATGACCTAACGTTTTGCACGGCAGGATGCAACACTGTTTTCTACATCTGGTTGTAACATTAAGTCATTTTCACCAAATTTTGAGTTGTAACACTTTCGTTGCAAGGGGGCGAAATGTAGAAAGGAAAAAACGGTCAAAAGCAAGCATTTTAAGAAGGAGCGTCAATAAAACAATCTTGTGCATAAAACGCAAAGTAACAAGTACGATTCCCGCATATGAACGTCCTTTTTTTTTTTTTTCCAAAAATAATCTTAAGGCCTAATAATTTCAGTATGGTTTTGGGAAATGAAGCAATACATCTAAACAAAGAGAAAACAATTTTAATAACAGATATTTTAAGAAACAGACTCAATAACAATGCATATTCTTACACCACAGTATAGCAAATATGATCTCCTACCGTTGGAGTTCATGTTTTTTTCCAAATTTTAATTTCCTGTTTCATAAACGGAGACAAATGAAGCGACACACACACATAGGAAGGAAAAAAAAGGGGGTTCAGGGCGTATTTTAATTAACGGTGCTATGCCATTAATTGCTATGCAATTAATCAATACACATAGAAAAGGGAAAACACGTTCAATGGCATTTTAATTATCTACCTCCATAAAACAAGTTTTTTCTTGCATCACATGGTAGGAAGTACGGTCTCGCCGAATTTTGTATGAGCCCCTAAAGAATGTGACCTCCGTGGTATTCAATACATAGATTGCGAGATCTTGTTGAACTTCATTATCTTAAATATTTAGGTTTATCCATAATGAAAATATCTTGGGCATTTGTAAATGAATAAAATTATTTATTGGGGCAATAGAAATTTTCATATGAACGCCAGCATTTTAATTTACTCCTGCAAATTTATATTCAACTGCTTCACTTTCAGTCATTCCTTCTCAAAATCGTAATAGTTCAATGCCTCTTCACAAGCAGATTTTCCTGGTTCCAAATTTGTGGTTCTGCGACATCGTTCAACGTGTATATTTTATTGGAAGAAGCTTATTCCTCGTGCTTTTTAACAACAGTATTTCGAATTCAGATTTATTCGAAGATCTCCAACGAAGAACCTTGCATCATTAAATGTGCTCAGACGAGTCGACTATCGATATTTGACTTCATTTATAATGAAAACATCACTGTTTAGGGAAAATTGGTACATGAGACAGAATACAGGGACTGAGACTGATGAAGAAAGACAGAGGTGGGGACCAAGACACGTCAAGCCGTTTTTATATCGGTTTTTTTCTCGGATCACATTGCTAAACCACAATTCATGATGTTAGTCCACTACACCGTATTCGATTGTGCATCTTGGCGAAATAAATAAAGATTGATTGATTGAAAATAACATCTAAACTTTATTCCAGGTTAAATCGGGGCCCCGGAATGTCCTTGTCCCAGCTCTTTTTGGCCAGACATAAATCCGGCACTGCATTCACTAATTCGGTCAGCCAATGATTTCGTACATCTTTACAACGAAGATTTGGATTCCTCGGATAATTGTGAGTTTCTAATAAGCATGACGCTGCATATCCTTGCGCCGTAAAATACAGTTGTAATGTACGGGGATAGGTAAGGCTATAGTATACGAAGTAATGTCTTTTTGTACATCTGTGAGTAGTTTTCTATTCTCATAAGCGAGTCCTGCTCGGTGATCTATGTTTTTTTAGTAACAGGAACATAAATCATGACGGAAGGCCTAGTCACATCAGTTGCACAAGAAACGTAATTTCGAGACCTCATCAAGATGAACCATTTGGCATATATCTATCAAGGATGTGGGAAGACGTTTATATATATAGAGAAAGAGAGGGAGAGAGATCAGTAACTGATGATTAATGGCTGTGCGGCCGGTGTCGTCGCATTTTGCGCCAAGCTAAAGGGGGGGCGACAAAATGGCCTAACAACGATTAGGAAAGTAAAGACCACATCAAAATGGACGAACTTATTTGACTGTCTAGAGGACGTTCCAGATTATTGAAGCTCATATATGGCTTTGACCTTTATATTAAAGCAATTTAACTTTTGGCTCATTAGAAAAAGTACTTGTGGTTTAATTGATTGTTATTTGTTGTAAGAAAGTTTTATTATCGTGGCTTTCCTTCTTGTAATAATATTTAGTATTTTTTGTAATGAGATTCAGTAGCCTATTGAGGAGGTTCCTAGAAAAAAAACCTGTTCCACAAAAGGAATTATTTTGAAAAATAATTGACATTTAGTGGGGAGGGGGCGCCAAATTTGGGGCTCGCACCAAGTGCTAGATGACCTAAATCCGTCTCGGGGGGGGGAAACTCTCTCAAACATAATTATACGTGACATCATTTAGCGAGCGATATTTGGACCATATTTACGAGACGTGTCTAATGAATATGCAACGTTTGCTGAAAAATAGGTGCCTAATTCCAAAATTTAAAAATTTCCAGCTGTATCGCTTTTATTTAGGAGCCTAAAACTTGTACAATATATCGTCGAATGAAGATTATGGAGGGTAACCCTATTCCAATAATGGAACACTCCAATCCGTACCAGATCAATTAGTGTACGTACCGTCGAAGCAACAGCACAAATTAAATGAAACAAAGAAAAGTATAACTAAAACATTTTTTTTTATTTTTTCGATATTATACATCATCGACTAATCCAAGTATTATCCGATAATAAAACGATTTAAAGATGAGCTATTTTTGTTCCAACAGATACAATAAGCTCTCTTATTAATGGCTTTCAGTGGACTGAATGAAAGAGAGAAACGTCGATGAGAAAAAAATTAATCGATTATTTTTTAATCGAAATTAATCGGTGAGAAAAAGATTAAATAGGGAGCACGACGTTAATCGGATAGTTTATAATTCTATGAAGAATTTGCTAGAACTGCAAAATATCTTCTATAAACGGAAATTTAAAACACTTCCTTAAAATATAATTTACAAAAGACATTATACAGTAAAACCTCTCTACAACAATATTATACGGACCGAGAAAAATTATCGTTGTAACAGTGGTTCCCAACTCAATTTAAGCCGCGGACCACTTTTCCACTTCAATTGTACCCGCGGACCACTTTGAAAAATTCTCACAAGTTCAGGGGCGAATTCAGGAGACGAGGAGCGATCGCTCCCTTGAATGAAAATTTAACATTGAAAAGGTACAAGGTAAAGGTCCAATGAGGTATCATTTTCAAAAATCAAGTCATTAATCGCCCCCTTCCCCTTGAATGACCTCTAAATCAGTCCCTACACGAGTTGACTGCAAGACCTTAATAAAAAAGAGAAATGAATTTTTTTGGGAGAAAGATGTAGATGTATGGAAAGAAGTAAACAAAGCAGTGTTGCCAACAGTGAAGCCAAACAAAGCAGTGCTGTCAAAGTGAAATCCCTAGTGGCAGCAATGGAAAGTCCCTACATTTCACCAGAAAGTCCCTACATGCAACAGCGTAGCAGCTTTTCTTCAAGAATGGAGTAGAGGAGGGAATACTACAAATATACCATCAATTTCATTTTTATATTTAATTTTAATATTTAATAATAATTTTTATAAGCGTTTTTATTAATTATTTTTTTAAATAATGACCCGTCTCGCGGACCACTTGGGACTCTTTGGCGGACCACCAGTTGGGAACCACTTTTGTAGAGGGATTTATCGTTATACCGGATATCGTTATAGGAAGGTTTTACTATATAACGTATCAGCACTATTCGGCAAGACGTTATACGGAAACAGTCCAGATCCTGGGTCGCTACCTCCGGTACCGATCGTTCCGCTGTTTTGCTTTGCGGCGCTGACTTCCGTATCGATATGGGCGGTTTTGCGTTCTATATCGATAGGAACGATTTAATCGCTGAGAATCACAGCCTTTCGTAGCAGCCGCGGCCTTTTCTGGATCCTTGCAAATGTGATTGTAAACTGACCTGCAAGCATAAAAGTGTAATTATTGATGCTTCTATTTTAGCAGAAAATATAGTTGACTTATTAACATGCTGATGAGAAGAGTAGATAAACCTTCCGGTAGTATTGCGGAAATGCGTTCGCTTAGTGTGCTATTACCCCAGATTCGTTTCTTGGTCGGTACCGTAATCCAGGGTTTGGTTTCCAAGATAACGAAAGTTCAGAGACCTCAGAAATCTGTGGGTGCTGACATAGCATGACCATAGGTGTTTTTGCACCACAAAACGCAGGCAAGAAAAGTAGGGAGTGAATTTATATTTGACTATATAGCAAAACCGCGATTAATTGAAATAAAAGGAGCGGATCCGATATCGGATAAGAGAAATTTCGGATAATCCGGAAGTTTAACATTCAACATAAAGGTGACGAAATTTGATTACGGTCACCCAATAGTAACGCCGTTATAAAATCTGTAGTAATTCTTTTCTTAAAGCCGTAGAACAAAAACGTTTGAGGAAAGGAATATTCCATGCTCTGATTGGTTGCTTTCAACCTGATCGATGAAGATGTGGCTTAGAATGATGACGTCATCACATTTCAACTATTCAGGCATAACTCGAAGTCTATCCAAACAGACAGTGAGGGGTTTACCCGGAAACGGGTGGTGTGGGAACCTCCCCACATCAATCCTTCTCTGATTCAGGTAAGAGTAATTTGTTTTCAGGTGTGTATTTTGTAAAAAGTAAATAAATACTAACCTTGTAAAAAAAAATTTAAGCCACACCCTCAGGTTAAAAGCAACAAATCAGAGCGTGGAATATTTCTCTCCCTAAACGAACCTCGTAGAACACTAGAAAACAAATACGAACGTTTTCGTCGAAAACGTATACAGAATGTCATCCAAAAAAGGAATGTAAGTGCCGCAGGCTATTTCGATTAATCGGAGTTGCACTGTATTTAAGATAAGCTTTTTATTTTGCCACCGTTGGGGATCAAATCCGGGTTAACGGCACGCTAGACAAACGCCACACTCTCACAAAGCTAGAAAGTCCATAAGAGTTTAAAGCAGTGGGTCGTGACCTACTGGTAGGCCCCGAGACAATTTTTACTGGCTCACGAAAATTTTCTAATTGCTAAAAAATTGTATATATTATATGCATTATATCTATGTATATTTATACATGCGTTTATATGCAGAAGTAAGTATATAGGTGAGTTGCCATTCAAGAAGTTTAAAGCCTCGTTTACATTCAACCCACTTCCGTGGTAGTGAGCATGAAAGTGGGCAGCTCGAGTATATAAACATGTCACTTGCGCTGACCATGCCCCTGCCGCTCCCTTCGTTGGCTGTTTTTGTGCGGAAGTCAAAGGACCGGCAACGCGAGTCCTCCATTTCCCGAATTCGAATGCGAAGTAAGTATGAAGCGGCAATGTAAACACTCGTTGCGTTTGATGCTTCCACAAAAGTATTTTGGGGTGTAAATACACCAGCGTGAGGATCACTATCAATGGCTCAATGTAAACCTAGCTTAAGAACTTCTGTGGTCCACAGGAAAAATGTACCCGCCCACACTCGCAGGCAAGACTCGAACCGGCGTTTATTGGATCTCCAACGCTTTTGCCCCTAAGCTAATGAATATAATAATTCGGCGGCTGATTACGCTGTTCAAGCGTCCTGTCTGGGATTACAGCGCCGCCTCCGGCGGCCACCCTTCCCAATGAAACCCTTGCACAATCCTCCTCCTCCTCCTCCTTCTACGAAATATAATAATGCACTGGACTTTTCTTGTACTTAAGTATGTCAAAGAGTATCTCCCTCCTTCTTTAATTAGGAAATCCTCCATCCACCTGCTCAACACTTTTGCCACATGGGCTGACGTGCTACTCACCCATCTTCCTTCGTTCTCCTATATGTGATTCACGTGTAAATTTTATGCCACAGACAGGACGTCCTCAATAGTTTGAAAGCAGGTTACTAGATTATTTATCCCCGAGCGGCTTCGCGCGCCTGCGTTAATGTATTTAGCACGTGAGTGTCCTTCCAGCCAAATATCAACAGCTCTTCGGAGACCAATTATGTCTTCAGAATTATACAATACAGGAAAAATGTATAAAATATGATTTTTTTTTTACCATGCAGTAAGCCCTTGGATTCTGTCTATTTCTTTCACGCATTCTATATCATCTGAAAGATCATCATCGAGCAACTCTAAAAATAATCGGAGAGAAAAAAAAGCCCAGATTAAACATACTATACACATAGAATTATCATTATACAGGTTGTGTATATGCCTGTGCATGAGTATGTTTACATCTATATATGTGTACTTCCAATCGGAAACCTGAATCTTCGCTGTCGTAAGTCTGTGCCCACACACATGCAACAGAACACCGTATCTTAACATCGTTGGTATCAAGTCTGGACCACATTCCGTAACCATTGACGTACGCAGAGGGGTGTTGATGGGGGTTGTAACCCCATTGCAATGAAATTTTGTATATTTAACATAGGAATATGTGAGTTGTAGCTCTGTAACTCCCCCCCCCATAACCCTTCTTACGAACTTTCTGCGTACGCCTATGTCCGTAACAAAACATCGTAACATTTCTTCATCCTACCAATTGTCGGTTTTCCCCCGTCGCTTCAAACGAATATTGCAGGGCTATATTGCACACCATGTTCGTGTATTTGGACCGGTTTGTGAACAACAGCGTTTTGTCAGTGTAGATTGGATATCGGCGTGAACTGATGGGAAGCAGTGCTGTTACGCACTGATGACACGCGGCAATGTTCTCCCTGTAACATCATCGTGTGACACGGGGTGTTATGCGACGATGTTCTGTTGCATATCTGTACGCACCCTTACAGGTAACCTTTTGGGTTAAAATTATGACTCATTGTTGGAAGTCACTCATAGGTCACATGGTCTAATTTAAGTCGAATTTTAACCCCAACCAGGGATCCATCGTTGTCTTTGAGGTGGGAGGTCTTTCACATCTTCCGAATTTTATTGCTATTTTTCAGTGAAGCTGTAAATATCCCATTTTATCAGTCAATAAGAATCTCATGACAAGCATTTACATGATGTACACTTCATATATGAAATAATATATGATGAGCCGAAAGGCTGAAATTGTATTTATTTTTATATCGCTTGACAATAGGCTGAAAATCCATTCTACTCCCTCTTAACATAAGCTTTCCAACAACGGCCAGACATTAGCAGTTTCGCGGTGCAACACAGTGCAGATAACGTCACCGATTAAACTACTGAAGTTAAGACTCAAAAATATTACTGAATTCCTATTCACTTGGACAAAAATTTTGTGTATATGTTCATCTTGACAAAGTTCCACTAATACAAACTATCAACATCGAATCTCCTTTTTAATATTTAAAAAATGTTTTAGAATAAGAATATAGTTAAATATTTAATGACACATGCTCTTACTTTCACACGGTATTTGACAAGTTTTTCTGTATCCACACCAGTATCTGCTATTTATCTAAAGGGGAAAAAAGTGACACTTCAGTGCATGAACTATGATAATGTTTTCTATATGGATGCGAAGCCATATCATATTTGATATATTTTTCGAAAGTGATAGTGGCATGAGCCTACTGAATGAATAAATAAGATAAAATATCAAGAAAGGGATTTTCTCATGGCTCTTACACACTTTACAATAGTGTATACTAATTCTAAGAATCCTGAACAACGAATAACATGGCAAACGAGACCATGGATGCCAAGTATCATCTTCATTCTACAAATTCATGGGTAGATGGGCCGTCTTGGGCTGGATTGGACTTCCAGCGAGCATGGTTATGGATCAATGTAGTGTTGTCGCTCGGGGTTACGTTAAGTCGATTCTATCTAATAAGCGCCAAAAATGAAGAAGTACCGGAGCCGAGCTCCTGTAGGCTCTCGCCCAATTTAAGCTCTGAATATGCGTATAGATATATACGTCTGGATATATGTATGGGTTCTCTTATTCGGAAATGCACAATCTTCTTTACTCTCCAATGAATGTAAGATTGCTGTACTGCCTAGTACAGACCGCGATTTGAACAGATCGCGTTTTAATTTGGTGCAATGTGCATCGATGTATAACTATAAACACTTTTAGTATATGGCTTCGTAAGCCAAATTAGACAATAGCTTGTCCCTCAAAATGAATATAATATAAAATAGTAGAGATTGGGCAGCATTGCCGCAATACTCAAAGATAAGCCAACACTCTCTACATTAACAGATATTGGAAAGGTTGTAAAGTTTTCTATCGGTCTCAGAATTCTGGAAAATACTAAGATTTTACCTGAAATAATCCGTAATCTTTGCTATCATCCCAGTTTGCTCTGGAGACGGCCGAAGTGTTAAAGGTACTTTCATATTTAGCAATGCAAACCCCTGAAAAAATAATTCATTTTCATCTAATGTATATTATATATGATCTTGGACTGATGGTAATGGATATCATGCTGATATTATTTAAATGATAATAATAATTATCCTCTATGATGTAATAATTCCTGCTACTATAGATTGATTACTTTGTTACGAAATTTTTTAAATTTATAAGTATGGTAGAACTTTTTAAATTGCGCCTTTGACTTTGCTGAATAACAATCTTTTACAGGAATAGCTGCATAATAGGAGACGGAAGTACCATTAATTGTATAATTTGGAAATTTTGGTTCATTTTCGATGGTGACCACAAAATGGGGATGGATAAAATAAACGTTTTCATTGCAAGAGATATGATAATATTAATAATGATAATTTATTTTCTGCATACAAGTACACTGGTAAGCTTTCTGCACCTCTTGAACTACATACGTCTACGAACCCAGCTGAGCAACGTAGAGTCGGAACTCATAACCTAACTCCAAAGGTTAAGCTCAACACGTTTTTTTTGTTGCTTGTTTTATGGCGCAAGGCCAGCCAAGGTCAGGCTGTGCCGGAAACCCAATTTTTATGGCACAAGGTCAGCAAAGGTCAGGCTGTGCCGGGAACCCATTTTTTATGACACAAGATCAGTGAAGGTTAGGCTGTGCCGGAAACCTAATTTTTATGGCACAAGGTCAGCAAAGGTCAGGCTGTGCCGGGAACCCAATTGGACAAGACTTGTGAGGGAAATGTAGCAAAAGTCACAAGACAAGAATTAGAATTGATGATCAAACGTTATTAGAAACCAATTAAATGAAAATTTACAAAATTATGTGATTAATGTGTGAGCCATCATTGTCGACTATATGTTGAAATTGTAATATGGCGTTATCAACAGTCGCATGAAGCATTTCATAAGGCATAAGGGAGATATGTCGTACTATGCTGGCCTTCAGCTCAGACAAAGAGTATACACTTCCTTAATATACACAATATCTTTCAAGAATCCCCAGAGCCAGAAGTTCCTGGAATTTAGGTCTGGGGAGCAGGATAGCCATGCATCTGGAAAGCCTCTGGAAATTACACGATCGTCACAGAAGTTGGTACGAATAACTCTCTTTGCTATTGAACCAGTATGAGAGGCGGCGCTATCCTGCATTAAGACTGTAGTGTCCAAACATCAGCGTTCTTGTAATGCAGGAACCACGTACTGTACGCTCGTAACCATCTGCCTCACAGGACCTCGAGGAGTCAGCTCCTCAAATTAAAAGGGGCCTAGAATAAAATTGACGATCATTTCACACCATACAGTCACATAATCAGAATATAAAGGTTGTTCTTGAACCACATGGGGATGCCACATGAACTACATGGGGCTCTCTCAAAGTCTCGTCTGCAGAGGGTCATGTTGGACACATGTGTGCGGGCCACACGTTGGATAGTTGATAACGACGAATCCGGTGCTGTGACAGCTGCTGTGCAATCCCGACGCTGACATCTGCCGTTGTTGACCCACTCTTGCCAGCACCGTCCAATCGCCGCATCGCTTCGACCCACATGTCCAGCGATTCTTCGATTCGTCCAACCAGCCTCTTTCAATCCGATAGCACGACCTCTTTCAAACTCTGACATATGCTCGTAATGAGCACGAATCTTTCGGCGAGGCATTGTTACAGTCGACGTAAGATATCCGCAGTCAAAATGCAACAGAAATTTTGACCACATATTGAGAATCGCTCCTTATATACACCTGCTGAATGCGCAGTTCCGATGCGCTGGAGTTCCCGCTATTCATTCATTGGACACCAAATTTTAATCATTTGCATGTTCGGTCAAAATGTCTTTGCATACGAAATTTCATTACAATCGGACAACTCCTTCTTGGTGCGTCGATTTTTTTGTTATAGAGTGTATATTCTTATGTTAAATACACAAAATTGCATGGCGTTAACGTTGCACCAACCAAACAATGGGGTTACAACCCCATCAGCACCCCCTGCGTACGATAGTAGGTCTCTAGATCAGTTGATGGAGGGTACGGTATATGTCTCTGAAGACTAGAGATTCTTGGTATTCTAAGAATAATGTTGAGACTGGAGGCTATTCTTTGTACCTGTGTAAACAATTGATGAAATTCAAAAGTTTTCAAAGAAATTCTTCCCTAAATTCGGTCTCTGTGATTCAGGTAAGTACTGATTTATTTATAAAAGTACTAATTCTGCATATGTGCAGAAGGATTGCCCCTGCGCTCGCCCGCTACGGTCTAGTGAACTTTCTACTGCTATAAGTAGCCAGAAGTGACAGTTTAGCGCCGAAGCGCATTTTTGCCGCCAAGCCTTTCCGTCGCCAAGTGTCTGAATCGATCCGGGAATGGAAAGGGGAGGCCGGGACTAAAATTCCATTTCAAATACGGGCTGAAATGGGCCGGTTCTCTGAAAATTAATTGGTATATTCATTCAACAGGCCGTAATGGGACGAAGTTATAAAAGATTTCAGCCTTTTAAACTAAATGGGGTTTTTTTCCTTCAAAAAATGCATATTGAGGGGCTCCAATTAAATATATGCAATTATGAGATCAATTTAGCATAGTTATCAATTAAATGTTATGGTCCAAAGTAATAACTTTTTATTGACTGATAAACTGGAATAAAGAATACAAAATAATTTTCATCTATATGTAAAACCTAAAAAATGTGCACCACATAAATAAGAGAGCCCAGGTAGAAGCGTTTTGAAAATTCTTGGCAACTTGAGCAAATGCCGATTTTTTTTCTTTAAAGTTGAAAACGTTTTTACGGAGGTCAATTAGAAAAAAGTGTTACATTTTTTCGTTATTTTTTAATAAAGGTAGGAGGCTGTTATTGCCACTTTATTGTAGTTGTATCAATAATATAATTATTAGCGGGTTTCAATAGATATTGAACCCGCTATTGCTTTTGGTTTTTCTGTCTGCCTGTCTATACGCAATAAAAAGGGTAAGGCAAAGGTCTTCCGTAAATGCAATAATGATGGCTATTGTTAACGCTGAAAACCTACCGAGTTACTTGAGAATTAGAGGGTCGCCAATTAGAGGATTTCAATTAGAAGGACGCCAATTAGAGGATCGCGAATTAGAGACCCCCCAATCGGAGGGTCACGAATTAGAGGGCCGCCGATTAGAGGATCGCGAATTAGGGGGGCCCGCTAATTGGAGGGCCACGAATTAGAGGGCCTCGAATTAGAGAGTCGCCGATTAGAGGGCCGCGGATTAATGTTAATTGAAACCCGCTAAATTTAAATATCGACCTTAAGTGATTTTCTTTCACTTGCTTGTTTGTGTTAAAACCAATGAAAAATGATTGTTGCCACTATATTCTGGTGGAATCAATAATAGCTAAACAAAGAAATGTTAGTTGTGATTAATTCTTTACTTTTTAATTTTGGTTATCATGGTAACCCGAAAGGCACGAAATGCCAAAGGGCGCTTTTTCTCTTTTGTTTATTAGTATTCATTCAAGTTTTGACGGGTACGCACGTAGTTTTTCTATTCCGCTTACTCGATTTGGGCAAGGGGAAATCGGCAAGGGTGGCCGCCGGAGCCGGGCCAGTTATCCCAGACAGGACTATTCCGCTTAAATTCAAATGTTATTCTTCATTCACCAATGAAGAAATCTTTATAAAAAAGAAAAAAAAACCCTGAAAGAAAAAGTCTTCAATGTTATTGAATACATTTTCAACGTTCTAATATTCAATAATATTGAAGATTTTTTTTATAACTTCGATGCATGTTAAAAATTTTATAACTTTCTAGAACGCTTCGCGAACTAACGGTTTTCCAAATTTTCTAGATAAAGATATGAATTCGCAAATTTGGCGTAGGTCTGGTATTGTATTATATATTCTATAATAATACCTTCGGTTACCGATATGTTACTCACAAGTCCGCAATTCCTTAACGAGTTTCATGAATATAATACAAATAATTATGTTTTATTTCTGAATAAAAGTATGCGATAACTACTCATCGTTGAGATTTCATGTTGAGAGTTATGGTACGTTGTTTAATTAATTATTTAATTAATTCAAGCAAATTAACTAAAACAATTAAAGTAAATTAATTAATGTAATTAAATAGATTAATATAGTCATTGTAATTAAACAAATTAATATAATTAAATTAATGTAATAAACTAAATTAACTAATGTAATTAAATCGGTTATTAATTATCATCGTTCTTGCATTGGGCTGCCGAAATGCAAAATCGCCCAGGCCGCTGTCAACAGCCCAGTCACCACCCCTGCAGTTAATTGATGTTTTTTAAAGTATTCAACAGCTCTCTCTCCAAATGGGCCCTGCGGTGGCGCAGTGTGGTAACGCGTTCTCCTATTGCGCGGCTAATCCGGGTTCGACTCCCAGCAGTGCAAAAAGAACGCTTACTCAGAGATCTCATAAAGATCGCACTGCTCACTGTAGTCCGGGGTTTGGTTCCCTAGGCCTTAAGAGGTTCGGATTCCTCGGAAAACAGTAGGTCC
>QLNU02003225.1:28540807-28554534 GCA_006491805.2 Dysdera silvatica | reverse complement strand
TCTAACGTCTTTTTCTAATCGAATTTCCTTACTTTTCTCAACTTTTAACTACTTTCTTTAATTCTTCACTAATCTCTTTCATAAATTTTTATTTTAAGCTTATTCTTTAATTTTTATTTTTTTTTACTTTCCACACCCATGGATTCCATCATTAACTGTAACAATCAATATTTCGAACCTTTAAAACTTGCTGGTATGTAAAATCTTCAAAATAATTGGATTCTCCTCCATTTAAACGCATGTAGTCTTTATAATAAAGTTCCCCTACTTAATGATTTATTAATTGAAATTAGCCTTCTCACACACTTCATCTGCGTTACCGAGACATGGTTTCGTCAGGATTATCTGATGAACATCAGCCAGTATGAATTAGTCTCAGAGAATCGACGTGAATGCCGTGGTGGAGGTGTAACGATTTACGTGCACCAATTACTAACTTATTCCATCATTCCTCAATGGTGTGGTATATTTCAAGAAATAGAAATTGTTACTTTAAAATTTTGTGGATTTCTTATCACTTCAATATATAGACCGCCAAATGGGAATGTGGAAGATTTCTTAAAATTTCTTCATAATCTCTTTGATTACGTTAGTGACAACAAATCAAGTTTAATCATCATTGGTGATTTTAATATTGATATTATCTCCGCTTATAATTCCAATACTAACTATCTCAAATATCTTGTTTTCACTTGCGGATTTGAATTCACTATAAAGACCCCTACGAGAATCACAGCTGGTTCTCAAACTCTGGTCGATTACTGTATAACGAACACCTCATTTCCAGTTTCTGGAATACTTACATATCACCTTAGTGATCATCTCCCAATCTTTCTGACCATTAATGCCCAAAATCTGCACTATTCAAAGGTTAAAAATGAATTCTTTATTAGGGATGTTTCTGATAATAAATTTCAAAAATGAACTTTCACTTGTTGACTGGTCACCAGTTCTTACATAGAACAATGCCCAAAACTCCTATAGTCTGTCCGTGGCCTTCCCACTACCCTTCTCAGAAACTATTTGACAAACTGAGAACAATTTGTGCACATGTGTGGTTGCAGCTCTGCGTTATGTCATACACTCTGCGGTGCTCCACAGGGATCAATCTTCAGGCCTCTACTATTCAACTTCTACATCAATGATATGTTCTATGTAGCAACTCCTCACAAACCTATCTGTTTTATTGACGATAATATCTTCTTTAAAAGCACTGAAATCAACACACTAATCTCGTTGGTTAATACTAATAAGTGTGGAAAATTGTGGAAACCCTTTGAAAAAAGATTATTTTAGAGGTTTGATGGCTAATAACACCACTTTTTTTTGTACCAATACTATAAAATTATATATCATTGGAAAGGTAATTTAATCAAGATTGTAATGCAATAACATTTATGAATCGTATTTTAATAGAACAGCATTCATAAAGAAGAAAGGTGATATACATAGAAAAAATGAGATATACAAAAATGTTCACCATACCAGTTAATACTTAGTTGGGTAACCTTTAGCCTTAATTACGGCCTTACAACGCTTTCCCATGGAGTGAACCAAGTTCTTTAGTTCTGCAGCTGTTATAATATGAAACCAAGATTGAATTATTGCTTCTGTTAATTGTGTTTTATTGCTGGGTTGCTTCCGACTAACAAGCTTCTTTAGCCGGCTCCATAGATTTTCGATGGGGTTAAGGTCTGGGCTATTTCCAGGCCATTCCAGCAGTTGAATATGATGATCTTGAAACCATTTTTTGCACACACGAGCAACATGACATGGAGCTGAATCCTGTTGAAATATAAATGCTTCATTATCTTGGAAAAGATCACATGCAGAAGGCTGCAGCTTGGGCTCAAGTATTTCATTTATGTATCTTTGGGCATTTATATTCCCATTGATCACGCAAATTCTGCCCACACCTCTTGATGTTATACAACCCCAAATCATAACACTAACTGGGTGTTTCACGGTAGGTGTAATGCACTCAGGATGGAAATCTTCTCCAATTCTTCTCCATACGTATTTTACGCCATCACTACCAAACAGTGAGATTTTGGTCTCATCACTCCAAATTACACTGTCCCATTGTTCCGTTGTCCAGTTAACATGGGTTTTAGCCCAGTTTAATCTTTTCAACCTCTGTTTGACAGACAAAAATGGCTTTTTTCGTGGAATTCTTGCATTTAGACCACATTCATGCAGTCTGCGCCGAACAGTCCTTGCACTTAACTTCACATTGCATTGCGCCATTTCACCTTGTATACACAGAGATGATTTTTTCCTGTCACCTAGGCACTGTCTTTTAATTCTTCTATCATCACTTGCTGTTGTGCACCTTTTTCTGCCTTTACCAGTCTGGTTTTGTAATGACTGAGTCTCCTTATACTTCTTCAAAAATTTAGAAATGCCACCTTTAGTTAAGTTTCCCCCAATATTTCTTCTAATTTCTTCATAACTGTAGCCTTGTTCACTTAATATTACTATTTTACATCGCTTCCTAGGTGACCAGTCAACTCTTTGCGCCATTTCTTTAATTTTATTACGTTTTACAAGCACACTAAATCAAAGAGCACAAAAAAAAAACAACCAACTTGATAGCAATTACAGAACACACTGATAAATGTCCTGTAACCTGTTGGCTCATTGCCAAAACAAGAGAAAACATGATTGGCTCATTGCCAAAACAAGATGACACCTGATTGGCTCTGTAAACACTCATGCTCATTGGCCACATTCAAATGAAGGAAAGCTACTTCATATAAATGTAAGCAAGCTGTGCTTCTTTTTTCTGGTTATTTGGCTATAACTTTTGATAGAATACAGATAATTGAACAAATGTTATTGCATTACAATCTTTATTAAATTACCTTTCTAATGATATATAATTTTATAGTATTGGTACAAAAAAAAGTGGTGTTATTAGCCATCAAACCTCTAAAATAAACTTTTTTCAAAAGGTTTCCACAATTTTGTCCACTACTACTAATATCAAGTATTTTACTAACTTCTTTAAAAGTAACTGTCTAATACTCAATACCTCAAAGACTAAATGTTTTCTTTTTTTTACCAACAACAAAAAAAAATGGACCCTAATCACTTCAATCTCAGTATAAATGCGAAACTCTTCAATCCAACCTTAAATGGGATATTCACGTTAACAATATGTATAACAAAATTAGTAGAAATATTGAAGTGATTCGAAGCGTCAGCTGCTACTTACCCGTCTCGATTCTACTTGAACTTTACTGTTCTATGATTTATTCTTTCCATTACTATTGCCTTCTGATATGGGTAAACACTTCCAAGTCTAATGTCATCAGACTTAACAGACTGCAGAAAAGATTCCTCCGCCTCCTAAATTATCAAACTCATACTTCCAGAACTACTGAATTAACTTACGAGAAGTCCACACTAGGCTACATCGGTTTCGACTAGAGTATACCTTTACCAATAGCTTCCTGTACTGTATTCGATAGCAACCTATGACAGTTTGTCTCCAGTGCACCACGAGTGAAATTTGAGACACTGGATTATAGTCTCTTCACATGTCCTGCATATAAATTTCTCCGTAGCGAGCTTTTCGCTTAAATCGTC
This sequence comes from Dysdera silvatica, assembly GCA_006491805.2. Taxonomy (NCBI): domain Eukaryota; kingdom Metazoa; phylum Arthropoda; class Arachnida; order Araneae; family Dysderidae; genus Dysdera; species Dysdera silvatica. The sequence goes on along the minus strand of QLNU02003225.1, from coordinate 28,550,943 downwards.
GCCGGTGCTTCTGGAGCCTCGCTTCTGCTACTGTAGGCCCCTCATACATAATCAGCGCCGCCTTTGGCGGCCACCTTTCTCATATTATATACACATCCTTCCTTCCTTACAGCTCTCCAACAGAAGCCGGTTAACGCCAGTTCGTGTTCAAGAAAGACCAATTATTTATATATCGTAAAAGTTGTTCTATACATGGGGGCGTCTCGTCTTTCTGACGAGGGGCTCCATCACGCGGCAATCTACTGAATTCTAACTAATCAGAAGGGACGTTTTTTGAATTCTAATCTTTTTCTCGCTATATCGTAGTTTGCTGGTTTTTGCTAAAGTAAGTTTTTTTTATAGTATAAATGGATGAAAACGAGCAATCTGTTTGCAACTCTGTCTCATCTAGATACAACATATGCGAAAAAGTATCAAGTAACGTTCGCAAACACGAATGAATTGCTCATAGCACTACGAAAGAGTGAAAGAAAACAATTGGGTGTAATAAGTTTTTAATTATAATAAACACTTCATTCAATAATACATAAATAACAAAATTAGGTTGTTATTGTTTTGTGTGCAAGAAATAATAAATAATCTGGAAATGTTGGCCGAGCAAGCGGCACTGTGTTTCCAGGAAAGGTAGGGGACATACAGACCAAGAGATGAGGAAAGAAAGAAGAGGTAGAATCTCCATTTGGGGATCAGAGCTCTTAACGAGATGTATTAGAAGAATCCAAGTTGGGTTCTGGTGAATAAGGTCCAGCATTACATCTAATCCTCACCAAAAGTGTAGCACGTTTGAAATTTCTGGAGGTCAAAAATTGTGGAAGGGGTTTAGCCAAGGACGAAGCGATGTCCCTCGAAAGGTTAAACCCCCCAACTTCCCCGTGTTGTCCTTATTGAGAGAAAAAGTTCTAGTATGAAGTAGACGACAAATTATAAATAAGCACAGTGGTAGTTCATCCAAGGAAACGAATGTGATAACAGAAGAGAAGTCCGAGGCTAAATGGAGCGCCGCGCCCAACGCCTGCGAGAAAACGAAAGACAGCTTGAAGAACAGCACACAGAGCCTGTGTGGAGAGTGAGTTAAGAAAATTAAAATCGAAAATGTGTTTATGGTAATATCATTTGTTTATAAATATCGTGAATTTCGAGTGGATGTGAAATGGATATAATTTTCGCTTAATTAATAAATTTTTATTAAATAAAATATAAATAAAAAAATTATATTAAAACCGTAAACGTGTCTGTGATAATATCATTTGTCCATAAATATCATGAATTTCTTGTTTTTATAATTCAAACGACGACTTTCACGGTTTCTCTTTCTTTCGCTAACGATTTGATGAGTGATATTGACGTCAAATTATTGTAAATTTTCACGTCGCTTCCGATTGGCTAAAGTTCAGTGGATTGTCACGAGATGGAGTAGTTGGTTCGTTCAGCCGATCATGACCGCTCTCCGTGACGGTCCGGTTGTCTGCTGGCTTCGGCTCACGTTGACTGACGACATCTGTGCAACCTTGCATTTCTGTGTGTGCCGTGAATGGTCGACTCTCCCACCCCCTTACCCCAACCTGCTACCGGCTTTGCGTAACCCGAGTGTGCAGTCTGGGATTACAGCGCTGCCGGTGGAAGTACAGATACCGTCACAACAGTACAATTTTCATCAAAAGACGAGTAGGAAAGTCGCTGTAGGCCGGGTTTTGACGTCAGAGAGCATGTCACGTAATGCGTGATGTTACTCAGGGTGTGGCAGCATTCGCTAGTTATCTGGGAAGGTTGGAGGCGGCTTGAAGCATGCTTTGTCGTTCTTTTGAGTGTATTGGGAGCGTTGTAGACGTGAGACTGAGCTTGTGCGCTAGGCCTAACGTGGATGACTGTGTAGTTAAAGAGGTGAAGTTATCCGACGCGAAAAAAGGAATAAAAGTTAATACCGGCCTTTTTTTTTTGTTTTATTTTGTTTCCTGCATCCCGAGAAGGGTCCAGGAGGGTGAGAGGCGAAAGTGTAAAGGGCGAGAGGGAAAAAAACCGGGGGCGGGAGTTAAGAAGGATAGTGGGTGGAGGACGAGAGTAGAAAGAAAACGGGAGAAAGAGGTTAGAGATAGTGTGGGGAAGGGGGAGAGGGAAGAGGGTGGCAAGAAAACAGGAGAAATGGGTTAGTGGTGGAGAGGAGGAAGGGAGTGGAAAGAGAATAGCAGAAAGGGGTGAGAGGTGGAGAGGGGTAGGGGGTGGAGGTTGGGTGTAGGAAGAAGGAGGGAAAGGGGCGGGCCTTGTAATGTGACGTAAGCAACATGGCGGCAAGCCAGGACAAAGTTGCCAAGTGTGTTGGAAACACTTCCCACTAAAAACGAAATGGGGCGGTATCTGTACTAGCGCCGCGTTGCCTTTAACAGCCACTTCCATCTTCTCCCCTTTTCGGTATAATTAAAAAAAAAAATCGAGTCGTTCGTGTCTTTCTGCCTGTTCTTAATGGCGCAAAAGAAATTCTCATCAAAATTTTGTGCAATAAGCAGACCAATGTTTTAATGTTTTCTTTCGGATACCAAGCTGATTGACTATTTTCCTCGTTCGATCCAGGGAGAACAAAAGGCTTGCTAGCGCAAAGCGATTAAATTATATTTAACTTAAACATTATACCAAACAAAAAATCATATTTTTCTCCCTAAATCTGGAAACTAGTTATAAATAGGTCCGACTGTATGTCTGAATTAAAACCAGCTGGAACAAAAACAATCCCTGGCCTTTAAATTTGTTGAACAGCGGGACATCGAAGCAGTTGGTGATCTCAGTGAACAAGAAGGAGAAGAAGTCCTTGCTGCATTTGTTCGTTTTTTTTTTGGCTGGATCCTGTTTTATTTAATGGTAGGACTTTCTTACGAATGTATTTTGGGTCTCCGTTTAAGTCCGGGACATGGACCCACCCTTTAAGACCTCACTAGACTTCCCCAATTATTTTTGCATTGGACGAGTTCAGTGCCCTCTTAACGGGTGGGTCCAGGCCCGAATTACACTTCTATTTTTTTATTGCAGAAATTTGAAATTAGTGTAAAGCATGACCTTTGCTGTCCTTGCGCTGTAAAACACAAAATTAATATAAAAAGGGCCCCTTATGCGCGAAAACGATCCCATGTGAGTGGACCACGTTTTTGACAATTTTAAATTTCCTTTAAAACTTTATTGTAAATGGAATTTTAATAGCATGGTTTTACCTTTAAAAACAGATATTTAATTAAATTTTATTGCGAGTATGTGTGCTCAATGTGGAACTTTTTGTTTGAAAAGGGAGGAAATTATTTGCTTTCAGCACCAGTAGATTTGCTTAATTTCCAATTTTCTTTTCATTCGAATTACTTGGTGGTTAACAAAATTACATGGGGGGCGCGGGGTCTATGTAAAAATAAATTCTGCAACATGCATATATATTTTTGGTTCCATGTATTTTCAAAGTGTTAAGAAATCATATAGGCTACAACTTAATCAAAACCATGCACATGGATGGGATTTTGTTTTGTGGGTTAATCACTGGCGTATGCAGAGAGTCAGAATTCCCCATTGCTGTGCAGTTTTGTATATATATATATATAGGGGTGTTCATAAAACTGGGTCCCAAGGACCTGCAATGTTTAAAAATTTGGGTTTTTTTTTTTAGAAAATTTGGGTCCCAAAGAACAAAACAAATTTTTTTCTTTATTAAATAGTAGGTCCCTTGAATGTGCCATTTTTTTTTAATATTGAATCCTTTCCTTCTATTCTGCGTATTTTACGCACTATAGCATGTTAACAGCAGCCCTTATATATATATATGGAGTTCTTTAACCCCCTTCCTTCTTATGAACTTCCAACAGATGCTTTAAATCCCCTCTCCTAATTTGAACAATATTAACTGTAAATTTTAATCAAGTGTGTTCGATCTGAGGAAATCCATTGTGAAAATTCAATGTGGTCACTTCCATCAAAATCTTCAAATTGAGATCCTAAATGGCTGACAAAATAATTCTTTTGAGGACATTCAATACAGTGTCTGAGCATGCATTTCCTCTTTGGATCTTCACAGAGTAGACGATTCATTATATCCTTATACATGCTTTCTATTAGTGCCACATGCAGAAGTAAAATGGCATTCTGGTGAATGGTACATACACATATACTGTGGGTTCCACTAAAACCAGCCAAAACATACCACTTTGGCCCCAAAGCAGAAAACTTTGAGAAACCTCCTTTAACACCGGGACGTTCCTTGTTGAAGCCTGCGTGTAATTCTTGGAGGTCGTTCAGTATTAGTCGCTTCCTATGACACTCTTTTCCAATACTGACCACATCTTTCATTCCTGGCATTATTCTAGACTGTTCTTTACTGTGATAAAAATTTAGAACCTTGCTTACAGTTTCAGATAGAAGCTTTTTTCCACCTCTGGGATCTGGTTCAGCTGAAATTCCTCTTTCTTTAAAAAGCTTCTGTGCTTGGCGAACTGAATGATTATTTTCTACCCACAAAGCCCAAAAAACATAAAATTTTTGTTATAAGGAATAATAAAATCATAAATTTAATTCTTTGTAGAGAAAGAGCATATCTTTGAAATAATTTTTGATATCAAGAACTTTTAGCTACATCATGCCCTCACTCTGAAAGTTCAAGTTTTCTAAACTTAGTTTTTCTGCCAAAAAAACAAGGCTACAAGTACATTTATAATTTTTTTAGGCATTTATAAAATCTTTTCGATGTTGGTATATTTTTTCTTGCAATCCTCATTATTTCACTGAGCTCTGTGTAATATTTCGAAGAGATCTGATTATTGGTTGTGGAGGAAAAAAAAAAAGTGTACACAAGGCTATCTTGTGCCAAGGGTCGTAAGATGGACAGACAGTGCAGATTTAACGAAACTTTGAAATGCTATAAAATTAAGACCATTTGAGATAGAGGGAAAAAATTTAAGGGGGTTTCTTTACACCATAAAGGAATGGTGTACACCAAATTTTATCGAAGTCGGAAGATGACAAAACCCTTGTTTTTTGCGTTGACGATGTGGAATGACCCCCGTATAAAATGTAAATAGTTGAGTTACAATTTAAAATAGATTTAATAAATGTACATTTATCCGAAATAAAGTTTTATTTATTCAGATGGGAACTCTTGATACTATTGACCCAAGGGCTGCGGAAGTTGCTTTTGTCCATGAGGGCTAGAAAAAAGAAGATGGAAGACTTACTTGTTAACTAATTATTGGCAAATAAATGACAATTTTTTTTTCACTTTTGTCTTGTGGACCCCAGAGATTATACACAACCTTATATGAACCAGAGCAGCAATATAATTAGATGTTAGTCTATAAAAGCAATAAACTTGTTTAAACCAAGAAAATTAGAAAACTAAGGTCAAAGGTTAGTGTGGAATAAAAGGATATGAATAACTAAGTTTCTGCCCCCCCCCCTTCAAAAAAAAGTTTATTAAACATAAAAATGTGGCATTTTCATGTTATTGAGGGACTTCGTCAAAATGCGGAATACAAAAATCCACCTGAAATAAAACAAGCAATATTATATCGTAGTGAAGTTTTCCTGGAGGGGCATTGCCCCTTCAGGCAAATCGCCGGGGTGGCGACTCGTCCCTGTATTGACCCAACTATTTAGCCTGCAATTAATCTCTTTCTTGTCAGCAAATCTAGTGTTAAAATTATTCTTAATGTGCTTTAAGTTTTGTTTTTTTATTATTATTATTTGTATTGCACTGAATGTTTTTAACCAACCCTTCCATAACATTATTATTTTCTTTTATTTTTTAATTTACCAAACAGTTCTACTTTTATAGGTCAAAAGAGTTTAAATATAGTTGCCATAATCTCCAGAACGCTTGTTCATTTTTGTGATGAGAAGCTGCCAGTTATGGTGCTCCCATTAATGTCTGTGCCTCTCTCTCTTTGGCGAAGTGTACATTTAGGCTAAATACTTTAGATTGTCATAGTGGGTTTTGGCTTAGAAGGACTGTTAACTACATTTTAACCCCCATCTTTACAACTTATTTTAATTAAAGTAGTTTCTTATTTTTATCTTCTAGAAATAAAGTGCCAATATGAAGACGAGTTAAAATCGCTTTAGAGTTTCATCGACAGCTATGTTCTCCGATTATAGAAATTTACGGAGGGCTTATACTCCTCCAGTTACTCCTATCAACAGTCGGAGGTCCCTGCAAAATGCCGATAGCGATGCAAGAATCAAGCTTAATTTTAGTCCTTCGGGAATCCTGCAAAATTTAGCCTTCTCTCGTCCATTTCGAAGAAGAAATAAATCAAAGGTTTGTTTTTTTTCCCTCTCGATTTTGACAGATTGTAACTGAAAATGAAAGTATGGTCATACCCAGTTATTACAAAAGTTGTGTTTGGATGATATCGAAGCAAAGTCCCATCAAAAACTTTATTACAATAATGTATTATACTATAATTTTTGCCACCCACGTATTAATTAAAGCTCAAACTAGAGCTTATGTAATTTTGGAGAAAAAGAGACGCTTTCCCCATCCTGGATTCGAACCAGGGTCCCTCCATTTAGCCCGGAGTGTCTTGGACCGCTAGGATGCAGATAATGAAATATTTTGAAAAGAGAGAGAGAGATCCCGTTTAAATACTTTTACTGTGCGACGTGATGCTCATTATTCTTGATACAATTGCCCTCTCGTGTAGATAAATTGTTTTGTGTCCACGAAGTAAAGCTACTGTAGAACCTGTTTATCTCAAAAACTTCTGTGTATTTTTTTTTAAATGGTTTGATGTTTATATTCTTCATTTCAATTGGTAAGTCATTCCACATTTTAACCCCTTTATAATTAATATCATTTCTTCCTAATTCAGTTCTTATTTTGGGTAAATAAGTCTTTATATTTTCTATTTCTTTCTGTTGTTTTATTATTATTCAAGTGTTTATTTTCCTTTATGCTCTCCATCATCTTATTCAATACGTAGTAGCTGCAGATTTTATTTAAAATTTTGGTAAAATTTTATGTTTTCTTGCAAACGTTTTCCAATGTAACTGGTTATTTCTATTTATTAACTTTATTACCTTCTTTTTTTGTATGTTATTCAGTATTTTCATAATCAATGCTTCTAAATTATCACATCTTCTTCTTTCGCTTTGCCATTTTCCCATGTTTATATGTGCTGTGGGCTTTATGGTCTTTTAATCTTCTATTTAAGGCGTCTTCTTTGCTCCATCTCTCCATACTCTTCGAGACTTTCCATTACTTCATCCCTCTATCTCAACCGTGGTCTTCCCTCTTCCTCTTACCCATTACCACCAGCTTATCCATTACCTTTCCCACATATTCCTCATTTCTCCGCTCCATATGCCCAAGCCATCTTAACCTATGTTCTTGTATTTTTCTTCCTATGGGTCCAACCTTGACCGTACCTCTAATTAGGTTATTCCTTATTTTATCCCTCCTTGTAACACCATTCATCCACCTCAACATTCTCATCTCAGCCACTTCCATCTTCCTTTCATGCGCTCTTGTAATTGGCCAAGTCTCCGCCCCGTATAACATTGCAGGTCTGACCACAGTTTTGTACAATTTTCCTTTCATCCTTCCGCTTACTTTCCTATCACAGAGCACTTCACTCAGCTTTCTCCAATTTAACCACCCACACTGGATTCTGTGTTGTATCTCTGTGGTCAAAACTCCATCGCAGCCTACAAATGATCCAAGGTACTTCAATTTTTGTGCCAATGGTAATCTTTCATCTTGTAAACCTATGCTATTTTGGCTTTCTTCATTTAGTGTCACATATTTTGAAGTTATCTAAATTACCCCCATATACCTTTACAATAAATCATATAACTATGTATTGGTGAGTAATAGAATTCAATTTTTGTTCTTTTTGGTAAACCGTCTCGAAATTGCCGTAATATTCCAAACCTGTTACTCATTTTTATTTATAGTACATTCCACTTTAATTTATTGGTCAGTGTTATTCCTAGCAAGTTATTTTTTCAACAACCTCTATTTCCTTTCCCTTGAATTCAATCTTTATATTTCTTACATCAATATAAACTTTTTTATTTTTATTCATAAATAGAATTTAGTTTTATTTACATTTACCTTCATCTGATTTATATTAAACCATTTTTCAAATTTTAAGACTTCTTCTGTAGATTTTTTTTTAATGCACCTTTCAAATTTTTGTTTGTTATTATGATGCTAGTGTCATCTGCAAATAGTGTTATTTTCTTCCAGTTTGAAACACTGAACACATCATTGACATACAGTGAGTATAAGAGCGGACCAATATTTGATCCCTGCGGGACTCCATATTTATTTACTAATTTTTTTGATTGTACATCATCGATATAAACAAATCGTTTCGTATTTGTAAGATAACTTTGTATGATATTTTTCTTTTTGAGCCATAATGCTTTGTCTTTTCTAATAATATGTCCCTATTTATAATGTCGAAGGCTTTGCTGCGATCATAAAATATTCCTATTCCAAATTTTTTGTTTTCTAATGCATCCTGTAGTTCCTCTATAGTTCTTAATAGGGCTTCCCCCTTGCCTTCCCTAAATCCATACTGGTGTTCATGTATAATATTATACTTATTTATAAATTGCATTTTTCTCCTGTACAATAATTTCTCAAAGGTGTTTGAAAATAGCAATATAATAGAGGTAGGTCTACAGTTTTCTCTCATTTCCTTGTTTCGTTTTTTGTGAATTAGGATAACTTTTGCCACTTCCATCTCCTCTGGCATTATTTCCTTGTTTATTATTTCGTCATGTATATGTAATGGTGCGGTTAATATATCAATACATTTTGTTTTAGGTTAACTATTTTAAATTGTATTTTCTTTTGTGTGTAATATGTAGTAGTTCTTTTTTTTTTCATATAGTATTAAATTATTATTATTTTTTAATATGTTTACAGGACAGAAACTCAGATCCGAATATAACCGACAGCTTTAGACCTCGTGAACTAATAGAGTTGGCGAGTTTTGGCATCGTGGAATTGGATCCTGCGGAACGAGGAGTTGGTCATGATTTCCGTTCCTCCTATCTGAAGAATCCAACTTGGTGCGACTGCTGCGGAGATTTCATCTGGGGCTTATATAATTCCACAGATTGTTTACGATGTTTAAGTAATTTTTTATTTTTGAATCCTATTCCTTCATCAGTTGTTGTTAACGTTGATTTTTTAGATGAGAAAAACTCCTTCCTGTTCTTTTCTGGATGCTGTATATTTGATTTTGAAGAGTCTAACCAAGCTATTGCTTTTAGATTGCCAATATACTATTCACCAACGATGCCAGCATTTAGTTACCCTCGACTGCAAAGGTTGTGGCGACATGCAGACCACCGATCTAAGCGAGGTGATCGACGACAAAACAATTAAGGTTGAAAATGGCGAAGCAGTAAGTATAGATTTGACCATAGGGGGCAATGCATTAAGGAATATGAGAAAGTGTGGAGAGATTTTTTAAATACAATTAGGTTTATGATGTAGCATGCTTTTCTCCATATTGAGCATTCAAGTATTACGTAAGCACCTTGGGGGGTATTGAAATGGCCAAAATATTGCTTATGTAATACTTGAACTCTCCCACACCTAAGACACAGGTTCTCCTACAAACTGAATAAAAGTGGAATAATGAAAAAATTGTATAAATATAGATTTATTACTAATTTTCTTTAAAATATTTCCTCCTTTTCACAGCCCATCCTTTTTTTTTTTCCTCCTTCATGAATCTGCAACATTATTGTCTGGGCCTGTGTGTCTCAACTGTCTTCAAGTCTTGACCCCCTTTTATAGTAACTAAATTATCTGTGATCCTCCTCTCTGTCCGCTGACGCCACATTTGCATAATAAAAGCATTTTTAACAGAGTAAAGAAAACACATTAAATATAAAATTATATATTAATGTATATTATAAATATAAAGTTATCTACTAGCAGAATATTGCAATGTAGCCATGTTGAAATATAAAAACATTGGGAACATTTAATGTGAAATGCCTTGTAAAAATAATTGCAACTGAAAAGAGTTGCAGCGACCCCCAGGTTGGTAACCACTGGTCTAAGCAAAAGAAGTTTGAGTTCTTTGTGGAACTTTTAAGCCCTTACAACACATGATCGTAGCTGTATTTTCTCCATAAAATACAAACCTTTC
>QLNU02003225.1:28512663-28540707 GCA_006491805.2 Dysdera silvatica | reverse complement strand
ACTGCCAATAAGCGTACAATTAACATAATTACATAAATATGAATTTTATTAAAGTAAGTTTATGAACAAAATCCGATTGTAAGCAAAATATTTTTACTAATAAAACTACATAAATATGTAAAAAGGATACATAAAAAAAAAGTGTAATCGATTTCCCCAGGCATTGAACACAAAAACACGCCGCGAAGAGCCGACAACTTACCGCCCAAGCTACCGATTGGCTTGCAGAGGGGGTTGTGTAATAAGCCGTATTGGCACGAATGCCGAGACACGCATTTCCTTATTTTGGCTCTACTTTCATCAAAATCGGCGGGGCACTCACTGTGGGTTCCCCTTGTAAGTTAATTGTATGAGTACTAAGTTTTGACTAAGTTTTAACTATAAAAGTGTCAAGGCTAACTGAGTCCATTATAATATACTGTATCGAGTTTAGTTCATTTTGTAGATGTAAATCAGGGATGGCTAAGTTTGTTTATCTTAAAAAATGCGTATGATAAACTTCACATGTTTGATAGCTGCTAAAGGCGAACGAATGGTACACACACGTGTTTCTAATTCAAAGTATCATTTTGTGGCTATCAAGTGATCTTCATTCAGTAATAAATGTTTCATTTTTGTAATAAAGAAATTTGGTATTTTTGTTACTGAAATTATCAAAATAATTTGTCCGTTTTGGAAGGATTAATGGGGCTTTATAACTATTCCTTAACAGTGCTTTACAACCGTTATTAGGTAATTTCTTAATGACAATTTATAACTGATGTTATTTCTTTTTCAATGACAATTTACAACGGCTGTTAATTGATTCTTTAATAATGCTTTACAGCCTCTGTTTAAAGACGTGTTAGGTTGTAAGTATGATTTGTTGCTAATCCATAATATTTTGGATGTGTCCATTTCAGGGGGACAATGGCGAAACATTACATGGATTTATTCGCGTTCATATGAACTTGACTCGTCCGATTAATGTCATAGCTGGAACACGGCCACCCTCCATATATGACATCCTGAAAGAGGAAGAAGATAGTGGAAGGAAAACCCTGACTTCATTTTACCTGCCTAGGGACACCGTTAAAGCGTTGCATATTACTAGGTATGCCTCTGAACTATAGCACTATTACAACAACTTTTTGTTAACTCTTTACATTTCATTCTCCCAACTTGACGAATTGGGCAAGATTGGGAAAGGTGTCTGCCGAAGGCAGTATTGTAAACCCAGATGTGCACAGTCTGCATAACCAATCACCAAAGGAAAAAACGGAAGCCAATCCTGTGCAACAGCAGAGGTATCTGCTCGCCATGATTGTCAATCATGCAGAATATCCTCAGCAAAACCCCTAATCTGGTTTTACATTTGTTTATTCTTCTATCAAGCTGTTCAGCTAGTGCAGTAGGTTTTTTTTAAAGAAGTCCTCTTACGTGATTAAGTGCGCTGTGTTGAGGAAAGAATTATTATGATTGATGATCCAAGGCATAATGAATACGCGCTGAATGACCTTTGCTGTTCTTGCACTCTAAAAAGTCCAGTCAGTCAATGAACCGTAATAAATTCTAGATCATTATACCTCTAATCTACGATAATCCAAATCATTAAGGTCTCAGAAAAGTGAAGACATGATTTTGTCATCATCTCCTTCGAATGCTTACTATATGTAATATGGCTTTTCTTAAAAAAAAATTTAATGCAAGCTTAGGATTTCACCAACGTCTGTTTTTTTTAAATCAAGAAATTTACGCTGTAAGAGAGCTAAATGCAGATTTTTGAGATTGGTTATAGTATTGCACAAAGCCATTGGCACATTTCCTAAGGACCATATGTACACACTGTATAATATTGATTATCGTAAAAATTAGGATCTCATTCAGGGTTCCCATGCACCTGGAGAACCTGGAATTGTCAGGGAATTTTAAATCATCTCTGAAAGTCAGGGAAAAGTCAAGGAAACCCTTCTGTTTTGTATAGCCAAACCTCCAACTAATGTGTAGCCATTTTTCCCCACAACCAAAGCTCAATTGAAAATTGCTTGCAACTGGTCAGGAAATTTTGCCAGAAAAAATTTTGAAACAGTCGAGGAATTTTTTCTCTAATATAACTAAAAACCCTGCTCATTCGATCAGTTCATTATTGAATACCTGGATTAATCAGTGAACACAGATCATCATTAATCTGGGTATGTAGTCTGTAATCAGCACTGATGTTCATAAGGTCATTAATTTTGTAAGATTATATTACCCTTCTTAGGACTAATACAACTACTGTTAAATTTGCTAATTTTTGGGCAATTGTGTTGTCTCTGAAAAAAGTAATAATATCTTACATCCTTTTATATATATATATATATATACGCACACAGAGAAAGAGAGTACCATTCCTGTCCTCATTGGCCTAACTGTTAAGACACTCTGGCTCAACGGAGAGTTCCTAGTTCGACTCTAGTATGGGGATGATGTCTCTTTTTCTCCTATACCAAAAAAGTTCTAGTGTGAGTTTAAACTTGGATGTCAAATTTATTATTTGTAATCATCAATCTTGGTGATATTAGCTGTCATGGTAACTGTATTTAGTCGAAGAAAGTATTCAACTTCGTAATAATACAAGTTAGGGGATTCTAGTCTGATAAAAAAAAAAGTGGGTTTTATAAACTAATGTATGAGTGTGTTCTAGGTGAATTAGTTAATTCCAATTTGCTTGTAATTTATGTAAATCATATATACATCCTGCTTAAATAGTTATCGTTATTTCTTAACTAGGTGTGTGTATTTGAATTTTAAAACCTGACAGTAGTTTAGAAGTAAAGTAGTTCTCTTCCATGCTGAAATTGACTCCTATGTGTCGTAAAATGTTTGCTTTCTCCCCCCTCCCCCCCCCTCACTCGGTCTAAGATTTGGTGCTCTAAGGTTGTCTGTGGGTTTTGTTCTTTAGGCATCAGAGGTTCTGGTTCTTTTGAAAGCTGTAAGGTCCTGAACATGTACCCTTAAACCCTAAAGAAATTCTATAGGAGACAGAATTTTAGATCTCTAGTAAAACTGTAAGTTCTTGTTCATGGTGATCGTGGCTCTCCCTGCATCATAGGGGAAAAAAAACATTTGTTCGTTACTTTAACTTTGAATCCTCTGTGGTGTCATTGGAGACAAGCAGTTTTCTACTTTGTGTCAAAATCTTGTTTTCTGTAGCTTGTGCTGTAGAACTCTGCACAGTCTTACTGCTTTCATACTGCCCTGTAGTCTGTGGTTTGTTGTACCCTACATGACAGGTTTGAATTCATTAGGGAACTCTTGCAGCTCATGGTGCAGCATGATCTTAACTGTCCTTGCACCACAAGACAAAATTGGCCTTTCACCATAAAACTGCCCTTTCACCGTAAGACATAATTATTCTTGCACCATAAGAGACAAACTTTGGCTACCAGTGAATTCTTTATTACTAATAAATTTGATACCCACGTATTATTAGCTCAATCTAAAACTATTTTTATTTAGGAGAAAAGTAGACCTAAACAAAAATATCTCTAGAGTAAGCAAATAATATGTGGGTGTCAAATTTATTAGTAATAAAAAATCCCCCACAAAAAACTTACCTCTGTGGCTTTGTTTGTTTGGATGTTTTATGGCGCAAGAGCATCTGGGCTATACTGCGCCAAACATTGTGTCTTTGTGTGTTGACCATTATTTAGCAATTGTGTTATCCCTGTGAAGGGTAATAATATCTTACAGTGAATTCTTTTCTAATTTATTGCCTCGAACAAAATGCCTTTGTTGTATTGTTTCAGTGAGTTCACCGCACGAGAAGTAATTAATGCCCTGTTAAAAAAGTTCAAAGTCGCTGACAATCCTCACAAATTTGCATTATACGAACGGAGCTATGAAAAGGACTCGAATTTTGGTAATATCACATTTGAAACTCATTTTGAAGATTTTCTTTAATGTGGGTTGCTTCAATTTTTGTGTTAACTTATTTATTAGTTTGATTTTCTTAATATATTTTTATTTCTGTTTAGCTAAGCTGCGAAGAATACAAGATAACGAAATTCCACTGATTCTTGCTTTGTTGTGGGTGGAAGGTGATAAACAGTTTGTGTTACAAGAAAATGAAACTTCAGATATTGTGGTACAAAATTTACACTGTTTTAAATTTGAATTAATCTCCGATTGAATTAATAATAGATTAATTTGAGTGGTTGTTGCCTGAATGTTACTCATTTTTGCAATGAATCTGTATAATTTCACCATACCGAAAATTCTGAGCTTGACGTTGGGAGTTCTCCTTCTCACACGCAAGTTCCAAAGAAACGGAAATCATACTTAGTAATTATATAGCAAGGGTTGATAGATAACATTTGAATTTTAGACAATGATATTGAGTTAATAGCATTGAGCTAGAAATTGCAGTGCCGTAATGGTAATGTGGTCATCTTGTGTGCAGCTAACCAGAATTTTACTCCAATGGTAGTGTATAACGCATGCCATTTTTTTGTTTACCGTAGTCCTTAGTTTAATGGTTTCCATAGCAATAGTTGTTTGGATTTCTTGGGGAAAACTAGTTTTTGGTGCCACATGTGTGTGTAGCTGTTTTTGCACCACAAATCATAGCAAACTATTAATATGTATCTTAACTAGTTGATGTTGGTGGATAACAACATTTTCAAAACATTGGGGCATTAAATTCTTCGCTTTACTACATTTGAAGGAAATGGTTCTCACTCAAAGAAAAAATCACTTACACTTGAGGAGAAAACATCACTGAAATTTGATGAAATGACTGTGCTGGTAATAAGGTCTGATTAACTGCCGAGCCTCTCTCGAGGTGGTGCCATTGGCAGCTCTCCCTATGCCAGTGTCTAGTTGTGGTTCTGAACATAACAATTTGAAATTAATTCAACCACTAAAACGTTTGGCCCTGCCTTTGCAAATTGCTTGTTGGCAAACTTTTCATCAAAAATTTGCCACCATCGCTTATAGCATAGATAGCGTATTAGTAAATCCACTACTGGAAATCCGTCATCATGAATGTTTTCGGTACACTGAAACCCATGACATGTGAGAATGTGTAACAAACCAAAAATCATAATTTGTCTTGGAAAACATTTTATATGGGAAATTTTTCTGTGTAATGACCATTGGACTTCGTAAAAACTTCTACATATACTGGTATGTAAAAATTAAGGATAAGATGGAAAAAGTAACATAACAGCGGAACGAACAGGCAGAACTGACCGAAAGACCAATCAGGAGACTGCCTAGGGTCCTACACGGTAGGGCATTTGCGTATACGCATCATGATGTAATGTGGGCACATAGGTAGGGTATAAAGCGTGAGGGCAGTATACGTGCAGAATTTCAGTGGAAACTATTACTCAGTGTACATCGGTTTGAACAACGGCGAGTTGCTGTAGCAGTGTAAGATATCCAACAGGCAGTCCGATAGACAACGTCTGGATGACTTTACGAAGGTCGAAGTGTGACGAGTGTAGCCGAGGAGTTCGTAATCGCACACAGAATCGTGTCACGAGCATGGACGGCATTTCGAACGACAGGAACAGCTGTCTGAAGGTTCAATGGTGATCGTCCACAAACAACCACGACAAGAGAGGATAGGTATCTTATTCTACAGGCAAGGAGAAATCGATGGCTGACAGCGTGCAAAAGCACAAGCTACATGCAACACACTACTGGACGGCTACTATCATGTATTACCATGACTAGGAAACTGCACACAGGTGGTTTATTCGCTCTGCAACCAATATGGTGCGTGCCATTGATGCCTATCCATCAGAGACAACGTTTTCTGTGGTGCCAGGAACACAAAAATGGGGAGCTCAACAAAGGAGTCGAGTGCTGTTTACGGATGATAGTCGATTTAGTCTCATTAGCGATTCTGGATGTCTATACATCTGGAGAGAGTGGAGAACACGCAATCACCCCTCCAACATGGTCGAAAGGGACCGATTTGGAGGTGGAGGAGTTCCGGCTTGGGGAGGCATAATGCTTGGTGGCCGTACGAAGCTCCACATCTTCCAAGGAAGTTCAGTCGCTGGTGACCACTAGTGTACCGAAGTTCTTTCCTAATGTCCATCTTTTCCGGGGTGCTGTGGGCCCTGAATTCCTTTTCATGGATGACAACGCTACACCTCATCGTACAGCTGCTGTCGCTGAGCTGTCAGAGAGTGAAGATATTCATCGTATGGAATGGCCCGCACGGTCTCCGGACCTGAATCTAATAGAACACGTGTGGAATGTTCTCGGGAGATGCCTGGCAGCACGTTGCCATTCGCCAGCAACGCTTCTGCATCTGCGATTGGCACTATAAGAGGAATGGGTCATGATGCCTCAAGAGCTCATCGACAACCTCTTACTGAGCATGAACAGACAGTGCACATCCTGCATCGCAGTCAGGGGTGATCATATCTCCTACTAAAAACTATGTTTTTCTTGCCTGCTGCTTGTAACATGGACATTTCTGTCTTCTATCCTCCTGTGCTGAAAGCCCACTTTTGAATAAAAGTCCTTTGTATCCTTTGGATTCCTTTCTTGGTCAGTATCGTCCACCTTTTCCTTAATCTTACATCTTGGAAATATTATGGTATGCTTTGTACCCATTTGAAACACCATGGAGTGACGTTACATACGAAAAACTGTCCCGTCCTTAATTTTTGCACACCAGTGTATATACAGATTTTTGAAGTTGAAGATACAGAGATTCTACTATATATACATGCTGGCTATCTTGAAATTTGGTCACTAAGGTTTATTTTATATATGATGGGTTTGTTTATGATATATAGTTTTTCAATTAATATTTATAATTAAATTGCTGAAATTCGAGTATTTGTTAGGCAATTAACAGCGCAACATTTGTGTTTTTCATTTCCAGTGGGACAACTTCGCAATTCCTGAACTGAACAACTTTCTGAAAATTCTCGACCTAGAGGAAGAGGAATATTTGAACCAGGTGAAGCTGAAATACCGCCTCATGCACGAAAAAATGGTGGAAGCAATGGGGAAGTTAAAATCATCGCCATCTGGTCGTTCCCTCATAACCTAACCCATTGTTTCCCCATAGTGTGCTCAAGGTGTGGTGGCACAAGATTCCTGAATTATGTCTGTGATACTTTCCCATGAAGCGGCTAAACAACAAAGTGGTTAAGAAATGATAAACCACTTTTTGCGTATGGTCTTCTATGTAGTGAAACGTGAATCGGTAGTGGCAGATTACGAAGCAGTATTGATAAAATTAGTTTATACAAAGTTCCCATTTAAGAATCCGGCAGTGAAATCACCATTGTCTTTGTTATAGTGCCAGCTTAGTCATCACTATGGCACTGTAGTCGTCGCAGTGGCACTAAATCTAGTTACACTCAGGTCACTGAATATTCTTTAGGAAGTATATTTAAGTTATTTATAGGACTTGTAACGATATATATAACGATATGTCCGGTGAAATAATTAGATTTGTCATAAGGTATTTGTCATTTTGTTATCCTGGTCATAGAATATTATTAGAAACTTGTCATAAGATCAGGTTTAATCAGCTGTGATTTTTTTTTTTCCTTATGGCAGTTAGCTTAGTTTGTCTCCTATCTTCAGTTTTACGATAGTGATCACATAGAGAGATAATATATTTACATTAATAATGATACTCCCCTAAATTTTTCGATGCCTTAAAAAACAGCATTTAATTATTAAAATTTTATAAGAAATAAATTTTTCAGTGTGAGTTTTCTAGTAATTCGATTTTTAATATAACTCTTCTTAGCAGCTTGTTTTTGGCTAGACTTTAGCCATTTAATGTTATTTTAGAGCTATCCTTGGCGATGTTATAAACTTACGTCCATCCATCATTAGTCGGACTTTTCAGCACACAAGCGGCGAAACATCCATGCCAGCTTACAACATTCTGATATGACAGCATTTTTGTGTTTTCTATTTAGTTCACTCCTGAAGAAGATTACCATGTCTAGTGGAAACAGCTGTTGGTTCATTCTCTCTTTAATATCTTTAAATTTATACATCTTGGGCTTTTTTTAAAGCCAGTTTTTATACCCACAAAGTTAGATTCTTATTCTAGAACCCACAATTTTATGAAAAAATAGGAAGTGATGCAACGTACCCTAAATGCAAGGTTCTCAAGTGTTCAATTGTAAAACGTTTATCTCATTCTCTTGATATAAATGTTTTACGAAAATGTTTTCAAATGTCTTTAATTTTCTTGGACACACTCACATGTTGAATTACAATGAGTATGAATAATATGTAATAATCATGTAGGCATACAATAATGAGCATATGATAATCAAATAAAACGTGAATAGTATGTGATAATCAAGTCAGACTTTATCTCCGGCAAAATATACATTTTGTATGTAGTCTACATACTTATAAGCAACGGGGGATTAAGTGTGGTGAAACTTACGCTGCCCGAAGAGTGATTAATCAGCACAACTTATACAAAGAGAAAATAATTAAAAACTACACAATTTTTTTTTATCAATTTTTTTCTATCAAATTTTATCATCACTGCTCTTATCGATGGGTTTTTCATCAGATTTTCCTTCAGCATTTTTCATCATACTAATTCATATATAATTGAGCAGCGGCTTTTTAACTTTCCTAGACAGCGGACCCTCTTCAGAGTTCACTCACCCTCGCGGACCCCCAAGAATTAACTCAAAGTTTAAAGCCCGGAATTTGCATCATACATATTTATTTCTAGTGTTTCATCACTAATTTTCACCATTTAAGGAAAGAATTTTTCGTCCCCTCATAATTTATTCTTAGCATTAAAGAGTAAATGCTCGTGTCTTAGTACTTTTCCGAACTTTTGTGGGGCACTGGGAGGATCTCGCGGAGCCCCAGGGGTCCACTGACCACAGTTGAAGAACTACTGCAATAAAGCATGGGTGCCCATAAGGAGGGATAGGTGGCTTGATACCCCTCCCAGCCATTGTTTAAAAATTTGATTTGCCCGATTCTGCTATACTTACTTTCAAATGTATGGCAATGAATTTTAGATGAAAGTTTCAACACCTCTTATTACGAACTGATGAATCAGTAATTCTTTTAGGAGAGGGTGTATTATGATGAATCTTGTGTGCATGCATGCATAGATAGAACTGACTGCTCATTGGTAAAAATTTATGCGAGTTTTTGATAAGCCTTTTATGTTTTTAAATAAGGTACTTTTTAGCTCATTACTAATTGTCAAGCAGTATCAATTATTTTTGTAGCATTTTAGTATCTTGTACATTTATTACAATATTTGACAGCCTTGAAGGAGGTATATAATGATTTTTCTTTGCCCCTCCCCCCCAAATACTCATATGGGCAGCCATGCGATAGAGCACTAATTGCCCCGATTCTGAATATCCAAACTCAAATTTTTAATGTCTTTGCTTATCTCTTTCTTTTTACTGCCTTTCGTAGGTTAAAAAATTGAATCAAATACAAAATAAAGACAAAGAGTTAAACGTAGAAAAGGAAAACATAAACCTTTTAAAGCTAGAATCTCGAACGGTCATGCAGTCCGCCATATATAACTAATTTAAGCTGTTGTCTTCAGTATCATTCCAGCCGCTTTTCTTATTCCATTCCATGTTATTCATTTTGTTCCATGTCATTTTCCTAGTCGTTTGTTTCCATGACATCCTGGCGAAATGTTTGTTGGGCATTATTTTTGCAGTGTGTCTGGTCCATTGCAATATAAAGTAATAGAGTAATGCAGGGAAATCAAAGTAACGAGGTACTTTAAAGTAATGGGGCAACTTAAGGTAATACAGCAGTGTAAGTTAATGGACTACCCCGAGACATATAAGGTAACGGACTATCACGTGAGGTAATAAAGCAATACTCAGCTGCAGTTATGACACCAAATTGTAATGGTTGTCAGTCATTTCGCATCCAATCAACATGGTGATGTTTTAATGAATTTGTAAATTGTTTGTCCCATTTTACAAAGTAATGTGTAAAGTAAAAGATGCATTGTATTTGTAAATTTATGTGCATTTGTATATTGTTCGATTTTAGTGGAGACTTTGATTGCAACTCTCTCGTTGAATTATACTGATTCTGATCGTCTGGATTTTGGTCTTTCATTTGGGATAGTGTTTCTCATCCATTATGAAACTATGGCCCAGTGAATTCTTTTTTATAAGACAAGGTCCCAGTCTTGACAGATTTACTTGTAAATACACATTCTTTTTTTTAGAGTTCATACATTAAACATTATATTAGACTACATTAAACATACATTAGTTCATACATTAAGTATGGCATAATTATCAAGAGTATCAATACACTCCTTGTATTAATATACACTTTGCTAATTACTCACTGGCATTTGCAACGCAGGTGTTATTTCGTTCAGTTTTAAGAACAGAAGATGCACCCACTACACATTTAATCAGCTTGCAGACACCTTTTTATGATCGGTCATAATGAGTGGTACACCCTCTCTTGAATGCTAAGTGATTTCGATGTCTGGAAATTCTTGACCATTCACGAATATTCACATATTTAAAAGGGCATGGCTTTCTCACTGGCAGTTGCTGCATAGACTTCACTTAGGTGTTCTGGGTCTGAACTCTCTGATGTATTCGTGACTATTATTTCCCTCCTCAGAATATTTCCACGATAAAACATTCATGAAAAGTGCTCAGAAAACTAAAACGACAAATCACAGGAGGATCTCTCGTAACCTGGCATAATTGATCCCAGGGACCTTTACCGAACTGTAGCCCGATGGTTGAGAAATGCTACTTTAGGAGATTACTTGACCTTTTGTGGGGACATTATTGCTCCAAATTATCGGGACGTGCATCTGGCCCTATTTGAAATTCTACGTTAATTCCCCATAACGCTGGTTTCGTCATTTATTTTGGCAGCTGCAGTTACATACAGTGACATCTGTCTGTAACAGGATTGTCCAACCACTTGGGTAGCAAACCACTTAAAGAGTTTTCATGGATCACGCTGGTCAACGGTTTCTTTGGGAAAAAAAAAAACTTACACTTAACAACCTCCCTTTAGAGTTTTTTCCAGTTATTTGTTTGTGCACTTGCAATATATAAAGGCTCACCTGTGCTGTCCCCACAATTTTTCCATATTTCTGAGAAAAAAATTGAAAATTTTTATTTGTGATTTTTTTTTATTTCAAACAGTTGTCGGTGGATCAGATTGTGACCCGTGTGCCGTATGTTGGACAACCCTGGTTTATAAGATACTGCCCATAATGGCATACCTGCCTGTAATGATACCTTTTCCCAGCCTTTAGAATACAGTTATAAGCAGATTTCGCACCTTTAGAATACCATTATAAGCAGATTTCGCTGTATAAGAAATGAAGCGAAAAATCCAGGTTTATTAATAATTTTCCTTCATCGCTGCCTGTGTTGTCCTTTCTTCCTTATAACTAAGCATGCTTTGCATTTTAGCTTTAAAAAAAAAAGGCTGAATCAAAGTTTTCTTAGTTTTAGCATTTATAACTTTTAAGCAGTTCTAAAAATTTGAAAAAATTGAAATCCATTAATTAAAATGATAATCCATTATTATTCATTATATTGAAGACTTGTGGAAATTGTAATTTAAATGTGGATTCACCCATGGCAAATAGTTTTTCCTTTTCACACCTATTTCTCAATGGTGCTGTTGTTACGATCATTGCTCGATTTTACAAGTAACGGTTTGGAGGATTATCAAAGTTCAATGCGAACGAGTTTGACTAAATGTAAATGTGCTGTAAATTGTAAAAATAATATTTAATCATTAATCTATGAGTAACATGGATGATTTAGTAATTCATACGGATAATCAATTATCCACTTTGGATTAGCATTAATTCAAATTAAATGATTAATAATTTGAATGGAGTGCTCGGGGAAACTCCAAAAGGTTATTGATGATTTGGTATAGATTATAAGTGATCGAAATTGGGTAATCTGTAATTGAATCGGTCATTTTGAAAAGGGGTCAACTCCACCCGAAAAGAAATAGAGTTGACCCTTTTACAAAATGACTGATTCAATTGTAATGAACTACCATTAATCTAACTGGTTGGTTGATGATCTTGATTGGATTATCGATAATTTATATTTACTGTGAATTTAAAACCATAGATGTGTTAAATGCCGTAATGATAATTCGAAAAGAAAGAAAGAAAAACTAATTTGTATATCGATTTGTACCAGCTTTTCAAATTTTCTTTGGTGAATATCGATGAGTAATGTTTTTGAAGTTTGCATAATTCAAATTAATTTTATCGGAATTTGATTATTGGTAATTTATGCTTGATTAATGATCTAATTCTGATGATGATTATTTGTTTATACACACAATTAATCGTTTAAACTTGATGATTAAAATGGTTTTGTATAATTTCTTCTCATGATTGTTTCCCTAACTTCTACAGCATGTCTTAAATATTTGTTGATGTGTTGCCAAGTTGAATTATAAATATTCTGTAAATATTTGCGATAATTTTTTAATGAGCTTGGGTGATGTGGCATCATCGAAGAGGAAAGTTTATAGTGCAGTTTTGATCGCAGTTTATATATACGGAATTATTAGACTTAGCTGTAGTTTTCTCTGTAAGCCTTCCGTCTTGTACACTAGCAGCGTAGAAAGCACTTGTATTTTTTTTTTTTTTTTAAATACAAATTTGTTTTCTGCACTGTGAAGAGTTGCAGTTTATTGATTCATTCAAAAATTTCTTTATGTGCAATAATACTTCCACAGTATTGTGGAAATTGAATCAGTATTAGCCACTGAAGATACGTTTTGTCCAGTTGTATGTGTGACCGTTTATGATTGCATTCAAGCTATTTTAACAGTATGTCTTTCGTTAGTAAAATTCATCGGGGGGGGGGTAGAGAGTTGAATATGAAATGCTTCTATATCTCCATATCATGAAATTAGCATTACTTATATAAGGCCATCATGGAGCATTGAAGCTGTGGGAGCTGTGTGCGACTGCATTGTCATGCTTCATATTCTGTTTTTGGAATTGTCCTCAAAAAATGATGTTATTCAGACTGAGTAAGCATTCCATTAATGAATTGTATTGTATATGTTAGATTTGAGGGTTCATTCGGAAATATTTTTATCCTTTAACCCAAGAAAGCATAGGAGAAACTTAAAACTGGAGCCACAGGTATTAGGTAAAAATTCTCAATATTTTGTTTGTTTTTTCCAGTGTTTTTCTCAGTTACCATAAAAATTAGCATACAAATTATTTTAAACAAAATTATAAATTAAATTTCAAACTCAGCCATCAAATTATTTTTAATTTAACAACTATTTTTTTTTATTTTAATCTTACTCTATTAGTTTATTCGATTTTATTGATATAATAATACACTTTTTACCTCTGTACATAGTCTAATTTGTTTCTTGTATGAAGCATATATATACAGCTTTTTATTTCGTTTAGTGGAGAATAACAATTGCAAACAAACTTAACTGAATTTTAAATCAAAATTCACATGAAATTTTTGTGAGCTGGTATATCATTTTTACAACCCTGTGCAAATTCAGTATGCTTCAATTTCTTTGCAATACATTGTGATAAAGGACTGTCGCATTTCGAGACGCTCATCGATTCTGATTTAGTGGCAATAGATTAGTCTGGAAGGCTTTTTTGACAAAAACAGAGCATTCCCCCCTCCCCACCCTCCAAAAAATTGTAAAAATGACGTATCAACTCATAAAAAAACGTTTGTATGAATTTTAATTTAAATACAGGGTCTGTATAATTAAAGTTCCTCTTTTAAATGGCCATAGAATGAAAACTACTGGACCAAATATTATCAAACTTGGTAATAGCTTACAGGAGGTCATGGGATTTTATTTTCCGAATAAAAAATAAATAAATAAAATAATAAAATAAAAAAAATATAATAAAATGAAAAAAATAAAAGTTCAAAAATGATCACCAGCGGGAATGGCACTGTATGCAATATTGTTAAACGAAATAAAAAAAATGAAGACATCGGTTTAAATCGCTTTATTCGTTTCAAAACGAAACTATTTGTGGGGTTATAAAATTGCTTATGGTGATAAAATACAACAATTTCCATGGAATTGAAGATGCGATACACCGACATGTCCACAACATTCCTCCTGATATGCTAAGAGCTGCTGTTGAGAGAAATGGCAATGCGCATTTAACTTCTGCTTTCAGAAATTGGTGGACACCGTGATTCAAATATGCTTGGTAACACGTTTTAGAAACACCAAAAACGCTTAAAACGATGTCTCATTTCATTTAACAATATTGCATACAGTGCCATTCCCACTGGTGGTGATTTTGAACTTTTTTTTTTTTTTTATTTTATTTTATTTTAATTATGGATAAAATAAAATCCCATGACCTCCTGTAAGCTATTACCAAGTTTGATAACATTTGGTCCAGTAGTTTTCATTTTATGGCCATTTCAAAGTGGAACTTTAATTATAAAGACCCTGTATATTGTGCAGTGCATCGCCTATTTATTTGTTATCAAAACTAAAAATGTTAGGCAAATGTCATTTGTACCCTAATGCATGGCCTTCTGGGTGGAGCTCCTTGTGATAAAACTGTTTTCATGTGCTGCATAACTTTATAGGCAGTTTCCCAAACAGGCTATCCAGTGTTTTAAATTATAGTGAAAACTCCTTGTATTATCGAAAGTTTTGAGAGAGTTTTTATTTTTTTATCTTGCAGCATGATACCTAGAAGACTTAAGAAACCTTAATAAATATACTTGCGGAGCCTTATTGTATAACATCGTTACATTTAAATTTAGCATAACTAAATTATAATTAAAATGTATTATTTATTGCTTCCTAATTTTAAGTTTTTTTTGCAAATACTTTTTAGATGGTGTTTATTTTTTTCTGAAAACTTTCATAATAAAAAGCATGTGTATATACAATAACGTCGAACAGTTTCAAATATGAAAGGGTGTTCAGTTACTACTGAAAATATAATTTTTGTCCCTATGTAAGCCTTCGTTCAGGCTGTTTAGCATTCTATAACTCCTCGAATGTATATTTGTTATAATTAAAGTAGCATTTAAAATTTATTCTAAAATTTTTAATTTAAAAAAGGAAAATGTGAATAGTTATCTGGCATTAAGGAAAAAGTCTAAGAATTATCCTTTTTAACTTACAATTCTGCAGTACGTACAAATTTGGTAAATTTTTTTTATTATTCTTATAATCGTGATTTCCCTTTTCATCGTTGGTTGTTATATGTTTTAGAAACTTGTATCTGTCCATGATTTTCAGCCGATATTTACCTGTTTTACATCTTTCCCGATGTGTTGTATTCATAATTTCATATGAAGTTGTGAAAGTATAATTTTGCAATATTTCCTAATTTTATACTGTGGTATTTAGTGTACTATTTATATGTAGATGTAATAAAATATATCGAAATGAGAAATACGTTGTCTATTTGCTTTCCGAGAGTTGTGTCATCATTCGTTTCTTTGTAAAATTCACACCAGTTTAAAAACTTTTTTTAAATGGGAGAGTATATAAATTAAGATCGCAAAATATTATTACCCTTCTCAGGGCTAACACAATTTTCAAATAATGGTCAACACACAAAGCTGCGTTTGTGATTTTTCGTGGGGAATTTATTATAGTTAATAACTTTGACACCTGTATACGAGTTCGAACTAAAGCACTTTGATTTCAGAGAAAAAGATGCGTTGTCCTCGGCCTAAAGTCAAGCTAGGCTTCCTCCATTGCCTTAACTGCTAGACTACCGAGGACAGGAAGGACGCACCCTATCTCTTTGTATGTAAGGTTGTAAGATATTATTAACCATTCAGGACTAACACAATTGCCAAATAATGGTCAATACATAAATTAAGGTTTTCGAACAGGGCTGGCCTTGTATCTGTTTAATCTGAGTGATTGAATCGGGGCATCTCACTTTGTAGAAGGGTACGTAATAAGGTTGGTTTTTGTTTTTTCCCCTTTTAGTTTCAAATTAAGGTTCTTTGCAAAAAGCATAGTCATTGAAAATCTCTAAATGTTGCTTAGCTTGGTGAGATGCTTGCTTTGCAACAAAATTAATGAATTTTGAGTGCTATGAAGTAAATTATATATAGCCTGCACAGAGTGGTTATATTATAAAAAGATTCTCTGTTTAGAGCTTTCCGTAACCCCATCTAATAGGCCGAATGGTTATCAAACTTCGTACATATACTATTTGAGGGATGGAGAGGAGGACTGTGAGGAAAAAGAAAAAAAAAATTTAGTTCCAAAATTTGTCAATAGGGATAAATATAGCGTTCCAGAACAGGAAGTATCTAGAAAAAACACGAAAAATCAGTAAGGAAGATAAATGAAAAATGAAAATTTCGTTTCTTAAGTTTATTTGTTGCGAAAACTGAAATGAATTTTCCAAACATAATTTGCATGGGAAATGGCTTCACCATAGGAATAAATATCGATGGTCGATGTTTTCACCATCGAAGGAGAATGGCTGATTTGAGACCGTCGGTGGTGAACATAGGCGTAGCCAGGGGGTGAGGGGTTGTAACCCCCATTGCAATGAAATTTTGTATATTTAACATAGGAATATGTGAGTTGTAACTCTGCCTTTAAGCCTATACCCCCCACCCTTATGAACTTCCTGCCTATGGTGGTGAACGACCTATGTTTTAAGATCAAAAGTGGTTGGTCGTGAAGGAAAACAATGCACTTTGTTACGTCATGGG
This sequence comes from Dysdera silvatica, assembly GCA_006491805.2. Lineage (NCBI taxonomy): Eukaryota > Metazoa > Arthropoda > Arachnida > Araneae > Dysderidae > Dysdera > Dysdera silvatica. The sequence goes on along the minus strand of QLNU02003225.1, from coordinate 28,524,004 downwards.
GGGGCTTGGGCCCTTCCCTTTTCTACGTCATTGTCGTATATCATTATTACCAGGGAGGTCGGAAGTAGAGAACTAAGATTCAAACTTAACCTACAAAAGACTACCAGTATGTCTAACAATTTCCTATAGAAAGCCAAAATACACTAAGCAAGAACTTGCTGATTCGTATATTTACTTTGATCAGCTGATGTCAGTGGAGTACAACATTATGATATGGACTCCACAGATATTATTGAACTTACTGTGAATATACGGCGGAACCAACTTTATCCTGAAGTGAAAAACTTGCTTCCGAGGAGTTTAAAAATAAAGATTTCCAAGCAGTATGGTTAACCAGTCCAGATCAGATACAAGGAGTCGAACGAAACAACAATACCTAAATTGCAAACAATCTCAAAGGACCACGGATAGATGTATGTTTGAATACCCCTCTTACACTTGGAAGAGGGGTCAAAAAAATAAAATTTAGATGGAATGACAAACAAGGGTAAAGAACATCACTGAAATGGCGGTGTGATGGGCATATCGCAAAACGAACTGATCAATATAGACAACTGAAAATTTAAACTGGGCGACAAAGGACATAGAAAACATCCTCGGATTAGATGGGTGGGTGTGGTGAACGAATTGCTCAGAATGGACTTGTGTACAGAGACGGATTTACGATTTTGTCGCCTGTAGACTGACATATATTTGCCGCCTAATCTTACCAAACGTAACTCGAGATATAACAGAGATTTTGTCAAATTTTTCATTTGACACCCCTGGTGGTTATTTTATATTCGTCCTTTCTCAAATTTGGTGCCTTTTGAGTCTCCAAAGGCGGCGTCCATGTCAGCCCTCCCTTTGCCGATGCCTAGGTACACTTCTAAATGTAACAATTTAAAATTAATAATTCGATTGGCCACCAAAAAATCCAGCCCCGTCTTTGCAGGCTTCTTGTCAAAAATTTGCCGCCTTAGGCCAACTAAGCCTAATGGAAAATCCGTCACTGCTTGTGCTAGTTGTGTAGAGCACACATATGGAGAAAGCTCCATGCAACAGGGAACAGATGGTGGTTGAATATGATAGTGGTAATGTTGTTATTAGTAAAGCAGTTGTGCTGGTAGTAATAAATAAAACAATACATATTATGTTTCAAAACGTATGTAGGGGAAACTCCATAACGGACACTTTTCCAATTCTCAGTCCCAATGCTTGCCGTGCCTAACGGTCTTAAATAGCGGACAGATTCCTGGACGAGTTCCGAAATTCATCCGCCATTCAGAGTTCTTTTTATTGTATAGCACTGCATGTCAAAAACAGAAATTTCTTCTGCTAATGAATTTCAAGGGACAAACAAAAAAGTCGGTAAGCAAGAAAAAAGTTAATCGGAATGTATGCAATTCCATGGAACATTTGCTGGGATCGCAAAATGTATTCGTTAAACAGGAAAAGACGTTAATTGGACGTGTGCAATTCCACGAAGCATTTTCTGAGACCAAGAAACATCATCATTAAACAAGAAAAGTCGTTAATCGGAATGTCTGCAAATCTATGAAGCATTTGCTGTGATCGCAAAATTCCGTCGTCGAACAAGAATGACGTTAATCGGAATGTGTACGATCCCATGCAGCATTTAATGAGATCGCAAATTACCGTCGTTAAGCAGGAAAAGACATTAAGCGGAATGTGCACAATTTCACGAAGCATTTGCTGAGATCGTAAAATACAGTCGCAAACCAGGAAAGGACGTTAATCGGAGTGTGTACAGATCCATGAAGCATTTGATGAAATCGCAAACTACCATCGTTAAGCAGAAAAACTCGTTAATCCCAACAACGTTATTGAAAAAAAATTACTGTAATTCTAGATCCAGTAAACTTTTCAAAAAGCTTTATTCATTCAAGGAATTTTAAAATTCCTGAGCTTTGAACGAAATTCCCATTTATTGATGTCAATTTCTAATTTTGTGAAATGCTCGTGAGTCTAATATGTTACCAAAAAAAAAAAATTCGGTGATTAAAGAAATAAGATCGATCTTTATTCTTTTAAAAAAATTGAGGCGCTATTAATTAATTATACACGTTTTGAACTACCATGAATGTTATTTTATTTTTACCAGGAATAGTACGATTTTGAGCAGGGCCGGCGCTAAATATTATGCCGCCCCAAAATAACTTCATTTTTTATAATAATCCCATTTTGCAGCCACTAAAATTCTGCCGCTCAGAGCGAATGCCCAGTTTGTCCCCCCATTGGCGCTAGCCTTGATTTTGAGTCATATCTCGCTTAAAAATACTCACCAATTGCCATCTCCAAAATCTGATTATTTCCACACTATTAGCAAATAGCTTTTCAACCATCGCTTCATGACTTCCGCCATCTCCCCAATATTGGCGATAAACGTTGGAGTGATTAAAGTCAGTCATTAATATTACCATGGTTTTATCCAGGGCCCGATCATATCTTTGCGGAGCCCGAGGCCAGGCATATATTTGAGGCCCCTATTCTCACGAAAATTTGAAAATGCCATTAGTAATGAGCTGAGCCCAGTTCAGAGGGACATTGCAGAATTGGTTTCATCATAAATTGAATAGGTGCCGTACATCGGGGGTTACTTAAACCGCTTTTCAATTTAAAACATCTGCGAATTCAACATCATTTACTTTAGAGATTAATTAATTGTTGTAAAACTTGGGTCTACAGTTACACTCTATATTTACATGTATGAAAGTCTTCTACAACATGTATGTTAAAGACAAAAAAAAAATTGTGGTTTAAGTTATCCCTTAATATGGGGTAACTAAAGCCAGCAGTGAGAATTCAATGTTTGACTTAGGTTAGTTGGTGATGGGGTATCAAAATCCATATAAAGGGCTAAAATAAATGTACGTACATTGTTCAAGATAGTTATTAGTAAAAATAAAAGCGTAATTTTTTTTTATTTATTTTTTTTTACATTTTAGTGTTTCGTATGTTTAATTTACACTAAAAAAGTTTAAGATGTTTAATTTAACATGTGTTGCCAAATACGAGTCCGAAATTTACCCAGTATAATAGCTTTACACAATAATTTTCACCACCCATGTAAAAATGGTTCAAGCTAGAGCTTTTTTTTATTTTTGGAAAAAAAGAGACACCGTCCTCATCATGGATTCGAACCGGGTCCCTTTGTTGAGCCTGGTGTGTCTTGACTGCTAGATGAAAGAGGACAGAAACAACTCTTTCTCCGTATATAAGGATGTAAGATATTATTACCCTTCTCAGGGATTACACAATTGCCAAATAATTGTCAACACACAAAGCCTCCGGGGCGAGTTTTTGTGAGTTTTCTTGGGGGAATTTATTTTTACTCAATAATTTTCGACACTCAAGTAGCCACATGCTCAAACTAGAGCTGTTTTTGTTTAGGAGAAAAAGAGACGCCGTCCTCATCCTAGGTGAGAACACCAAAAGTCACTCCTGTTCGGTGGCATTTGTTACTCCGTACAGGGAGCAACAATGAATTTAAAAATATAGAAAAAAACAAAACAAAATGGAAATATAATCTAGGAAGTATAACAACCGTAAGAGTATTGTTTGAGGTTATGTTTAAAAATGATTTTAGTGAATTTAACTTAAAAATGTGATTTTGGCGATTAAAGTTATGGACTGTATAAATTTATGACGAAATTATCCTAAATACAAATAAAAGTTTATAAATATGGTCAACACAAGAAAGCCTCCGGGGCGAGATTTTTGTGAGTTTTTGTGGGGGAATTTATTATACAATAATTTTTGCCACCCACGTATTAATTACAGCTCAAACTAGAGCTTATTGATGTTGGAGAAAAAGAGACGCTTTCCCCATCCTGGATTCGAACCAGGGTCCCTCCGTTTAGCCCGGAGTGTCTTGGACCGCTAGACGAATGAGGACAGGAAACAACGCTCTCTTTCTCCGTATGTAAAGATGTTAAGGTATTATTACCCTCCGCAGGGATAACACAATTGCCAAATATGGTCAACACAAGAAAGCCTCCGGGGCGAGAATTTTGTGAGTTTTCGTGGGGGAAATTTATTATACTATAATTTTTGCCACCCACGTTTTAATTACAGCTCAAACTAGAGCTTGTGTAATTTTGGAGAAAAAGAGACGCTTTCCCCATCCTGGATTCGAACCAGGGTCCCTCCGTTTAGCCCGGAGTGTCTTGGACCGCTAGACGAATGAGGACAGGTAATAACGCTCTCTTTCTCCGTATGTAAAGGTGTTAAGGTATTATTACCCTCCGCAGGGATAACGCTCAACTCAAACTAGAGCTTATTCGTTTTGGAGAAAATTATAGTATAATAAATTCCCCACAAAAACTTACAAAAATCTCGCCCCGGAGGCTTTCTTGTGTTGACCATATTTGGCAATTGTGTTATCCCTGCGGAGGGTAATAATACCTTAACATCTTTACATACGGAGAAAGAGAGCGTTGTTTCCTGTCCTCATTCGTCTAGCGGTCCAAGACACTCCGGGCTAAACGGAGGGACCCTGGTTCGAATCCAGGATGGGGAAAGCGTCTCTTTTTCTCCAAAACGAATAAAGCTCTAGTTTGAGCTAATTAATACGTGGGTGGCAAAAATTATTGTATAATAAATTCCCCCACGAAAACTCACAAAAATCTCGCCCCGGAGGCTTTCTTGTGTTGACCATATTTGGCAATTGTGTTATCCCTGCGGAGGGTAATAATACCTTAACATCTTTACATTCTTGGGTGTGACAGCATCTACCTGGCAGCATGTTCCGTAAGTACAATACATAAGCAATGGCGTTTGTCCGGAACAAACAGTTCTCGGCGATGCAATGCCGGCCGCAAGACAATATTAACCCCAAGGGATCGTCACCATGTAAACCTCATGTGTACCGATATTCACTTCCAAACCAGGGACCAGTTGCTGGCACAGGTTAATGCTGGACCAGGCCCATCTATTTCCAAGCGCACCCTGCGCCGGGAGCTGCATCGCATGGAAATATTCAGCGATATACCCCGACGGCGTCCTCGGATCACAACAGCCCAAAAGCAAAAGAGACTGCAATGGGTTAAAGCACATCGGCACTCGACGGTTAATGACCGGCGACGTGTACTATGGTCAGACGAATCACGCTTCTGTTTATATTTCAATGATTCACTCGCGTTCCCAGGAGGCCCCGGGAGGCGTATCATCCGGACTGTGTCCTGAGATCTGTGACGCTTGGAGGTGGGAGTGTGATGTTTGGGGGTATATTTCGGCAACTGGCGTTGGACCACTGGTACAAGTAAACAATCGGATGAAAGCTGTGGACTATAATCCCATCCTGGATGACCAGGTTGTCCCTTATGTTCACTTTCTGCGTGCAGAAGGCTTTCTCACTGATTCAAGCTACAAAAACGACAATTGTACCATGCATCGCGCAAGATGTGTTTAGGACTGGTTCACAGAACACGAGGTTGATCTCCCACAGCTCATTTGGGCCGCCAATTCGCCTAACCTTACTTAACGTCATCGAGAAAATATGGGACGCTTTGGAATTTGCTGTCAAGAGGAACATTGCACGTCCGCAGTCACTAGCAGAATTCACGGCCAGATTGATGGACCAGTGGGCCAATATCACTGCGGATGTTATCTGCCCCATGTGGACAGCATGCCACGTAAGATCCAGGCGGTGATCAAGACACATGGTGATGTAACCAAGTATTAACTTCAATAAAACGGGATTTCGTAACATTTTGTGCGTTTAATAACAAATGCACAATCAGCAAATCGTACACATACAATACTGTTGCCAGAACAAGCTACAAAATAGCTAAATCTAGCCATATTATGGCAAAATTTTCCCGATTCAAAGGGTTCTGAGGTTGGGATACACTATGATAATAAATTTTGTTGAATTTTTTTGCCAAATGTGACAAAAATGAGCTGAACCACGCTCATGTTCAGCCATCACACATGCCCTGATGCAAAAATTAAAAAATCAAATTTTCTGTATTTTTTACGGTGAACTTTGAAAATTAAGCCATCTTTAATAGGCACTAGGAATGGCCTATGGAAATGAAAATTTTGCAGACTATTTGCCTACCATACATCCCTAACGTTAGTTCAAAAATTACCTCCATTCTTTCTAGGTTTAATTTTAAAGTTACTTTCTCTCCCATCAATAAAATTGGCATATCTAAATTAAAAGACATCATTCTGGACCATAATTTATGGGGAATTTATGAAATCCTTTTTTCCTGCTATAAATCTTATATTGGTCAAACCCGTCGTGCGCTTAAGTTCAGGATTAAAGAACATGAAGCGTACGTCAAAGAATAAAAAACAAAATCATCCGTAGCTGATCATTGTTGGTCTTATGACCATAAATTCAATTTTGATCATGTAAAAATAATCTTTAAACCAACCTACTCCGGCTGATTTAAATTTTTTCGAAACTTTTATTATTCACCAAAACAATAATAATTTGGTCAATGACATGGATATTACCACAAAATTACATCCGGCATGGACTAATTTCCTACACATTAAGTTACACTAGATTTTTCCATTTTAGATTATTGTTTGTGTTTGGTTGTTTACTTTTTTCTTTAAGTGTATTTTTAATAATTTTATTAAACTCATTTGGTTTTAGTCAATTGTACGTGACTTTAGATAGTGTGACAGTATGTGAAAATTTTGTTTATTATTAGTTCAGTCTTAATAGTTCCAGTATTATGTAACCTTCTTTGAAGAGGGCTAAAAGCCTTCGAGAGAACGTTTTAAAGCTATATTAAAACATATAGTTCAGAAACTGTGCCCATTGTGTTATTTTACGATTGTGATATTAGTGATTTATTCAGATTTATAACGTCATGTTGTCTGATTATCAGCATTTTGACTACTTTCAGATACTATGGTTGTATAATCAAAAAAGTATTTTTAATTAACTACTAGGTTATACACTGGTATTTTTTTTAATTAACAATAAATTACAAAAAATTACATCTGGTTAAATTTAAAAACTTCATGCAAAAATTCATACAAATGATAAAGGTGATAAATATAATTATAAAGTTATTAAAGAAATAATAAAGTTTGAAGAATTAAAAATTAGGCTATAATTAGATTCTGATACAAATTTATTAAACATGACAAAATTTAAGCACAAAAAAATGGAAGTAAGAACTTCAAATTTGCAAATATTCTGATAAACAAGATATAAATATTTCTGATTTTTTGGGCCCCTAAAATTGCGGGGCCCAAAGCCCGAGCTTCGGACGCCTTTGCGGTGTTCAGGCCCCGGTTTTATCCATATATCATAAATCTGTTTACAGATGCTTTGGCGATAAAGAACATATACAGTAACGCTTTTTTCTGATGATAACCTTCTTCGAATACTAATTTATAATTAGTCTTGAGAAATATACCACCATAGCTATATATCATCGCATGATAATGCTCACATTAAAACATCAGCAAAGTTTATTTATTTATATATGGCGCTACATCATTTTCTTCTGATAACATGCACTTTTATAACTACGGCGATATGTCTCAGATAATTTTAAGATAAAAGGTCAAACTTTGACCAATGCTGACCTTTTGTTTTATAGCGTTTTCAAGAATGGCAATGGTTGGAAAACCGCAACAGATAAAACAGTGCTGACAGAGTGCATGAAGATTTTTTTAAACAGTTAAACCAATTGAATATGTCAATTTAAAATCAAATCTGATTTTTGATCTACACACTCTGTCCTGGCCAGTAAAGCCTATTGGAAAATATTTGCCTTGGCGACAGCAGTAGCCAAACTTCTCCCTTGATATTTGTCTTGATATCCGAAGTCTTGAACAAACAAACGGTACGTATTTTATCAATTCATTTTTAAACTTGAAAAGGACGTTTGTTTGTATTTTGTGGCACAAGGATAGTTAGGAACTCCAATTTTTCGAGGAATCTAAATATTTTCAACACAGGAAAAATAAGTCAGAGAGAACGCGCCAGAGGTGAATTTACGATTTTGCCGCCTGCAAGCTCTGGCGTGTTTTGCCGCCTAATATTAACATAACTAGAGGCATAACAGAAATTTTTAGAGCTTTCTTATTTTGACGCAAAATTCTAAATTTGACGCCTCTGGCTGTTAATTCATATTTTTTCGCAAGTAATCGTAAAATTGGAGCCTCTCGAGGCGCCGTCAATGACAAGTCTCCCTTTGTCAATATCTAGTTACGTTAGTGGTTTATAATGGTAGTTATGTGGTAGTTATGGTAGTTAGTAGTAGTTAGTGGTAGTTAGTTAGTTCGTGGTAGTTATATGGTTTTTGTTAGTTTAGAGCATAACAATTCGAAATTGGTTCAACTAGTCGCCAACAATTCAGCCCTTCCTTTTCAAATACCTTATAGGGGAAATTTTCGTCGAAAATTTGCTGCCGTGGGTTATGGCCTGCATAGCTCATTGGTAAATCGGCCATTGGACGCCCCATCATTCTGAATGCTGCTGGAATACGCACTGCATGTGTGCATATATATATATATATATATTTCAAAAAGTATAAAATCGGAATTTATGAAAAGAGAAGAAATCAAAGTATCAAATTATTAAATATGTTTTGGGGAGAGGATAGAAAAGAAAATTAAGTAAATATAGTAGCAGTTGTAGCAAAGCAAAAATGAAAATGAGAACAAACATATTAGTGGGGTATTATAATACTACTAATAAAGACAATAACAACAGCATTGTCAACTGATATAATAATAGTAGTGGCAATAAGAATTGTTGACATACCAGAGAGCTAAGCAATCGAACAAGACGTGGAGCAATGAATCACTTTGCGAGAAAGCATTCATATGGATCAGCTAAATATCATAAATTAAGTGGATTGAAACTTGATTATATTGAAGCGAAACAAAATGATTAACTATATCCCAAAAAAAAACCCTCATCAAACTATCAATCACAGAGGCAATGAAGATACCAGAATGAAATTAATAAAGTCGCCATCATCAAGCTAATGAAGTTACCAGGATCAGGATTCTAATAATGTAAACTTCATTGACCTTTAGTGGATTTTGTTGTTTATGAGTTTTGCGATACAAGGAGGACAAGGGTCATACTACGCCTGGACATACAGTTTTCAGAAGAGTTCGAACCTCTTATAGTATAGAGAACCAAACCCCCCAGACTACAGTAAGCAGTTGTTTGTTTGTTTGTTTTTAGAGGGGGGAGGCATCGTTGGGAGTGGAACCCTGGATGACGGCGAACACATTTCATTTTATCACTACTCACAACAGGGCTCGCATTAGTGGATTTTATAGCGGTTTATTAACAAAGACCGTAAACCTTTCATCACTGCTATCATAAGCGTATGCAGGAAGTTCATATGGAAGGGTTACAGACTCACATAAGAGGGTCACAGGGTATTCATAGTCCATGTATTTATAGGCATAGCAGAAAGCTCATAACAGGGGTTATAGGCTCAATGGGGAGGGAAGTTACAGAGCTTCAACTCACATATTTCTATATTAAATATACAAAATTTCATTGCAATGGGGGGTTACAACTTCTATCAACACCCCCTGCGTACGCCAGTACATGTATTCATTGTGGATAAAATTGCTTCGCAATTTATTTTCGCAAATTTCATTTTTTTAGCAATTTATTCATATGTATCAAATTGTTTCGCAATGGGGGATCATGACGCCATCCAGCTCCCCCCTGCGTACGCTAGTGCCTGTTGTTTTAAAAGAAACCTTCAATTATTTTATAGAGCTCTCTCTTTCTCTCTCTCTCTCTCTGCATCTTGGAAGACTAAACATGGAACTAATGAAGAAAGTCTCTTTAGCAGCACGCCTCCCAGTTATCAACAAAAAATTAATACCTCTGAAAATGGGGTATTTAATTTTCTTAGCAGGTAAGCCTATTTTATGTATACAGTCGAATTCGGTTATAACGATCTTACTTAGCTGCAGCGCCAACACAGCTATTATCCCAAAATTCAGAAGTTCCATCGCCGATTATTTTCGTATTTTGTTATATCTTGGTTATGGCGCCAAAGTTGGGCAGACTCAAGCATGTCGTTATAATTTACTTCGACTGTATTTGAATTTTTTGGTTTAGTAACACTAATTCTTAAACCGACGAAACATAAACCCAATAAATGTCTATTAACTTGTAAGTTAACACTCTACTTAGCTTATACCTTAACACACTTATCAATCTAAAAAACTTAATAAACCCACAAATATTAATTATACAAGGTGATACTTGTCTTGCCAGTCATAATAGGGGGTCTCTGAGTACGTCGCAGTACTTTTTGGTTCAACATCTGCTTAGGGATTTTATATCAGTTCAAGAAGAAAGAGTCTGGCTTTTTTCTTTAGAACAAGAGTAGCTCAACAGAGCATAGTTTAAAGTTAATGAAAAAGATAATAATCCGAAAGGAAATGTATTTTGTGGATTTTTATAAAATTAATGTAGGGAAGGCTTTTAAAGAGACATCAATGTAATACTTTTACAAATAAATTGGTCTTCAAGAGAATACTTAGTTTACAAAGAATCTATTTCAGCCAAAGTAATAATTATACTACTTGGCTTACGAAGCCCATTGTCAAGAACAAACTTACGTTTTATAAAACCGTGCTGAGATCAGCATTTATTTGCTTTAGTTAAAGAAAATCCTACTGAATTGGGAGGTACAGGGTGTGCAAAAAATTCTTAAAAACTTTAAAAAATCATAAAAAAAAAAAGGAACAAATAATGATAAAGAAGTGCGGTTTTCAAGGAAATGTTTCAAGGAAAATCGGATTTTTTTGGTAGCAAAAAATGTTTAGTTCAAAAAATCACCTACAAATGGTGCTGAAAACTCCAAAAGACAATGGACAGGACAACTGTGCATTCCATCGATTTATTATTGCAACAGTTGTTCAATATGACCTCCAAAACTTTGTATAACAGAACTAAGGCGAACAAGACATGTGGACATTTCTCGTCTTCAGTTGTTTCACTGTACGAAATTTTCGCAACGCAGTGGCTTCTAATTCAACATTCAGGTAGAAGAACTTCATAAGCAACGCTTGATCTGGCAACGATGACATTCGCAAATTATGCAGTACTGTTGGATTCGAATGAACAGTCCACGTTTATCCAGGTCTTTTAATTGCAAGCCTGCATTGCATGCTTCTGCTGAATACCTTGCATATAAACTCTGTGTGCAGGTGACTTTAAACTAAAATTTTTTTTATTTAAATTTTAATAAAATCTGATTTTTCTAGAAATCCTTTTTGTGTAAACCGCACTTCTTTATCATTATTTGTTCCTTTTTTATGATTTTTTAAAGTTTTTACGAACTTTTGACGCACCCTGTACTTGGAACAGCAACAGAAA
>QLNU02003225.1:28449754-28502480 GCA_006491805.2 Dysdera silvatica | reverse complement strand
TTAAAAATAGAGTTGCCGAAATCCAAATCTTTTAGAACCAAATGAAGATCAGATAAGCAAAGCTTTTAGCGATTGGGCACGAAATTTTAAAAATGTCTAAATGCATTTTTTTTTTATAATGTGTAGTTATTTAAACTACAATTACTAAAGTATTTGTAGGAGTAGTAAGAGCATATGAGGTTTCATTTATACTTTATCCACATTTCAGTGCACACTCATTGAAATATTAAAATTTTAAAATAGCAATATCTGAATATCTTAGATGATGAAATTTTTAATCCATGCATTTAAAGAAAAGACTTCTTCCTGGCCTTTTTTTGGGCAAATCTTTCTACGATTTCTGAAAAGTCCGTGTAGAGTAATATCCTTTTCACAGCACATCAACGTTAGACTGTTAAGTTTTTCATCTCTCAAAACTGATCTTTGCATGTTTTTTACACTGTTAAGAGCTGAAAATCCTCTTTCTGCTGTACAGTTTGTGACTGGCAAGAATAGAAATATTCGTAATTGTAGTACAATCTCAAGGTTTGGAAATGTACTTTGCAGGTTGGTCAGTTTTATATAAGAGTAAAACTCTGTTATTGTTTGCAGATTGTCTAATTGCACATACACCTTGAAATGGACACATTTATTTGAAAAACTATAGTCAATATCCTCTGGGTAGTATCGAATAAATTTGTTCGCCTCTCAATCGTTATATTGTTGTGAGTTAATTCTTCAGTTGATGTTTAGGCCTAATATAAACCCGGTCACCCGGTTCTGCTTAACTTCCATGAACTCATTGTCTCAGTGTTACCTTGAAAGTGGCACCGTATAACATGTATGCACTTGTGCCATAAAAATCCAAACAAAGGAAAGACATATCGGAAACCGATAAATCTTTCCACCCTTTACTTAGATGTTGGGTGGAGAATCTTAGAACAAATAGGGTAATCTGTGTCCAAAAAAAACCATTTTAGCCCCATTAAAGAAAACACATATGGTTTAAATTACCACAGAAATCCGTCTTTCCACCCTCGCCCCGAACAATGCGGAAAAAGTAGGGAGGTGCTATCTGAGCACTTTTGGCTAAAAGAAATGAGTAAAATTTCTTTGATTCGTCCCTCAAATGCAAAAAAAAATTCTGTTGTGGAGGGGGGGTAGGAGGAGTATTCATGATCAACTCATGCAGTTATTATTATTGTTAAGATTAAAAAAATATATATTTTTCTATGAATAAATTAATTTTATTTGACGACGATTGTTTGGATTTTTTTGGATTTGGGGGGCAAGGGCGGATGCGGAACGAAATTTATGGGGGTGCAAAGCTTAAATATTTAACATGTAAGTTTAGTTTTATCTTTTACTTGAAAATAATAATTTTTAATGTAAATTTACCTTCGGGGGTGGGGGTGCTTACATATCCCCTGTCTGGATCTGCCCTTGGGGAACGGGGTTGTTTCACACAATTTTTCAGAATTTCAGATTTAGAAAAAAAGGTAGAGGGCGCCTTCTCTCGAAGAGCTGATCGTCAGAATTCTACGGTAAATAAATTGCAATTAAAAAAAAAAAAGATCCGCCGCCTTTTACGCCCCATGAAATTTGGCTCCCTGGGCAAGTGCCCACCGTGCCTATTTATAAATCCGGCAGTGATCGTCATTTGAACGGACAAATTTACCAAGAAACTTCTCTGAAGTGGGCAAACAAGCTTAGACTTTTCCATACAAATTTAAGGTTCTCTAAAGACACGACTTTTCAGCAGTTATGCCTTTTCGTCTAACGAAGCTTGTGACATCCCTTTCCACAAGACAGTTTAACAAACGCAGTTTTGAAGTACAATAGAACTCCAATTATCAAAACTAATTAGCACTGTAAAAACAGACTGGATAAAGGGATGTTATAATGTTACAAAGGGCATAACATTACAGCCATCTCGGTCGCCAAAAGTGGAAGGGATTAATGGACCCTTGTAGATGAAGGTTTATAATCCAGATAATCAAAATCCAAACGATAACTGGAATTCTACAATATTACGCTCATCTGTGAAATATTTTACAAGCTTCCTTACTTGAATTCGACTTCGGGCTAAGTAGACATTGTTTCGCCATTCTGTTTTCATCTTCCGATACTGGGAGGATTTGGAGTGTACAAACTGCTTGATGTATGGAGAAGAAATCTCAACACCTCCACCAAACGTGGTATGATAAGAGGATCGTGTCGTATTGCTCGTATGCAACGTATGAGACCTGCAAGGTAATAAAATTAAGTTACTTTTCTTTTGTTATGAAATTTTGCACCGCAATAATATGCAACTCCTTAAGATGAAACCAAAAACTTGATGTCACTTTCTAACCAAGATCCAATTACCAAGCTTTCAACAGGGTGTCTACCCAAATTCTGTTTCAAACTTCCCTGACTTTTCCAGGTTTTCAGACCAAATCTTAATCGATTTCCAGTTGCTAATTACAGTAAACAACACACAACGCATTAAAATTTGCGTAATAAAAATAAGTTTCAAGACCATAAAATCCACTAACACAAACCTTAATTACAGTGAATTTACAAATACATAAACTGTATAAAAAGAGGTGTTTCTTAACACTAAAAACATGCATTTTTTTAATTATTTATAATAACATTTTCATTTGGCCCTTTTTGAGTTCATTATAAAAGAGTTTAACTATATAATCGCAAAGCTGATGCTTCATCTTCTATTTCATTTAAAATGTGTATGACTGTATATAAGGCAAAGGAGATTGGTATGATCAAAACCCCTTACAGATTGGATAATTTAGCTAAAAACTTTTTTTTTCCAAGTTTTAGTTACATATTTGGCAAACATTTTCTCCTGAGAAATATACGGGCTTAATAATTTTATATAAATTATATTAGTTTTGATGCAAAAGGGTAATTTCTGGAAGAAGTTTAGTTAAAAGTACAAGTTTTTCAAAATTTTCAGTAGGCAATGTGGTACAAAAAGCACAGTTTAGGAAAGTTATTTTAATAAGCTATTTATTATAACAATGAATTTCCAATTTCCCTGACTTGGGCCTTTGTATTTCAAATTTCCCTGACTTTTCCATGTTTTCCAGATGTGTCGACACTCTATTTTAAAGAATTCAAGCCAAGTGAGACTGTCTATGTGTTTAATTATACAAAGAAGGTTCAAGTCATGCTACAGCAAACAAGGATTAAGTTCATTTTGAGGTAATGCTAGACAGGATTCATCTCAGAAATAACGTGCTGTTGTGGTTTACGGTTCTGTCCGTCTGTCTCTCTCTCTTTTTTATTTATTTATCATAGTAACAGCCATGACAGACAAAAAGGCAACTAATTTCAAAGCCTCAGTACAGTTTATTCACAGTTGTTGGACAAGAAATTAAATTAAAACTGCATTACCTGTATCATGATCACTGAGCTATTGAGGCTAGCTATAAAGGGTCATAATCACAGATTATCTCATACCTCTGATAAATAGGAGAACAAGATCATGCATGGCTACCCTTAGTAGCTTGATAATTGGAGCGCTTGAATGATAATTATTAAACAAGACAATAATTATCATCCAAGAACTTTATATTATAATCTAAAATCCATGGTTTCTTTTCCCCAACTCATATGAAAAATGGGACTCAGTTCGAACTAAAATAAATTGAGTCGAAAAGGCTGAAACTGACAACTGCTACATAAATTAAATGAATTAAAATCTCAATCCAATAAATGGTTTAAATATAAACATAGTTGTATATTTCACATCTCGAGAATGCATCATGAGTCGTCTGGGACGGGACAGACAGATAACCGGGAGCCCCGATACAGTTACGTAGATGCACATCATACACCAGGAATTGAATCCAGGATACTTGGTCCGAATGTAAGGATTATAATAACTGGAGCACATTTTGAGCATAAACTGGTTTCTCTGTGTTAAGTAACAAATTACTTATGAACAGCATGTCAATTATGAATATTTGGGAGGTACACAAACCTTTTCACGTGAGTTCGGAGTTTGGGCTCAGAGCGTGCACAGCCAGTTGGATTGATTGCCAAAGGTAAATCCAGAAACGGAGACCTCCCATACCGGAAATTGTAATCCAGCAATGTATCAACTCCCGGCAGCTAAAAAATTACAACAGAAATAAAGCTATTACCTAGAAGAACAGACGAATGTATGACAACAATTTTAATGTGAAAAGTTCCACTCAAATGTAAAGCATGTGGGTTAGTCGGACGTCAAAACATGGTGTTCGTATGTGAAAATGTAAAGTCTATCTGGAGAATCTAATGATATTTGCACATGGTGGGTTGATAGGGGATGATCAAAAAAATAAATTGACACAAAGATTACCTGGCGTTTTTGGTAAAGTAAGAACACAAGGTCCTTTAATATTTCTAATACCAGAGTTCCTATTCGCATTGGAGAAAAAAATTCCCTGACTTTGCCTGTTTTTCCCTAACTTTGCCAAAAAAATTCCCTGACTAATTACAAGTAATTTTCAACTGAACTTCGGTTGTGGGGAAAATGGCTTAACATTCATGGAAGATGTATCTATTCAAAACAGAAGCTTTTCCCCGACTTTAGAAGGTTTGACCAAAAAATCTTGTCCCCCCACTCCGATGTTTAGAGATGATTTCAAAGTCCCTGAAAATTCCAGATTCTCTGTATTGCATGAGAACCCTGCAATACATGACTCAACAACAGAAACAATACCACTAGGGTTCAAAGTATAGGGATAATAGTATAATAAAACGGTCTTTTGAGAGCACAGTTATTAAAGGGACAGGCTTCCTTAATCTACAGCCTTCTTTTGCAACCCATTCGCTCCTATTTTCTTGAAGTCTCCCTGCATTCCTTTCAGCTATCTTTTCCTCTGGCATACTATTTATCATCCTTCCCTCTGGGATGAATTGAAGGAATTTTTTAAAGGAATATCTTTTAATTTTGGGCACTAGTGCAATTTTGTTCAAGTTTTATGATACAAGGACAGTGAAGACTTTATGGTACACAGAGCGTGAAGATCATACTGTAATAAGAACTATGGTTTCCCCGAGGGATTTGAATACCGGTCACACGTAGGAATCAGACACTGGACTATGAATGAGTAGAAAACAAATGGCAAGTGCTCTATACCAGCGATTCTTTAATTTTCCTAGACCATGGACCCCCTCTTCAGAGATCTTTCATCTCGCGGACCCCCAAGAATTAACTCAAAGTTTAAAGCCCGGAATTTGCATCATATGTATTTATTTCTAGTGTTTCATCACTGATTTTCACTATTTAAGGAAGGAATTTTTCGTCCCCTCATAATTTATTCTTAGCATTAAAGAGTAAATGCTCTTGTCTTAGTATTTTTTCGAATCTTTGTGGAACACTGGGAGGGTCTCACAGACCCCTAAGGAGTCCACAGCCCACAGTTGAGGAACCCCTGCTCTATACCATTTGGACTCAAACTTGAATTTTGTGCATGGTAAACAAACATATAAACCATGTGTCATCTCATACCCCAGTATCTAAAAGTGTATTACATAAAATTCTAAATGTGTGTGTGAAATGAAAATACACATAAATATGTAGAGCTCATAATTCTTGGCACATCTGAATTCTTTATAAACATAAAACATACTGTAGATTCCATAAAGCAAAATAAAACGAAGAAGGATAGAGAGAAAAACATCAAGTTAATCAAAAGAATATATATTAATACCGATTCCACGATTCGTAAAACTGCAGGCTCCGAAAGTCCAAAAAGATCATAGCCAGTAATAAAATCGGGAAAGAGCTTTATTGTCTTTGCCTGCCTCCGCATCTTCTCAATTGGATACAGCACCTTTTGCCATAAACCTATATCGTAGTAATAACAAATATAATAATATAATACACTCTATATATATTTATAAACGTGTACGTAAGTGTACCTTAAATGGTAAAGGTTGAGTATACCTTTGGCCGTCTTGTCTTTCAAAATAATGTCTTTGTGTTCAGGCTCTTTGACTTGTATGTTAAATTCCGGTTTCCCGTTCACGTCGTTAATACAGCATGTGTACTGGCAACGTCGTCCAAGTTTGCGCATACTCCAATACATTCGTATGACTGTATAGCCAACAGGATATATGCTGTTTGGGGAATGGAAGGCTTGCATCTGTGTTGGCAGAAGCTGCCCAATGGACAAAAATATCAGACTGCCAATCCGCATAACATATTGATCTCCTTGAATCATACTGAAATGAAAGAATTTAAAATAAACAGGAGATTATATTTTATATATATATATTAAAATGCACTGTTTAACAGTGATAAGACTTGGAAGTTCCTACAAAATTTACTAATGAAAATTGCTCAGCCTCTATTTACTGACATTTAATGAACATTATACCCTTGTGGTAATATAATTATTATGTAATTAAAAAATTTGACAAAATGTTTGAATTTTTTTTTAAAAATTCAGTAAATAAAGAATTCAATATAGGAGAATAACAAAATTTAAAATGATACAGCACAGATAAACGAACACACCTTGCGACTTGCTTGTGTTCATCCCGATCTATGTAGACCCGCCGATGTACTGCGACAGATTCCAATTCGTTCTCTGGTGAGCCTTTGCTCGCATGATAAGCACACAGAATAGTCTATAAACAAAATTAAATACCCAAAATGAAATATGCATTTATATACAATATTTGTGTATATAAGTCCCACAGCCTTTCTCTGATAGAAATGCCGTTTTCTGTTTAATTGCAGGAGTAACAGTACTTAGATTAATCACTAAAAGTGGCACAACGAGTCCCATAGCAGATCTTGTTGGTTGGTTGGCTCAATTTTCATGGCGCAAGGCCAGCAAAGGTCATTCTGTGCTAAACAATGTGAAGTTGTACATATATCACAGATGCCAACTTCTAGAAGTGCCATAAACAGAAGACAAATTTTCCTCACTTGTTTACTGTTTGTATTTATAGTTGTTTAAATACTCATGTATGCATAAAAAGTTAAATGAATAGGCACCAAAAAAAATAGATTACATATCTATTTTTCTAGATAGCATTTAAAAAAACATCGGACCTTTTAGACGAAATTTCCAAAAATCATAAGAAATCGTTTTCCGATCAGAAGATCGATAAAAAATTGGAAGCCTTCTGGGTAAATTGGAAAGATTAGCACCTATAATATATTTTTGCAAGGTATGAATTATTGTTTATACGAAAATAAAAAATGTAATAAATAGATTAAAAACAAAAGATACAAGGATCTCTTTGACTGTGGGGCTGCGGGTCCAGATTCCTCCTTAAAAAATAGATCCAGCTTGTTACAGGGATGGCCACATTGTGAGCTCAAGGCCAAATCCCCTGCGTTCCCCTCCTCATACTATGTGTATAGATGCGATATCTAAAGGGCATTATTGCTCCTCGCAGAAGTAATATGACTACAAAATGTTGGACGACACATGAAGCCACGAGGGCAAGTTTTTTATTGTTTTTCATGGCGGGAATTAATGACAAGGTTTATACACATTATGTAAAAACAATTCCAGGACGTTTCAAAGATCTCATTAAAATTTCCAGGTAGTTTTTCATCGCGTTTCGCCACCCCCCCCTCTTCAATCCAGAATTATAATGTGGTTCAGCATTAGCATAAACAATGATGCAACGAGAAAAAAATTCTGGGGTTCTCAGTCTATATATATATATATATATATATATATATGGGGTGGGCCTTCAATTTTCTCATTATTGTACATCACATAAGTAATATGCGATTTTCTCAACAAAAAAAATCTTGGGGGTGTTAAATTATAAAACCGAAATTTGAGATTTGATAGGTTCGGAAAATAATATAAGTATTGGCATTATGCTATGTGTTCGTACACATAGCATGATGACTTACAATGATGATGATAAACCAAACAGACATTTTACAAATTGTAAAGAAACATTTATTTAAAAAGAACTTTTTAAAATCCGACTGCTTTATACATCCATATGCTACATCTCTCCAGCAAAAATTAATTGCAGGCAGTGGATCTCATTCAGCTGTTCTTGGTCTATACAGCTTAATAAACAAGTAATCGACAGTAGGAAATAATAGACAAGGTCCTGTTCGTCTTTTAATTAAATTAAAATAACCAAAATCTGTTTCACATTCAGCTGTACTCAAAGGAAGAATCATTATAAAATGCAATACTTTGCTTAAATTACAAAATGATGAAGATGATAGAGATTCTGCCATTAAACGTTACCAAGCAGACTCGCATGACAATTCATGCATATATAATGATGGTATACATAAGAAATATAATTTTTATTTGCGGGGACATGGTGAAAAATTGGAGATAGCCCATTTTTGAAGCCACACTATGCCCATGGTTAAAAATTAGGAGCACGACGTTGGGTATCAATGGCACCTAACCGTTTTTTTCCGTTATCAAAACGTTTTACTTGGGTGCAATTAAAAAAAAAAAAATTCTGTCGAGATAAACTCTAAAAGGAATGTTTTCATAAAGGTGCCTTTGAATTAAGCTGATGTTATTTCATATTCCCCCCCGAAACAGCAGGGCCGTATTCAAAAGCGTCGACTCCCCTAACCACCCAAAAAATTAAATTAAAATTCACAGAAAACGTAGCGGACATTTACGAGCAATTTTACACTAAAATGAACGAATGCAATTTCATCGATCTGGCTCCTCAAATGCAACAAAAAATCATGAAGTATTGTAGGGGGAGGGTTATTATGATTACTTTATATACATTATGACAAGATAAAATAATGACAAACAGTTATTTCGACACTGGCGTAAGAGCAGAATGAATGCATTCATTCTGCCTTCACTTGACAAAGGGAGCAGTTGGCTCCCGAAACGTCGTGTTTTTAAACCTTACGCCAGTGTCGAAATAACTGTTTGTTATGGAATCTCATGGTGAAACTCTGTATTGTTTCGTTATAAAATAATGAGATGTTTTTGTTAATTAATTTATTTTATTTGACAACGAAATTTTTATTCCCAATGTTTTATTTTGTGGTGGTAGGGGTGGGGAGACTTTTTCGAAATTTTCCAGAATTTCAAGTTGAGATATAAATGGGAGATACACTTCCGAGGGGAGGGAGGATTGAGAGAATTCTAGAAACTTTACTACTGATTTCGTTTTGTGTAGTCTTCGTGATCGAAAATTGATAAAGAACTTAAAAATCGAAAATGAGCGTGACGCCAAAGAATGTTGCTAAACGTAAAACTATCCCTACAAAATTTCCTCAGATGTAGAAAAGGCTACGTTGAGATTCTAGTGGAATGTTAGGGGAGGGAAGCGAGGTATCATAGTTGACCAGATCCCACTAGACTGCAGACCATGGGTTTCCTCCTGAACAAAAGTAACGATGATTCTGATCTTGCAACGTGCGTCGGTGAGATCGGTAGAAGGAAAAATAAAGGATTGAGCAATCGAAATTTGCATTATATAAACAATAAAAATAAAGTTAGGTGCCAAAAATAACGACAAGGTCTAAAATCTTGGTCGTCAAAACAAAATTTATAGGTGCAAAATATGACTAATGACCACTAATTTCGAGCCGTGGTCAAAAGAAGAGTAAAGCTCTGTGCCACTCCAACATGAAAGACATGGCTTCTATGCAAAGCAAAGTTGCCGCAAGCAGTGGGGGCAGTGCAATCATTGGTCTTACAATATCCCTAAGAAAGCTTACTTTGTTATTCCCTTCTTTGTCTTTACCTACCCTGTCTGGCAACAGTGTCCACAGGAATTTTCTCAGGGCAGGGAGTGAAGGCAAACGTTTCCTTTGTTATTAGTAAATGGAGTGGGTGGGCTGTAATTAAACTCAAAAGACTGGGGGGGGTGAGACCGCTCCCTATTGCCAGCGCCAATGCTGTTTGGCGATTCTAGTGTTCATTCAGTCACACAGATAGCAAGTTACTTTAAATGCCAAGGAAACTGGAAATGCAGTGATTTTGGGGAAACTTTGGAGCCTAAATTTGGTGGGGAGGAAAATTTGGCACTACAAAATACTGAAATTCTGAAACCTGAATTTCTGCACTCTGAAAAATTTGATGTTTTAGTGCAGTCTGGAGCAATTTTACAGAAATCGTTAAGTTTGGCAAATATGCCCAGTAATGACACTTCTGTGTAGCTATTTCATCCTTCACCCGCAGGACAAGGACAGACACGGTAGCCTTGAAAATCTTCAAACGGATTATGAGTGGAAACTAGAATCCGGGGCTAACAATAGAACTTCTAAAAGGGAAAGATTTACTGGCAATCTGCTAATTTTTAGGGGCTCGAGATATTGGCATTTAGATAGCCAAAAGTTCCCTAAACAACACAACAAAGCATTGGGGAAAACGTGAAAAGAAAGCAGGGAAATCTACATCAGCATGCTTTCCAGGACTTTCCCAGACCTCAAATACCAAAAAATAAATTTCAAGGACTTTCCAGGTTTTCCAGTACCTGTATGAATGCTGTAATGAGAAGAAAAAGTGGAACATCATTCCTATGTCCTGGTGGTCTACTGGGTATGGCACTCCGTTTTTTATAGCGAGGTGCCCTCTAGCCAGGACTGTCTCTTTTACTTCTTTCAGGGTTCCCAGTCACACTGAAGACAAAAATTCCCTGACTTTTCTGGGTTTTTCCTTGACCTCCCCAGTGAAATACCCTGAGCAACCACAAAAATTCCAACTAAATATTGGTTGCATAAAAATGGCTTTACGTTCATGGGAGATTTAGCTATTCAAAATAGAGGAAAGTTTTCCCCGACTTTTCCAGGTTTTGACAAAAAAAAGGCTTTGTTTCCCGACCTTTAGGGATGATTTCAAATTCCCTGGTAATTTCAGGTTCTCCAGGTTGAGTAGAAACCCTGTTCTTCCCAAACCAACTCTCGTTTTAGATTTGAAACATGTACGCCAAACATTATTTATTCTATATGTCTGTGGTGTCAGAGAAATATCCAGCCTGTAATGGACTGATAATGGTTGTCGATGATGATACTCACATATGGACAATTTAAATAAACAATGTTAAGAGTGATCTAAAATATTTAGGAAATTGAATTCATACATTCATGTCTTTCGGCTTGAACAAGAGATTTTTGATACATATGTCAGAAAAAAAGTCACGTATCTTAGACCAGTTGTAAGCCAATGACCTCCAAGTTTACATCTTAGCATTCAGTTTGCAGAACTACTGAGGTACAGCTAAACTACTGCAGAACTACTGAGGAAATGTAGTAACTTTGTATTCATATTTGTCAATTTCGGACGGATAATAAAGTAAATATTCATGGGGTGAAGATTAGTGTGAAATTTGGCTTTTTTTTTTCCCCTGACTCTTATGAGCTGGAGAGCTCTAGTGAATAATGTTTTGTAACACCCATGTTTAAACTCAACTGACATTTTTTTTTTTATTATTATTATTATTATTTTGGTCCCGGATTGCCTTAGTTCTCAGCTTGAAGTGTCAACCAGTTGGCAATTATGTTAAACCTGAGAAGGAAAATAATACTTTACATCGATTTGTGTCAAAAACATGGATTTACGAACTAACTAAATTAATTCCCTTCCATCCACAAATTCCTCTTTCAATGTACAAGTTTAAAATTGAGAATCTGAAATATGTACAAAGAAATACATGTATAATTTAAAGCTTAACCTTTTAAATTAATATACTCTAAATGACTGAGTTTGTTCACATGTCTGTGCGTAAATAAATTGGGTCTAGTACAGAGGTGAGGAACCTGCGGCCTTATAACTACATGCAATCTTCGAGGCCCTTAGGTGCAGCCCTTTAAACTGAATTAAAATTTTGCAGAAAAATCCTTTTATTTTTATTAATATGATTGTATTCCATTTTTTTATCTATATTATAATCTTAAAATTAACCTAAGTAAAGTATAAAAGAGTAGAAGAAGATTTAATGAAATCATCTTCCTTGATTAACTGACACAATCAAAACACATATGGCCTTCGTACACTACTTCTAACATTAACAATTAATCTAATGCGGCCTTCCACCATAAAGAAGGCTCCCCACCCCCTGGTCTAGTAAGTCTTAAAAACTAGTCTAAAAAAAGTCTAGCAAGTCACAAAGGCTAGAAGAAAGTCTTTAAGACTACGGGAGAGTTCAAATATTACTTAAGCACCTTTGAGGGGTTGAAATGGCCAAAATATTGCTTACGTAATACTTGAACACTTCCTAATCAGTAAGAAGTAAGCAAGATCACAAAAAACCTGCTTACCTTATCTTTAAAAAAAACACAATGCTCTTTCATTGCACAGGGGAAATGATACGTATTTGTGCATCGCACTTTGAAGCATTTGAGGGATGCTCCCCGCTTTTCACAGGAACAGCAGTACATCATCATCGCTCTCTTGTAAGCAGTCTCCACATTCATCAGTCCACCATTAACTGTTTCATAAACTTCCGCCGACCACAGAGCACAGTTCAAATGAACCCACTTATCAACGTCGCTATTCAAAAGCCTACAAATACCGAAATATTCAGCACATTGTAGCATCACATGATTACAGCACATCGTACATAATTATAATTAACAACAAATATGTCTATATGGTAGTCTCTCCCATTAAATGACCTTCAAGCGACAGAAAAAAAAATACAACGCTAAACAGAAAAAGATGCTAATCAGAATATGTATAATTTTGTAAGATATTATTACCCTCCGCAGGGATAACACAATTGCCAAATATGGTCAACACAAGAAAGCCTCCGGGGCGAGATTTTTGTGAGTTTTCGTGGGGGAATTTATTATACAATAATTTTTGCCACCCACGTTTTAATTACAGCTCAAACTAGAGATTTTTGTTTTTGGAGAAAAAGAGACGCCGTCCTCATCGGATGCGCACGGCGTATCTTTTACTCCTAAAATAAAAAATGCTCTAGTTTGAGCTAATAATACATGAGTGCCGAAAATTATTGTATAATGTATAATTCCGTGAAGAATTTTCCATGACCGCAAAATATCGCCATTAGTAGGACTTACTCTATTATGGGAGAGTCCACTGTAGATATATATTCAAAATAAATTTAAAAAAGTAATACAACAACAATTAAAAACCGGAATTTTAAAATAAAAACCGATACAAAGAATAAATATACTAACCTAAAAGAAACTTCCATGGACAAAAACTCAAAGACTACAATGGAGCCAACTACTGCAATTCCAACGAAATACAACCCCAAAAGT
The DNA here is from genome assembly GCA_006491805.2 of Dysdera silvatica. Taxonomy (NCBI): domain Eukaryota; kingdom Metazoa; phylum Arthropoda; class Arachnida; order Araneae; family Dysderidae; genus Dysdera; species Dysdera silvatica. The sequence continues at coordinate 28,489,303 of QLNU02003225.1, read as the reverse complement.
TCAACTAAAGCCCGACAACTGAATTGGAGACCTACATGAAGGGACTTTTCAAGGAAAATCCTTCCACACAGGTCCAAGCCACTGGACGTTTCTGTAAGGAACTCTTGGTATAGCTAAGATAGCGCTCAAGCTTTCTTAAGGAAGTATTAGAAGGGGGGGAAATAAGGAATAATTCATGTTTTCAATTGTAGGTTTTGAATTAGCTTATGCTTTCGTTTCTTTTAGCAGTTTCATTTTACTTGGCTATATCCTTCGATAAAAACGACGATTCACATGGGATTGCATAATGATAGTGATAAGCAGTAGATTCATCATCATTAATGAATTCATTGTTTGTTTTCTTGAGGTCAGAATAAGATATTCAATCTTGCAATAGTTGATATTAAAAGGCAAATGTGATTTTTTCGAATTAGTATTACTCATTAAATATAACAAACCAGATAAATTTTATTTGCATAAGTTTACATTTAATTATATCATAAATTATAATATGGATCCTAAAAACAAAGAAAAAAGACAGTTACTAAAAAAGAGAGAGAGAGAGAGAGAGAGAGAGAGAGAGACAAGGATTAATTCTTAAACAAAGTGATGTTAAATATCTTTCTTAAAATTTGGATTCTTTTCATACATAATATCTACAAACCTTGCAGCTCCGTTAGTATCACCATCGCCAACAACGTGACAAAAAATACACCGTCTGGAGTCCTTTGGCATTTGGCTGGGCTTAATCGTTACATAAAAAGCTTTTGTTGTCTAAATATAAAAACAATGGCATTGTAAGTACACTTAACGACAGGCACAACAAAGGACGAAAACGAACATAAAAAATGCAAATAATTTTTTTTAACGACTCATTAAGCCATTTGGAAGCAAGGTTCATTGCCTATTGTGACTCTTAACAAGACACATGCTTCCACTCACCAATGGCATACAACAAAGTTTCACTAACGTTGTCCCAAAATTCCCAAAATCAAAATAGTAAGCATAAAACATGATCAAAATAGCAAGCAAAAAGTCCTAAAACTTTTAGATATGCCAACAGAAGTCTTATGTCACTCATGATATCTCAACAGAAATTATATGTTATATAATATATATGTGTTATATAATAATATATATGTTATATAATAATAATAAATATAACCATTATGTTGCAGTATGATATCTCAACAGAAATGATAGTCATTCCTGATATTCCAGATTGGTCATCACTCCTAATGTTACCGAAATCATCCCTCCTAATACCATTAATAGATAATCATTCCTGATATTACTGATGGATAATCATTCTTGACGTTACTGATAGACAATCACTCCTAATGTTGCTGATGATCATCACTATTAACATCGCTGATTGATAATCACTTCTAACGTTACTGATGGATCATCATACATGGTGTTCTTGAGGAATCATCATTCATGGTGTTGCTGATGCATCAATATTAATGCTGTTGCACACGGATCAGCTCTTTTGATGTTGACCACTCCCGAAGCTTTGTCAGGAGTGTGATTGTCACTTCAAATAGATTCAAAAACTTATATGTTCTCTCTTTTTGCTACCTTATAAGTTTTCAATGTTTTTCATATGTCACTTACTTCTATGTACCCACAATCGTAGAGTTTTCTCAGCACAAGAATTGACTAAATTTCTTCTATAATAAAGATGCGCAAAATTGTTCGTTGATTTGGTCAGTGTGCATGTTTGCACATTTTTAATGCACATGAATAGTGTAAAAACATATAAGCAAGACCGCCAATTTAAGCATTGCACTTATGTGTTTTATGGCACAAAGACAGTCATAATCTTGCTGCCCTAAATAAAATCCACATTTGTTTCTAAAAAAAAGGCAATACCAATTGGATTAATTTCTCAGACAGGCCAGTGGTCAAGTTGAAGCATTGTGGAACAACTAGTTTTTCATTACGAAGAAAAAGAAATTGTGTTAATGTTTTTATTGTTATTATTTTATTAGAATATGTTCATTTAGCTTGAAACATGTCATAAAAATGATCGCAGTCAGCCCAGGCCCATAGCTAGATGCTTGTTATTTGGGGGAGGGGGCTCTGAAAGTTACAAGAGGGCTCTGAAAGCTACAGGGGCTTAAAATTCTTACATATTTTGATGTATTTTATTAATATATTTAATAATACTAAATATACATATAGGCAGACAAGTATACAGTGAATTCACGATAAGTCGAATATTCGTGCATGTCGAAGTTTTTATGCAGTCCCGTCTATTAAAATTCAACGTAAATTTTTTCCTTTAGTCAAAGTGGACATTCCTAAAGTCGAAGTGGACATTCCTAAAGTCAAAGTTCACTTCAGCCGCGTTATCACCCACAATAAGAGTTTTTAACCAATCAGAATCTTTCCAGCTCCCTGCTTGCATTTCCAAACGTGACTTTGCAGATAATAAAGTGTTTGTGGTCGTTTGTTAGAGCGGTTAGTGAATACTGCAAGGTGGGGTTTTTTTTTTTTTAACATAGGGTTTTAAGATATGTAAACGAAAATATCCTTAATTTGAAACAAAAAGTGGATTTAACAAATAATACTGAGCATAATCCAAACTTGGGTCAAAAGGATCCAGCAGAGAAATATGGCATTCCACCCAACCTGCTGTTAAATATTTTGATGAGTAAAGAGGAAATAATGAAAAGACGCTAGTGCAATGTTGATCCGAAATATAAGAGACTAAACGCCCATGCTTTTCCTGATGTTGAATCCACTTTTTGAAGTGTTTTGAATCGTACAGGAGCCAGAACAGTAAAATTCCTCTTTAGTGGTACGATGCTACATGTAAGAGTTATGGACTTTGAAAGTCTGTTGAAAGTGGAGGGCTTCAACGCAAGTGCAGGATGGCTTGAGAAATTCAAGACAAGGCACAGCATTGCATTCGGGACTTTGAAGGAAAAGATGTGTCAAATGAAGATAGTGAAGACTGCTAGGAGCTACGTATGAGTAGAAATGCCAGACATAATTATTGTATTCATCAGACAGGATGGCTTGGTTTGTTGCACAAACTTTGCAACCCGTGTTTCTCTCTCTCTCTCTCCCTCGTTAGCCATATGCGCTAAAGTCCTAAACTATCGTTATTTGTGAGTTTCATATATTTTTCATCACAAACATAGTCTGTTATAATTACATTTAGGATTACGTTTTACTAAACAGTTATTCTTTTATTATATCACTAAACATACTTCATCAACATTATTAATTATAAATTAACGTGTATTTTAAAAATTCAAAATGAATAGTGTAAAATACCTTTCAGGCCCCATATATTCCATACTATTTCTTGCTTCTGATATTCCGATTCTCGGTTTAGAAAGCCACCCCACCCCCATCCCCTCAATCTCAGGCTCTCGTTCATTCCCTGTCAATGCATTTTCTTTTCTATTAATTATATTGATTTATAAGTAATTTGAAATTTTGGACTATTGGACTGTGGTAATTGTAATTATGAAGACGATGTTTTGCTGCTACATTACATTGTTTTTAATAATGTGAAATTAGGCGGCGGTGAAGTATTAGGTAAGTACTTTTGGGGGGAGGAGGGGAATTTGAGATTTGCTTATTTTTTCTAACAATGGCGAAGGGGGAGATCTAAACCATACTTGTGTAAGATCCAAACAACAGTAAAACTAGCACATAGTTACAAAGTACCACCCTGACAGAACTGCAATAGTTAGATGTAGAACACTGCAAGATATGCATTAAAACCTCTCAACAACAATATTATACGGACGGAGAAAAATTATCGTTGTAGAGGGAGTTATTGTTATAGGGAGGGTTCATTATACAGTAAAACCTCTCTACAACACTATTATACGGACCGAGAAAAATTATCGTTGTAGAGGGATTTATCGTTATATCGGACATCGTTGTAGGGTGGTTTTACTGTATAATGTAAGATACATGTAATCACTGTTAAATATTTGATTATTTAAATCAGTGGCTCTCAACATTTTTCCCTCTTGGGGCCCCCTTCAAGGCTCCCCGACTTTTTTAAACTATAATGAATGTGTGATTTTTAATAAATATGGTTTTCCAAATCTACTTTTCTTATTTATTACATACTATTTGCTTACAATGTAAATTTTAATATGCTGTTATAAACTGATGTATGATTTCTGATGATGGTAGGATATGACCACCAAAATAGCTATTAAGAACGTATTAAAACTTTTTAAATGCGATAATTTATTGTGATTACTCTCTATTTATAAATAAGCGTTTAATATTATAGCAAGTTGTATTTCTAAGGGCAAAAATATGTGTGCAACATCCTATTTCTGAACGCATGAGCCGCCACTGGATTGATCTTTATGCTAGGGGTTCTCAAACTTTTACATACTTTTACAAACTCACACATATGCTTTTGTCTTGCCCGAGTGTATTGGAATACCCCCTGAGGAGAATATGATATAAAATGTATGCATGTATGTGTGTTGTGCACACATGTGTGAATAGATAACAGGACAAGTAGTATTTCTTTATAATCTTAGTCAATAAATAGTTATACATTTAAGATGGATGAGCTTGGCTCTTTCCAATAAGTAAATCAATTTTGGGAACCCTTTCAGAGAGATACACAGACATGTCATTTTCAATTGACAGTTTTGGTGGCATTTGGTTTTGATCGTACACATTGTTGAAAAACCTTGTTCACATCACAACAATAAGTTGATGCGAACAGCGAAAGACAATATGAGAGGAGTGAGGTAAGGGGAAGGAATATAGAGAGCAAATTACCTCTTTCTGTTTAGAAAAGGACAAAAGGGCTAAGAACTTCAAATTATAAAAAGGGGCGAAGTGCTTACTTGTTTGTGTACCCCTTGATTTTCTCTTGCATACTCCAGTTTGAGAACCTCTGTTCTAAGTAATACTACACAGAGGCAGATTGGAACCATTCGGTCCTCTACAATTTTTTTGTTAGTTGCAGTAGTAACACAAAAGAATATAATGATTGGTTAGTTGGTTGTATTTTTATGGTGCAAGGACAACAAACAATACTCATTCTGTGCCAATCAAGGATATAATGATTGATCAGGGCTTACCATAATGAGTAAAATTTTGCCACCGAATAGAATGTGAAAGGAAAAGGGAAGAAAATAGAAGAATAAGTACAGTAGAATGGAAATAAGAATAGTAAGAGTAATGAATCTATTAACTAACTTTATGAAGCAAAGTCACTTTGCGAAATGTTGTGAAAATTTTCTTATGTTGTTGGAAGTTTTACTTATTTTTATTCCTTTTCTCTTTCTACCTAATTTTGCTTTTATTTATCCTTATTTCTCTTTCTTTATTCTCCATTATTTCCATAACTTATTTTCTGCTTTTTATTACTCTTCCTATTCTTATTTCTATTTTGCCCCTCTACTTATTCTTCTATTTTCTTTCCTTTTTGTTTCACATTCTGATCAGTAACAAAATGTTACTCATTATAGTAGTAATTATGTGATGATGTGACAAAGCAGCTAACTTTGAAGACTCAAAATAGGTTAATCATATCTGTTATCCAAGAAATAACGTGTATTACAAACATTACCATAAGTGACCATACCTAAAAAAAAGAACCATTATCACACCTGTCATTCAACTGATGACAGAGTGATTGTCAGTCCAAACCAGATTCCCTGAACATACCAGAAAATTCCCTGAAAAGTTACGTAATATTTTTGGTAAAGACACTGATTTCCGAAGGAATATAAAAAATTATAAGAAATAAAATGAGATTTCGCAAATTTTTAAAAAGAAATCCCTGAAGAGGCAAGTTGAAATTCCCGGAATTTATGGAAATCCTGAAATATAATCACCCCTGTGATGAACCGCATGAACAAAATGAAACACAAATGATATTACACAACAAAACATGCCATTCTTCAATCACAAGAATTTGTTCTGTGGTAAGGAGTGGCAACTGGCTGAAAGTAGCATCACCAGAATGCTATGTAAAGGGATATAAATATGTTTAACATCACACTAACCTTTTCGGTGGAGTCCTCTTTATTAGTTTTATACATCGGAGGCATAATGCATGTTTCCTGTTTCCAGTATTTATATCTCACAGCTTTCCATTTCTTAGGTTCAGTCTAACAAATGCATGTAAGAAGAAAACAATGTAAGTAGTAATAATAATGGCGCATATACTAAAAATTAAATTGAAATATAAAAACTCCTCATTTAAACAAGGACTTCCTTACCAAGAGACTTTTCTTTCCAAAAATAAGGGTTATGAAAGAATTAAATGGGATTTTAGTTATAGTTGTCCTCAATTTATAGTTTGCATTAAAAATGTATTGTATGTGCAACAAATTTATAATTTATACAACAAATTTATAGTCCATACTAAAAAATTTATATAGTTTGTACTACACTTTATAGTTTATAATAAAGCCTCTTCCTCTCAATTTTTATTTTAACGTCATCCCTCGACCTTTCTTAGTAGAATAAAGGTCATGAATTGACATTCCCAATAAAAGAAATTGCAGAGGCTCTGTCGGTAATAAGAGAGGTGGGGGGAAGTTGGCATTCTCATATATACTGTTGACGAATATTTTGTATACATTCGCACCTCCAATCGATCAAATCAAATATTTTTATCTTGAGACAGCATTCACTACAAGGTCTATCCGGAAAGTAATGCCATTTTATTGTGAAGCGACTGTATGTTGCAGCAAGCTCTATCATCTGCCAGGATCGATGGTGGTGTAAGTCAATTATAGAGCGAGTGCCTGCTCAGTTGTCTCCGAGCTCTCGTAAGTGAAGGATGGGTGATCTCATAAACCTCTGTTTTGTCTCTTGTACAAACCGCAATGCAGCGCTCACTGGAACAAAGATACATGATCAAGTTTTGTGTGAAACTCGGCAAGTCTGCAGCGGAAACTTTTCCAATGGTTCAACAAGTCTTCGGGGATGAGTGTTTATAACAAAGGCAAGTCTATAGGTTGCACAAGGCGTTTTTGGAAGTGCCGTGAAGTGGTCGACGACGAGGCCCACGTTGGACGCCCATCAACCACCTCAAACGATGAAAATGTGACTCATGTGAAAGAACTTTTGCAAACAGACCGTTGAATGAGTGTTCATTTAATGGCCGACATGTTAAATATTCCAAAAACTATCATCCACGAGATTGTGACCAAAGATTTGCACATGAAAAAAGTGTGCAAGAAGCTTGTCCCAAGAATTTTGACCAACGACCAAAAATATCGCCGAGTAGAAATTTGTCAAGATGTTTTGGAAATGTGTGAAAATGATCCTCAATTTTTGGACAATGTTATCACGGGTGATGAAACATGGATATTCCAGTACAACTCCAAAATGAAGAAGCAAAGTGCTAAGTGGTACACCTTGGCATCCTCTCACCTCAAGAAGGTTCCAATGAGCAAATCAAAGATCAAGACCATGCTCATTGTCTTTTTCGACATCAGGGGGATCGTCCACCGTGAGTTTGTAACACCTGGGACAACTGTTAACTCTAAATTTTATACAGGAGTCCTCAAGAGACTGAGAGCAAGGATCCAGCGCATCAGACCAGACATCAGTGATGAATGGAAACTTCACCATGACAATGTGCCAGCCTACACTGCCTTCGCCGTGATAAGCTACCTGCCCAAATCTAACATGGCAACGCTGCCCCAGCCGCCCTATAGTCCTGACTTGGCTCCCTCAGACTTCTTTTTGTTTCCCCATTTGAAATCCCCCCCTGAAAGGACATCCTTACAGAACAATTGACGACGTGAAAGCAGCTTGTGAAATGGCTTTAAATGCACTGCCTGAATAGGCATCCCAGGATGCCTTCGCACATTGGAAATCCCACTGGCAAAGATGTATCGACACAGGAGGACAATATTTTGAAGAATTTTAATGTACAGGTATTATTCTTATTATTACGTAAATAAATCTTTTTTTTTTCATACATATAGACTTGGTAACATTACTTTCCGGACAAACCTTGTATGAATAAGACCTTGTATGCTGTTGCTTTATAGCACAAGGACGGTTAAGATTATGCTGTGCTGACGCCAAAGGGGGGGGGAACGAGACATTCGTCCTGAGTGACAAAATAGGATTATAATAAAAAAATAGCCATTTTTTAGCCATTGATGGCAGGCAGAAAAATCAGAATGCACTCTACAGTACCATTAGAACTGAACCCTGGTTAACTGCATGACAGGCAAATACATTGCCAACATAAGACATGATCGACAGTCCTATCGTAGAACAACCCAACAAAATTAACCAAGTCAATTATCAAGATATATATATATATGTATACATATATACACACACACACCCACACACATATATATAATAAAGTACAATAAACTTTAAGCTACCGTCCACTTTTTAGAAAATAATCATAAACAACAATGCAGTAACTGATAGTAAGTCATACTTCGCGTTCAATAAACTGTTAAGTTCTGAGTATGTCTCATGAAAACTAACGTTTACGACCCATAAAACAATAATAAAATCCGTAGTTTTATATGGAGCTGGGACATGGAAATTACCAGTTAGAAACATAAAATTGACAAGATTATGGAAAAGAAAAGTAATTTGGAAAATATTTGGGGCAGATAGCAAAAATGGAATATTAAAAAAAACAGGGAAATATACCATCTTTATGGAGACTAAGAACTTGTGTGACAGAAATAAGGGGTAAAAACTTCACCTTTCTTACATTGGCTACTGATGAGAAAAATCTTTTATCAGTATTTAATGTAATTCAAAATGGGAGCGAATAAATCAAATGAATGTGACATACCTCGATACACTCTTCTTTAATAACTGCCCCATCATGATGCATGTCGTCCCTGAATACAAGACGCTCATTATTCATCCCTTTCATCATGGAATCTTCTTCATCGTCCTCTTCTTCATCATCAGTTATGTCCATAGGCACTTCACGAAGGCTCTTTGCTAACTTGACGGGCATCAGTCTATTATCGTCCGATGTTTCCATATTTTGCCTGCCCACGTCTTTCGATTTGGAATCAGTTTCCATGGGATAAGTAACAACAGTAGCAACCTCCTGCAGAAAAAAATGCATACTGAACTGCAACATCTGTTTTGTGGTGCAGGAACACAGCTAAGTTTAAATCGCAAATTTCTATAACTGAACCATGTTTTTTTAATTCAAATTCTACACAAGTAGTCAATAATAACAATAAACTGAACTGCATTGTTATGATTTAGATTTAGTTTAGATTCGAAAATTTCATAGTATTTTAATGTGATTATTTTCAATAACTTTTCTTAGCTTTAGAATCTTATTAATTCTTCTTGCTAGCCGGTATATGGCGCTTTTTTGCACAAGTTTCAGTATAGCATTGAGGTAACTTTATTCTGACCGATCTGTGTAAAAGATCTTTTTACAACTGTAATTTAAATTATCCACAGTTTTATCTGTATCCTTACAGAGTCAGCATTTGCTACCATTGACTGATCTCTCAATTTTCAAATTTTAATCTCATTTGTTCTTGATGCTTGTTCTTGTGTAGCCAATATCAAACCTTCCATTCCTTTCTTCAATGTGCCTTGTTTTTTCTGTTTTGTTCTTATTAACTGCTGCCATGTTTTTTCGTTATTGGCCTTGCGTTTAATGCTTTGAAAGTGTTAGCCATGAAGACTCTATTTGATCATATAATTAAGAACCTAAGACTGCATTATGGGTAATCGAGGACAGGACTTTTGACTTAATATGGCCTATGAATCAAGATACATTTACACACAACCGAACTTGCCGAAAATCGAACGCACTGGATTCAAAGGTAGTGATCATAATTACTATCTTACTGGGGTAAAGGCCAAATGAAAGGTTTCACTTTTTTTAATAATAGCACTCTTTGTCGAGGTATATATTATTTCCTATATATTATATTTTACGTTACAATAATATAATAATAAATTCAAATCAAACATAACACTTGGTAAGTGACTCGAAAAAGCCAAAATGAAACGGCTTGACAATTAAAAAAGAGTAACTGCCAAGATCCAGTGATCTATAGAACTATATTGAAAATTGTTCAGCTATTAATATAAACCAATATGAATTTCAGCCTTGTAGGTCTACTCAGACGTATTAGAACACATGGAAAGTTCCTGAGGAGGGGTACAGGCTTATAAGGGAAGGTTTACAGTTTGTTTGGATTTTTATGGCGCAAGAGCATCTGGGCTATACTGCGCCAAACATGGTAAAATCAAAGACTGTAGTAAAAACCAGTACTTTTTAAAAATTTTAAAACGTGCGTATGGTCAGCATGGTCATTTAAAATGTCAGACAGTGATGAAGAGTTAAAAGTAAGAGTGCGGGCAAGTCTATAATAGGGGCATTGAGTTAAAATGTGTAAAACACTCATGGGTTCATTGCACACTTGGCAAATTGGTGCTGGTTTTCCTTCGTAGGTGTCTATGAGTGAAGATTTACACTCATATGCACAATTTACTTGTAATGTGGGAAGTTATGATCCCCATTACCCCCCCCCTACCGTGTACATCAGTACTGAGACAGTTCCCTTAAAACTTGCGAAGTAGAAGCTTTTGGTAATAACACATTTTCACTAGGTGTCATTTTTGATATCAGTAAGGCTTTTGACTCAGCCACAATGTCCTGATTGTAAAGTTACAGTGAATTGAAATTAAGGAAGATAACACGATATATATATATACAAAGAAATGGTAAGTGGGTAAAAAATTATTTTTGTATATACATTAGCCAGGATTTCGGCCGTTCCACAGGACAACCATCATCAAATGTAGAATGGAAATGCTATCAAACATCGAATACAAATACATTTGTATTCGATGTTCAATATCATTTTCATTCTGCATCTGATGATGGTTGTCCTGAACGAACTGGAACGGCCGAAATCCTGGCTAATGCATATACTAAAATATTTTTTTACCCACTTACCATTGCTCTATACATATATATCGTGTTATCTTCCTTAATTTCAATTCACTGTAACTTTACAATCAGGACATTGTGGCTGAGTCAAAAGCCTTACTGATATCAAAAATGACACCTAGTGAAAATGTGTTATTACCAAAAGCTTCTACCTCGCAAGTTTTAATAGAACTGTCTTAGTACTGATGTATATGGTAGGGGGGGGGGTAATGGGGATCATAACCTCCCATCACAATCAAATTATGCATATAAATTTCGGCCGTTCCACAGGACAATCATCATCAGATACAGAATGGAAATGATATCGAACATTGAATACAACTACAAATGTATTTGTATTCGATGTTCGATATCATTTCTATTCTACATCTGATGATGGTTGTCCTATGGAGCAGCCGAAAACCTGGCTAATGTATATAATAAAATAATTTTTTACCCGCATTACATTGCTTTATATATATATCGTGTTACTTCATCAAGATGTGGTATTCTCTCTTTACTGATTAAGGGAGATTTTATATTTTAATATAAATTTAACATAATAATCTAAATTTGAAATGTTATTGCTCTACCTTATCTTCAATAGCACTGGCTGAAGATCGGTGAGTTAAAGCAAATTGCATGTAGCAGTTTGTACTGCAAAAAATAACTTCATCTTCTTCTTCCTATAAAGGTAGAAAACACAACCATGAAACCTACTAACTAAAAAATAAATTTATAGTAGAGCTGTATGCTACACTTGGTATATACCATGGATGATACCTTCTACATTATGCATAATATATTTTATACTATGCACAGTATCTCTTATACCACACTTATATCTTAATTACAGTTCCTAATTGTAATGAATTATGTCTCACAGGTGTAGCAATGACATACAAACTGAGCGAAAGCATGACAATGATACAGAAAATATGCCATGCTACTTTGTACATATATATTAAATCAAGTTTAACGAAATTGTTATAATATCACAATGGAAAAAAATATATACATGACATTCACAATTGTTTTTTAAAATTTAACAAAAGTTGCATTTTTCCTAACAGTTGCGATTTCCGGAAAGGCTGATAATGTTTCATGATTTCTGAAAACTTAGAAAATATACAGCGAAATCTGTCTACAGCAATATTTTCCACAGTTCAGACAGATACGGAGTGTATCATGTTCAGCCTTGTTTATAATGATAAGCTGTCTATAACAAGATCTTCTCCTATTCCCCTAGAATATCATTACAGACCAATTTCATTGCATATGATTTAAAATGTAAATTTTTAGCATATTAAAAAATAAGTTAACAGTAATAATTTTCATTCAGTTGACAAGAATTTAACAATATATTGCATTAAATTATTCCATATATTTATACTTTAATATATACAAATAATATATATTTTTAAACTCTTTATGCTTTGATATATTTAAAAAGATACTTTTAAAATTTTTTATACAACTTTTAATTCAAATTGAAATATTAATAAATTATTAATTCATTTACAGAATAAGGTAGAAAGCAAACAGAGTACACTTGACTCGAGGCTCTATGCCAGGGCCTTACCTTTTTCCCACAAACTACTTTTAAAAATTTTCGTTACGAGGGAATCCCCTATTTCTATTATTATTAACACAATTAATTATTGTAACCATAACTACCATGGTCCATAAGATTGCAGTGCATTTTTCACCACATGGAAGGAATTATAAATTTTGCTAAAGTAATTAAGCATTTCCTTAATAATACAAGATTTATATTACTGCACACTTACATACGAATTAGACATACAAACTGAATGCTAAAACTTTTTTCCTTCCAGTGTCCATCATTCGGTATTCAGACCATTCAATGTATGACAATCAAACTATAAAATAATGGTGAACGATTGTCAGTTATTTATTAACAACAAGGTGGGGGGGGGGGCACTGTACTGAGCGACTGACCTTACTCTAGTTCCTACCCTTCAACGATTTCCACTTACTCAAGAGCATACCAGGTTTTCCACCAACATTGGAGGAAAAAAAATTCTCCAACTAATCGTAAACAAAATTTTGAATTGAACTTCGGGGAAACTTGGAGGAAATAGCTTTTCATTCTTGCAAAGTTTAGCTATTCAGAACACAAGTTAGGAAGATTTTCTCAGACTTTTCCCAGGTTTGACCAAAATACTTCTTTCCCCATGCTTTTATAGACAAATTCAAATTAAAACAATTCTATGGTCACCACATGAGTGGGAATCCTGGAAAACAGTGCTCCCAGGTTTTGATGGTCTTTGTCAGAAACAGTGCTCCAACTTCGATGATCAGACAGGAAACTGTGTTTCTAGTATGGCACAACTGGGACAGAGATACTAAAAGTATTTCATCAACACCTGATAATACAGTTTACGCTGCGAAATATAAATCTGTTCTTTACCTGCTCCATTTTGGAGATGCAAGCGAGATCCGATGTTTTCTTTCTGATTCCTGCACTAAGGACAACAATATCACAATGACGACAGAAGCGGGGCTTGCCGTTCAGTAGTGACTGAATATTCATCTCCGAGCTTTTTGCTGCACAAGAAAAGGAACACACTTAAAACGACGTTAGGACAATGCAAAAATATTTAATTTTATAAGATCCATAAAAAAATTTAGCTGTAAAGGTTAGCATAAGCTCTGTTGTGTGCAACATTATAATAAAAGTAAGTAATAATGAACAAAAAAAAGGGGTCACCCCTTCTTAGTTAGATAGAAGATAGACTTTTCGATGGTCTATTATCATAAAGGAATTTTTAAAAATATATATATGAATAGAAGATTTTAAATTTACATTTTCTGTAAAGGTCTAGTTTTTGGCTAGGTGGTGTAGCAGTCCTCTCCACAATTTCGTACGTCGTCGGTGCAGGAATCTTCAATATATCGGCCAGTCGTGATAAAACACTTGTTATATTTTCGGCAGCTGCTGAGGAAACTGTCAGTGTAACTGACACATTACCGGCATCTTTGAGTGGTGCCGAAAAACCGCCAAGGTTGGCAATTTTCGATTTGAGCAAACTAACGTCAGTTTTGGTTTCACATCTCGGAATATTTTCTTTGTCCTAGAAACAACAATGCTATTGTGAAGGCCAATACAAAACAAAAAATTGCACGAACAACAATTAAAATGGAATAAAAATGGATAAATAAATTCACAAACTACGTAATTCAAATTAAATGTATATCAGGATTTTCACTGATATTGGAGAAAAAAATTAGACTTTTCCAGCGAAATTTCATAACCAATCACAAAGCTGCAACTAAACCTCGGTTGTGGAGAAAATGGTTTCACACTCAGGGGAGATTTAGCTATTAAAAACGGAAGTTGAGTTGATTTTCCCTAACTTTTCCAGGTTTAATACAAAAATATTGTTTTTCCTTGACCTTCAGGAACAATTTTGAATTTCCCTGACAATTCCAGGTTAAATGAGAACCCTGTATATCGAAAACTGTTGGCGAAAAACACTGTGCCAAGTATATTAGTAAGAAAAACACAATCAATCACAATTATACATTCACCCCTTTTTTTTAATTTTTTATCACTTCCTTCGTTACTGATCTAATTTTTCATTCAGTCTTATTTTACCACTCTTTCTTTTTTATCTATTTATTTTACTTTCCAATTTTTAATTTTTTTTTTTTTTTTATATCCCTTTAATAGATTTTCTTTTTAATTCCCTCTTCCACTTATTATATTCTATTCTTCTTGTTATACTCCCAATTCTCTAATCTTTTTCAATTTTTCTTCACATTTAGCCTTAAATTTATTATACTTAATAATTTTTGACACTCACATATAAGTTCAAGCTAGAGCTTTTTTTAAATTTTTGTTGGGTTTATGTCAGTGTATATATGTTCTGGCAGAACACGCTTTACAACACGGACACGGACACGAACCCGACTGGGACTCAACAAAAATACTACACTGTCACATCACAAACAAGAATAGTAGACTCTTCTTAGAATCTTGGGAAACTTACAAACTACATCAGTACAGGTTTCTCATTGGTTCCCATTGGGTTTTTCCATGATTCTATTGGAGGCCTCCCATTGGTTCCCACTGGGTTTTTCCATTCTGCGGGACTGCTCTTCACCTTTCGAAGTGACATGGTGAACCTCTTGATAAGAGACATTACGGGGCACTTCCGATCAATGTTCGAGGTGCGAAAGTCGCCATACTTTCTTTCCGATTGTCTCCCAAGGGGGGCACAGACCAGGCTGCATCGTTTCAGAATTGGCTGTGCATTCACCAACAAGTACCTCCACCGCATTAGGCAACTCCCGTCGCCTGTGTGTCTCCAGTGTCAGGAAGGTGCTGACGAAACACTGGAACACATTCTTTTGCGGTGTCCGGCCTACGGCTACCTCAGGGAGGAGCTCCTTCTCGCCCGCCGCCGTTTAGGCCTCGCCTCGCCACCAGGTCTGTCCGACCTCCTGGATCCCACCGGATCCCCCCGCCTTCGCGCTGCCTCCGTGGCTGTGCTAAACACCTTCCTTTCCGGTCTTGGCCGGTTCCTGTAGGTTACTCGGCTGGCCCATGGGGGTGTCTCCGGTCCTGCTGCCTGGGCCGTGGCCGTTCCCCGTGACGGTTCCAACGGCTGCTGGTTTCGGTGTGCGTTGAATGACGACTTTACGTGAACGTGCATCTATGAATGCCGTGTTGATCGGCAATCCATCTCCCCCTCAGCCGCCTCGGCGGCTGATTACGCTGTTCAAGCGTCCTGTCTGGGATTACAGCGCCGCCCCCGGCGGCCACCCTTCCCAATGAAACCCTTGCAAAAAGAAGAAGGGGGACTGCTCTTCCTTCCACCCTTCCCAATGAAACCCTTGCGCAATCCTCCTCGTCCCTCGGGACTACTCTGATGAAGGGTTTTTCCAGAAATTTCAGTATAAAAAGAGACAGAAACATAACATCGTCATTACTCCTGATGAAGGACTGCTGCTGATGCGTCCGAAAGCTTGTGACCTTTTTCATTGCTATTTTACCAGTGTTTAACCTTTGCATGTAAAACACTTTTTTTACAGCTATGGGTGGCACTTAGAATCATAATATCGTCCTTGATAAATAATGCATGCAAGTGGAGCTGAGAGAACAAGAGGGCTAGTTCCCCCATCATACAGAATTTCTGACTTAAAATTAATTGCAGTAATACAAAAATTAATTTAGTTCAAAATTAATTGCAGTAAGTTTAAAAGTGAGTTTTTAGTTTTGTTGCTCGAGTTTTATGATGCAAGAGCATCATAAGGTCACCATAGAAAACTGTAGGTCCTGGCGAACCTACATACCCTGGACTGTAGATCGCTAGGAAAAGGCAAAAAACATATACTGAGCAGCATACATTGAGCCTGTTAGAATTACGCACAAAAAACTTACATGATAGTCATAGGTCATCACTATTCTACAATAGGGCTTTTTATTCATTCTTGATGCATGATCCTTAGTTGTGGGTCAAGTATCTTCTAAGGACACTGACAACCATACCAAGAAGGGTTTGTTTGAGCTTTACGATGAAAAGAGAGCAAGGGTTATGCTGTGGTGGGATCTACAGTTTTTTGAAGAAATCCGAACCTTTTAAGGCCTGGGGAACCAACCACCGAACTATGGTGAGCACTTAGTAAGAGTTCTTTTTTAGTGCAGTTGGGAGTCAAACCCAGGATAACTGCATGGTAGGTGAACCTGATACCACTGCGAAAGATGAAGACGGTTTCTTAGCTAAAGTTATGTGCAAAATCGCTAAAACCCTACGAATGATGGTAATCAAATGATAAAATAACTGCTGACCATGCTAATGTACAGAGAGCTATAGGTGTCATTTTCATGTCAGTTTCCTAAAACCTGAATATTATTTCAAGATTTCCTTCAATGCAAAAAGACAGACGTAAAGACGTGATTTGCTAAGCAATGTATTACACTTCCTAAGAGCGAAATTTGCTTGGACAGCGTTTTAATTCATGACACAAATATTAAAAAAGAGGTGGAGGGGGGGGAGGGTGAAATATTGATGTATATAATATATATCCACTCATGGTTTTGTCAAATGCCTTCCTTTTTCCTTTAATTTCTAAGATGTTTAAAAAGACATCCATTTTCTATATTTTCTGAGTTTCTTAATCCCACCCCCCCCACACACACACAGGTGTTTCTATCCTCCTCCTTTTTGGATCAGTCTGTTAAAGTTATCTTTCATCCATTTATTTTTGGTCTACGTCCCCTATGCTTTTCTTGAGGGTTCCAGTTTAGCACTTGTTCACAAACACTGTCTGGTTCCTTCAAAAATGCAGGTCCTAGCCAATTATATTTCCATGGCCTAATTGTTTCCGACACAGATTTTTAGTTGCAAAACTTCCATGATTATATATTAATCAATAGTTGTCAAGCATCAATATTAAGAAAATTCAAAGTGAAAAAAAAAATACATTACTTTTTCGTCAAATTCACTTCCATTTAGAAAGAAACTCCTCTCGGCCACAGACATCGGTGGAGTAACTGCGTAAGAAAGAAGGAAACACACTTAAAGCAACTTTAGAACAAAAAATGTTAAGAAGCATTTAAAAGTATTTGTGTTTTATAGTGAAAGAATAGCTAAGATGTGCTGCATCAGAAGCAGCACCTTTTTGATACATCAGTATCTTTGGCATCTAAGGAACCAAATTGCAGAATATGGATCGAAAGAAGAATAAAAACAAAAAAACAAGCACTTTACACAAGCTAGATTTAAACATGGGGTTTCTGCAAAGTAGATACCCATGTTACCTCTACGACGCCGTGACATCTAAAATCGATTAGGCATAAGAACACAATATATAACATACAGAATATCTGACAAAAACACAATATATAACATACAGAATATCTGACAAAAACACAATATATAACATACAGAATATCTGACAAAAACACAATACATAATATACAGAATATTCGTTCACCAAGCTAATAGTTATAGATAAAAATATTCGTTGGCCTAAGAATATTGTGGATTGAAGTAAACAGAAGCTTCACATATGACCAAACTCTGGGACATCATTGTGACAAAAAAACTTGAGGCAATCTAAGATGCTTATTGATGGTCACACTTTTTCCTCATGCATGCGTATATATTTAGAACCATTGTGTAATGCCTTAAACGATTGTGACTACTAATTTTTTTTTTCTTTTGTGGTTTTACGGCTCAAAGACTACAATGGTCATGCTGCATCGGGACCTACTGTTTTCCGAGGAATCCGAACCTCTGGACCTACAATTTTCTGAGGAATCCGAACCTCTTAAGGCCTAGGGAACCAAACCCTGGACTACAGTGAGCAGTGCAATCTTTATGAGATCTCTGAGTAAGCGTTCTTTGCACTGTTGGGAGTCAAACCCGGATTAACGGAACACTAGGCGAACGTGTTACCACACTGCGCCACCGCAGGGCCATGACTGCTAATGAAGCCTGACTAAGACAAGATGAGGAATGATAATGACTAATATGAGTATTAGTATGAGCAGTATCTATTTTAACACCCATGTTTAAATTCAAACTAGTGCCTTTGTAAAGAAGAAAAAGAAACACCTTAAAAAAACCTCTTAGCCCCCAGAATGGAACAAGGAACCCCGCCTCCTACGTATGATCCAGGGTGACTTTTTATGATGAGACAACAGACAAAAGAACGATATCCTTTTCTTCACATGTAAGGTTTCATGGGACATTATTACCCTGTAAAGGGTTAGCACAATTCGTTAAATGTTGGTCAACACATGAAGGTATCGGAGTGCTTTTTTTTGGGGGGGGGATACAGCTCAAAGACTACAGTGGTCATGCTGCGCCGGGACCTACTGTTTTCCGAGGAATCCGAACCTCTTAAGGCCTAGGGAACCAAACCCCGGACTACAGTGAGCAGTGCGATCTTTATGAGATCTCTGAGTAAGCGTTCTTTTTGCACTGCTGGGAGTCGAACCCGGATTAGCCGCGCAATAGGAGAACGCGTTACCACACTGCGCCACCGCAGGGCCGGTACTGGAATGAGATATTTTATTTAAAGAAGAGAGAGAGAGAAGGTGAAAAGATGTTGAATATTCATTCCACCCACCATCTACGTTTATAGTATAAAAAAAGTAGTAGTAGTAATAGTAAAAGAAATAATATAAATATTAGACTATCATCATCAACAGAGTACGTTCCAAAAGAAAGTTTGTAAAGACGAACCAAAATGTCACGTTCTTGGGCAAATAAACTCATTTAGTATTTTCATCACACCACGCTGAACTCCAAGACTGCTTATAATAATAAATGTTGTTTTGCTCCAGTATATAAAATTCTATAGTGAGAAATTACAGATGCAACAAACGAGTATATCACAAAGTAAATAATGTACTTACTGCGAATGGGAATAGGAGCTATCAAAGGTACAACAGGAGAATAAGATTTCCGTTTCTTCATCTCAAATTCTTTGTCGCCATTCCCACTTTCAAGGAAAATTAATTCTGATAGCTTCGACAACGGTTCAAATAAGCAAGGCTCAGGTGACGAAGAGGAGAGAACAGTATCCAGGGGCTATGGCATATCTGAAACACATGGACCTGCTTTAGCGATATGTGAAGCACAAACAACGAACGAATCATAATGCAAACCAAAGAAACTGGAATATAAAAAAAAATCTTTTCGAGTTAAGAATAATAAAATAATAATAAGTGAGATTAAATAATATAATAATAAGCTAAATAATAAGCTACGTTAAATAATAAAGTAATAAGATCTGACTTAATACAGCACCAAGGTTGATCAACTAATAAAGTAATAAAGCTGAGTTAAATAATATAGTATTAAAATTAGTTCCACTCCCATAGCCCGTCATATCACTGATAAGTTAATATGTAAGAAATTTGATTCATCATATAAACAAGATTTCACATTTGTAAAACCACCACCATGAAATGGTCATCTCGTTTGTTTGCGTTTAATTGCACAACGTCAACCAAGATTGTATTTGTTGGCATTCTATGACACAAGTAGCCAAGGCAGAGTTTGTTAGCACTTTATCATAAAAGGACAACCGAAGTCCTTATCCATCGCTAGGTAATACTAAAGAGGATAATATTGCCATGTCATGCTTAGGAATGGTCCAGTCCCCTGTTCGCCTGTATATAATTTGCCTCAATATGACGAAGGATGACAAAGAGGTCACACCAAAGTCTCAGCATGGCTTAGTCACATATCTCTTGATCAAGAAACAAAATTTCAAGACAGTACAAACAGAACTTCGCAAAAAGTTTGATTTATGATGAAGGAGTAGCTACGATTATGTTTGCACCAGACCCACAGTCCTCCGAGGGCTACAAACCCCTTCCGTCTAATAATTCAAACCCCAGACTACAGAACGGTAGAAAGGAACAGAAACGCCATACCAGCAGGATTAAAACCAGGGTTTCCACTCACATTGGAAAAAAATAATTCCCTGACTTTCTCTGGCAAAATTCTCTAACCAAGCGCAAACAACTTGCAACTGAACTTCGATTGCGGTGAAAATGGCTTCATATTTGTGGGATATTTAGCGATTCAAAACAGCAGTTAATAAGGTTTTCATTGGCTTTTCCAGGCTTGACCAAAAAAAATCTCATTTCCTTGACTTTTAAGGATGACTTCGAATTTACTGACAATTCTAGGTTCTACGGGTGAATGAGAACCTACGAAACCCAGATATGCTGCACAGTACATGAAAAAAAATACCTCTGCACAACTACACGACTTTCACAGAAAGAATTAAGAACAAACACATTGTACGAAATACAAAAGAAAACAATGAAGTGAAAGAAAATCGCCTAAGGTCGATATTTAAATTTAGCAGGTTTCAATTAACATTAATTCGCAACTCTCTAATCCGCAACTCTCTAATTCGCCGTTCTCTAAATCATCACTCCCTAATCCACCACTCTGCAATTCTCTAATTCTCAAGTAACTCTTTAGGTTTTCGATGTTAACAATAACCATCATTATTGCATTTAAGGAAGACATTTACCTTACCCTTTTTATTGCATACAGACAGACAGACAGACCGAAAGCGGGTTCAATATCTATTGAAACCTGCTAAAAACATACATACATAGGACACCAAATATCATACCTCGGCTTCTGCAAATCCAGCTGGTAGGCACTTCTTCGTAATTCTGCAGATTCTGATTTACCTTAAAATAAATTTAAAAAGTTTTAGCTTATTTTTAAAAAATCAGGGATGTTATAAATATTACATAATTTTTCTAAAATTCAAACACCAAAGAGGACAATCAGAACAAAGCTAACATAACAAAAATTTAAAAACATGTTTTGAACTGAATTTTACTTATGAACGTGCAATTGACAAATAGTAATCATCCTCACCTGCAAAAGTTGATTGCGCATTATTTCTTACATATATATTTTAGCTGTTTATAATCAGAAATAGCACAAATACCTTTGGGCAATGTTGGGAACTCCTGACTGTAAAATCCCCGATAAGGAGGTGAAGGTGGCAATGCTGGAGTGGGAGTTGCATGATCTTTACCATAAGGGAAATAGGAATAAATGTCACACTGATTTGGTAGAACACCAGAACCGTAAGTGCCTTTCAGTTGGTTACCTATTAAAAGAAATAACGAAATAAAACCTATGAAAGAAATAAAACTCAACGAATTACTCAATGTCACTTTAATTTTTACAAAAATATACACTGTTCGGCTTGAAATTTCCTAAAATTATTATTGCACATAGGCACAAAGTGTGGTTGTTTTTGCCTAATTATTACAAGAGGTAGACTATGAGGAAAGGTGAAGATAACAGGGGTGATTTAAATCCAAACCAGATTCCCTGAACATTCCAGAAAAGTTACGTAATATTTTTGTAAAGACATTGATTTTCAAAGGAATATAAAAAATTATAGGAAACAAAAAAAAAATTGTAATTTTTTAAAAAGAAATCCTCGAAGAGGAAAGTTGAAATTCAAGGAACATAATCACCCCTGTGGTAAGGAAATTGGCATATCTGTCTTTTGTTAGAGATGGCTTCACATTCCATAGAATACACAATGAGGAGTCAGTCAATCAGCTCGAGATGAGATAAACATGGCACTTCTTTGAGTTAGCGATGCTCCAATAGAAACCAACAAATATGATTGATGAATGGACAGATGTATGTGTAGACAATTAAACAGAGATTATCTAGCAGTGTTAAGGGCATAGTGGGTTGATAGTTGAAGAGAGGGGAAGTAATAATTGAATTTGCTGGAATTTTATGATACAATATGAAAAGTGGGAGGGAGACCATTAAAAAAAAATAATAGATTGAAAACAACGAGAGTTTTAGCCAATTCTATAAAATGCAAGAAAAAGAAGGATGACATTTTGATCAGTATAAACAAAATAAATAATGACAAAAAACTACAAATATTGTTCCAAAATGGAACTACCCCCACCTAGGAAGACACCACTCTTCTTAAATGGGGCAATGCCAATGCTACTTGACAATGAAAAAAATTGCCCAATCCTCCCCTCTTGAAATTTCAATGCTGCACAGTATAAAAAATTACCTAATCTGGCATTTTTAGTGAGGCAATTTCAATAACGTTTGGTACTGAAAAAATTACCTAATCCCACATTTTAAGTGAGGTAACTTCAATACAACAATTAATGCAATTATGCTTTATGCCAATCCACGACAACAATGAAATCTGAAAGCAAAGGAGGAGAAGCAGCAAATACAGCAGGCGTATATTCTTATTAATAAAGGCAGCCAATAATTAAAATAATGCTAAAAATATCGTTTACAGAAGGTTTGCACATTAAAAAACGATACTACATGCCTTTTCCATTAAGATCACCAGCTCCAAAGGCAGACAATACATTAAAATTTGGTCGGATATGAGGTTCTAATATTCTCAGAGGTGGTAGGCTCGTTAATTGTGACATTACACTTTCCAATGAAGCACCAAAAATTTCGTCCGGTTTCGAGAGCTTTCGACACTTTTTCTTCACAGGTGATTCTTCTTTTCCATCAGGAAGTTTCTTTTTCTTTGGCCTTTTACGCTTTGGGGGTTTTGCTTTGGCTTCGCCAGGAGGAGGAGTTGGTTCTTTTTCGAGTTGTGCCCGCCGTATATCTGAAATAATATTCACAAATAATAACTTGGCGCAATATCAGCCCAGATGCTCTTGGTGCCATAAAAAGCCAAAACAAAACAAACAAATAATGTGAAAATTAAATATATAATCAAAGTTATTATAATGAACATTAAAACAAAGGATTTTCATCATTATAGTTGTTATTTGCTGTAACTGTTATTCAATATAACCATATATATTATACATTAAATCAAATCTAACCTAAATTATTGATTCATCATAGAGACTATCAGTTTATGAGAAAAAGAGACGCCTCTTTTTCTCCAAATAAAAAAGGAGATAATATAAGGAGAATTAAAGAATAAATCACGCACAATTATTTCATCGAAAGATGCTAAAACCGAGGCTTTTTTCTGTATTGACCACTATGGTTGTTCATTATTCTATGAAAGTAATAATTCTTACAACCTTATGGATTTGAATACGCGATTTCTATGTCACGAATTTTATGATAAATGATAATTCATGTTGTTGATAGAAATGTAGTCAGAAATTTTATTGAAAATTGTTACACCCAGAAAAACCTACGTCGCAAGCGTTTCAGTTGTTATTTCTACCAGTCAGTGTGCAGTCAGAAATTTTTATTTAAAATTGCTGCACATGAACTACAGGAAAAAAAAACCCTACACTCGTTAAATTTTTCAGTTTTGCTATTTCTCTACTAGTGTCAAAAGCTGCATGCAAAACTTGGGGTTTGGTAATTGCCGATGTTAATAAATAGCAACTATTGTCTCAAGACGGGAATGAAAAAGATGTCAGCACCAAATGATAGAAGAGTCTTCGTTCAGTTAAGTGAACCGCTATTAGGATATGCCCATACAAGAAAATTTCCTAGATATGCTCTTACATCAACATATGGGCCAGACTACCTCATTTTAAAAACTATGCAAGACTATGGGTGATGGGAAAACAAGCAACGTCAAAGGTTATGAACAAAATTAACACCCAAGCCAAATGCCTATCCTGCTTTAAATAAAAACAAAAATTTGACTTATTTGTATGTTTATTTCTAGTTTTAACTATAAAACACAACATTACATAGCTAACTTGTAAATGAGGGGCTTAGAGGTAAACCAGGCCAAGTGACAATTTTGTCCAAAATGAGTTATATAATATATAAAAGTATAACTTTGAATACAGTTTTTATTGCAATAATGACTGAAGTCTTAATTCGATTTATTGTCCTCAGAGAGCATGTTATCTGCATATGCTTAACATGGTTTCTTATGGAACTCTGTTATATGTAAAGCTGATTTTCTCAAAACTAACAATGCTTTCTTGGCCTAGTTTTTCTGAGCCCTTCAAATGATGCGACATAAAAAAAAAAGGAAAATCAATTACATATGCTCATATTTGTTTGTTTGTGGTTTTATGGCTCAAGGACTACAATGGTCATGCTGACATGTACTCATATTTGATTCGCAAACTGCGATACCATTTAATTTACATCCTGTTTCCGAAAAAAAAAGAAGATTTTTGAATTTTGAAGATCTGTCACAGATAGCCTCATGGTTTTCCGCAACAGGGCAATAGGGTACAGCCTTATTTGAAGTCTGAAATCAGGGAAATATCTGTAAAACTAAGGTAGATACAGATACGAAAGTTAGGTACTGATGTAATAAATTGACTATGAACTGGCAAGTAAGACTGACTGCAGCGCCCCTGGTGGCTAAATTCGGAAGTTATGAAACGTAAATTGGGAAATAAAGAAGATATAGAAAAATGGCAATTACAAAGTTATTAAGTGTTTTATATAGCTAGAACAAAATTGTATATGTTTTGTACATAAATAGGTTAAATGAAAGGCTGTGCCCTCTGGGACCCCAAGAGGGTAAAGCCTCGTTTTGAGTCTACCACTGTAAATAAGAGTAATGGCAGTCTAATGTTTAATTAGGAGATATGCTAGTATTGATATATATATATATATTCATATATCCAAAAATAATCCATTTTTGTATAAGAATATGTGAGATATACCAAGATAAGATGGTTTCTTCAGTTTGGGATCATCCATTTTCTTATCGCTAGCATCTCCACTAATGTCAAGATCATCGCATTCTCTTTTCACATCTTCTTTCTTAATTTCCTAAAGATGGAAATTATATATATCACTATACATATTGCAATATAATATATATATATTAAAATGAATAGTTAGCGAGCTATTACTTACAGAAAGGAATTAATAACCAATAACTGGTCCTCCAGAGCTAATTAATGCAGCTTAAAGAAACCATTATCATCAATAGCAAAATTGTAGTCACAATCATACTACAATTTTGCTATATATATATATTACATATATATAAAATGATAAAAATTAATGAATATAATAGCGTATGTTCGACTTATATAAATAAATTAATGAATAATTAACAATTTATATGAATATTTTTATATTTATTTATAGTTTTATAGTTTTTAATAATTTCTAATTTAATTTTTACTACTAAAGCTATTGTCCAAACCATAATGATGCAAGGTCAATGAAAAATACAATTAGCAAACGAAAATTTAAAAAAAATTTATTTAATTAAATTTTATATATATATATATATGGCCTGCAAAAGGGTTGCTGGTATCTAACTGGAAGGAGACCCACACGCTGAACGTATGTGACGATGTGTGGAACCGGCCAGGCCAGTAACCTAGTGTCCTACCCCGCCTTCAAGTGGTGCAGGCTGAGCTTTCTATTTATGTGGCAAATTAATATTTGCTGCACGGATAGAAAGGCGGAAGGGGAGGGCTAATTCACCAACCCGTCTAGCCAGCGTGGTGAAATTATGGCTAATTCCTCCATTATGTTGACACACCAGAAACCATGGCCCCTAGTCTCCAGGTGCTGGAGTGCTCCTGATCAAGGCAGCGGTCAGTGTGGCATGAAAGCAGGGGGTGCTAAGAATCACTGGAATGGCCCAGGCTGCCGTTTGTTATTGACCTTGGCTACGTTTAATGGACGATCCCTTGCTTCTGAAGCAAAACTTCAGGAATTGGAAGAGGAACTAGACAAGATCAAATGGGACATTGTAGGACTCAGTGAAGTTAGAAGAAAAGGTGAAGAGTTGGTGGAACTTAAAAGTGGACATTTGTTTTATTATAGAGGAACGGAAACTGGAAGAACAAGTGGTGTTGGCTTCTTAATCAACAAAAGAATTAAAGACTACCTTCTTGAAGTCGAAAGCACGTCAGATCGAGCAGCGAGGCTCGTTGTTCAACTAACCCAGCGATACCAACTTCAGATAGTACAAGATGATGATATAGTCCAGTCACATTAATATTATTAATGTGGCCACCAGGTAATATTGGAATATTATTTAATATTAACCACTGTTTGCAGCACGGACAACAGTTAGACGGGCAGGGACTGATTCAATAATATGCTAAATGGTTGTCATAGGTATGTGGGGATACACTAACTGCAGTGCATTCGACAGCTGCTAAGAGGTACATGGTGGAGGAACCATAGAACGAACAAGACAATCTAGGTAGTTCCGCAGATTCTTGATTTAGTTCAAGTATGAGGAATTAGGGGGGGGATGGGGGCAGGTAAGTACTTTGAAGACTTGGTCATGTTTTTCAAATCACTGTTAGACAACTTTAACCATGCGACATATCACATTGTTAAATAAAATAAAACACATTAACACAGTTAAAATAAATACGATGAAGTCAATCAATCAACGTTTATTGGCGTAGTGATACCAACGCCGATGGTATGGCGTGATTAGATGGTGAAACGTTCGAAAGAAAATAAATATTTCTGCCTTCGGTGGGACCTGAACCCACGACCTTCCACTTGCCGGGCGGAGGCTCTACCCACTGAGCTACGAAGGACAATATATAATCTCTTTACGAACGTATATATATTGTTGCCAGTTATTTCGCAGAATGGTGTAGTACATGGACTACTACCACTGAGCTACGTTGAATTGACTCATCACTTGATCCCAGCAAATTTACCTCCCAAAATAACAGGGCTCAGATAAACCCAATCCCAAAGATATCCCCCAGTTATAGTATAGTTCATGGTACAAATGGCTTGATCGCAGGTGGTAACGGAAAGGGGCATGAAATAAAGGTCTATTGTACAAACGGGGCCTTTTCCCCCACTCTTCCTCTTATTCACTGCTTTGTAAGAAAGTTAACAATCTGCTATTAGATTATGAGTAGGTTTCTTATCTTTCACTAGCCTACAATACATGCCCACTAAAGTTATTTAGTGGCATTTATTTGTACTCAAGCACAGCTACATCACCCTCCTGACCACATGTAGCGAAGCTTTCAGGTGCCACTTTGGTTGATTTGTATTGGGGAAGAGAAGAAGTGATATTTCCCCGTATGGAAGGACAAATTTCCGTTTTCCAGCCCTGTAATCTAAAGATTAAAGATTCAGTTACAGCTCCCCACTACCTCGAGAAATGTTTCCTGAATTTGAAAGTAT
Organism: Dysdera silvatica; assembly: GCA_006491805.2. NCBI lineage: Eukaryota > Metazoa > Arthropoda > Arachnida > Araneae > Dysderidae > Dysdera > Dysdera silvatica. The sequence continues at coordinate 28,461,808 of QLNU02003225.1, read as the reverse complement.
ATTTCTCGGTCATTTCTCAGCCTAAATAGCACAATTTAACAGCTTTTACAGTTTCTGCACATGTTGATCACAATGAAATAAAAACAAAATGTTTCTATTGCAAATTTCCAAATTTGTGCACTCTAACCACATCCACAAGAGCACAAGTAGTTTTTGCTCATATACATCTGGGGCTCATATTTTTTTTTTTAAGTCTAAATCTTGAATTTCATCCCGGTGCTTGAAAAGGTTAGTCAATAGAGCCTAAGTAAGTACCAAAAGATTCTTTTAGACTACCCTGTACTTGCATGAATATGCAATACCCATGCTTGCATAAATATGCTATATTCATGCTTGCATAAATATGTTATATACAAGCTTGAATAAATATGTCAAATTAACACTTACATAAGTATCACCCATATATGTATTGATATATCATCAATACTTGTACAGACATGTCCTATGTATGTCCATTACCTACATGGATACACCTTATTCATATTTATACAGATATCATATCAAGACCTGAAATAACGCAAAATGCATAATAATGAAATATTCCTTACAATAAAACTTTCTGGCTTCCGAGAGGTTTCAGCAGACGGGCAGTTTTGCAAGAGCTGTTTTAAAAGCACATTTTGTTTTCCCGGATCATGTTCAGCTTCAGTGCAAGAGGATTTCCTTGTTAAACTCTCCAATTCTTCATCTGAAGAACCTGCAATAAACAAGCAATCGCATGCAAAAATTTAGTATAATTTGATTCAGTAAACTCACTTCTATAGGGCATTATTAAAAACAATATTTTAAAAATCTATTTCACATCTGACGCAAAGTTAATTCAATAGAAAAACATGTGCATATTTCTTTTTTATCATTAGTTCATAATCATATTCATGTGCATGACGATACACTGTGTTTATGTATTGATAAGAAGGGTTATGTTGCACGAAATGCAGCAGTGTGTGTGTGTGTGTGCACACATGTAGTTACTACACATGGGCTGTAAAAAATTTAGAGTGTTTAACTGGCAGGAATCCACATACTGAATATTAGAGAGCCCGAAATCGACTGAGCCTGCAGCAATGTCTCAACCACAGATGGGATTGTTTCATTCTTTTCAGAATGGGATTAATCACATACATGCATTCCACTCATTTATTCACTTGGGCAAAATGACTCACTCTTTTCCAAAAAGAATGAACATGCCCATCTCTAGTCTCAACCCACTTCCAGGTTAAGGAAGACTGTAAGCCAATTTTACATTTCGATCATGAAAAGAATAATGTATGTGAAAGCTTGCTTTGTAATGCTAATAAGTGTGAGGTTTGTTTATGTCTTATAACATAATGACAGCCGATGTCATACTGTGTCAAACAGTGCCTACAGTTCTTCAAAGCATCCAAACCTCTTTCACCTTGAAGAATCAAACACTGAAATATGGGCCTGTAAAAGACACTAGCCGGTGCTGGGTAACTGTTGAAATACAACCTGGATCATTTGTAGATTAGCCAAACGTGTTCCCACTATGGCTTCTCATGGCTCTATAAGCACAGGGTTCCTATTCGCATTGGGGAAAAAATTCCCCAACTTTCCTAGATTTTTTCCCCCCTCAATTTTCTGGCAAAATTTCCTAACAAATCATAAGCAAGTTCCAACTGAACTTTCATTGCGGGGAAGAAAATGGCTTCACATTCGTGGCAGATTTAACTATTCAAAACAGGATTTTTCCCGACTTTTCTGTTTGACCAAAAAATCTTGTTTTCACTGACATTTAAGGACAATTTTACATTCCCTGACAATTCCATGTCTTCCAGGTGTGTGTGGGAACCTTATAAATATTATATACTTGAAGAAATTTTTGTGATTTATGGTGAAAAGACAGCTAGAATTGCGCTGTGCTGGGAATTACAATTTTCCGAGAGATCCCAAAATATGTCACAAAGGGAATAAGACCCCGGAATATGAATTGATAGGGAAAAAAATACCCTACTGCAATGGGATTGAAACCAAGATTTTCTGCATGATAAACGAATGCGCTATTTCTAGAATACCATATGGCACTGAAAAAATGATTAGAACTGCCGTTTGTCACCAATTCAATTACTTATTCCATGCATAACAGGTTCTCTTAAATCGAAGATAGGGATGTTCGAAACATTAAATCTTCATCTCGACAAACAGCAAAGATTTAGAAGTTAGTAGAACTAAGGAAGTTAAAATGGGATGTTATTACAGTCAACAAAGCCACAGGAGTCCCGAGAGCAAATTGATGTGTAACGACTTCTTACCATCATTGCTGTGTAGATGTGATAATTCCTGCTTTCTTTCTTCCAGCACATCTTTTTCCTGCTTTACTTGCGTTAGGAGAATCATTGTGGTTCCCTTTTGAGAGGCTTCCATGATGTTTTCAAGTTTGACAGATATTTCCTCAGCGCTGCCTGCTGAACCTGATTGTCTACGAACAGATACGAGTTCATTTCTCTGTCCAGCGGTAGCCATAAAGCTCTGTGAAAGGAGTTGTGCATTTGTAACTGGAACAGGCATAGTCTCTTTTCTGGTTTCCAATTCAACTTCATTCTATATAAATATAATTCAACGTTCAGGCTACACATCATACACATTAAAACTGAAACTGTGCTATTAAACTAAAATGAAGGTTATAAACTTAGAAACTAAAATCAGGAAACCAAGTAACAAATCTGATAGAAATAGAAACAAATAGGATAAAAATTCTTCTTCCGGATTACGATGTCAGAATATTAAACACCTACGCTGTTCTTCGCTCAAACCCAAGATGTTCGACCCACGTATTTTAATCCCACAAAATTTTATTTCCTTGACCACTTAATTTGGATTAATGTTAACTTGATTAAGAAACATTTAATTCAACGTTTTAGGTACACTGCGGTTGATACTAGATCAATGTTTACGTTTTATGTCACATGGACAGCGAGAGCCATGATGGGCCGGGACATGAAGTTTCCCCAAGGAATACAAACCTTCTATGGCCTAGGGGACTGAACTCTCAGTCCAAGGTGAGTAGTCAGTCGGTAAGTGCTATTTTTTACACCACTGGGAATCAAACCTGGGATAACGGTGGATAGGCAAACGGGTTACTACTGTTCCACACCAGGGCCCTGCAATCGATACACAAAAGTTTCAACAGACATTTGTAACATACAAATTTGTCAGAAACATAGATTAAATAAAACTTTTGTGTATCAATCACACTGAACTCAAAACATTGACTTTGGATCTCTTAACTGACTCTGCATAGTGGTACATCATTTTAGTCCTTGGTTAATCCTGGGTTGTTTAATTTCCTCGATTCCTTACATGCCCGTGTTGGGCTGGGAGTAAGACCCCTCCCACAATGTATATACCCTCATACAAAGAAAGGGGTGTTTTTTTAGCGGTTTTACGGCTCAAGGACTACAGTGGTCATGCTGCGCCGGGACCCTGGACTACGGTGAGCAGTGCAATCTTTATAACATTTCTAAGTATGCGTTCTTTCCACCGTTGTGAGTCGAACCCAGATTAACAGAACACTAGATAAACATTTTACCACACTACGCCACCGCAGGGCGAATTTTTTGTTAAAAATTCCCCATGTGAATTTCTCAAATGTTTCGCTTGAGAAAGCAAATACATAAATTTTAAGGAAAACTTAAGAACTGTTACGTAAAATGAACTCACTTTAGTTATATCAGTCACTTTTGTAAGGTTAAAATTCAAAGTCACATCTTCACTGCCCTTGGGAATGTCCATGATCTCTTTTTCAGAAGTCTTCTCTTTCCCTGCAGTAGTATCTCCTCTTCCTAACAAGTTCTCCGGCTTTATTACACTCAGCTCAGAACTTTTAGAAACCTGGTCTGGTGGAACAGTTTTACCACTGCTTGCGGATTCCGGTTTTAGGGTTCGAGTTGTATCTGTTAATTTTGCATCAAGAATCACTGAAGATTTTGTTGAAGGTAACCCAATAAACTTTGCCTGTACGATTAAAAAAAGGAACATACATCAAATATCCACATGTAAACAATGCATCTTCCTAATTTGAATATCTATTTTCAAATAAATTAAACAATCATGACCAATACAGTTCATCAATTGCCAACATATAATAAGCATGCACAATCGCTTCAATCACTGAGTAATGCACAGTTAATTATACGTCTTGTCGTTCATACTGAAGCAAGCAGACAAAATAAGAGCATGAAAAACGATGATTACTGCATGGCACACTATTTCATTTTCCCTTTTAAAATACATTCGACACTTATCACCAAAACTTGGCGAAATTTAGTTTAAAAAATCAGAACACAAAAAAAATCAAAGAAATCATGTAATATGAAAGTAACTATTAGGTAACACTTCATTTGCTTTCAACCTTCTAAAAAAAGAAGCAATGTCCTCGAATGAAACAGTTTATATGAAATACTATTGGGGCTGAAATATCAAAATGAAAAGTGACTCAAATGAACAGTGCTTGCACAAACTTTTACTTATTATTTCACCAAGTTCTTATCAATTTCTTTCTTCAGAAATACACGAAGAAGTAAGTTTCGTTTGTCAATTTCACAGTGTAAGAACGAAAAAGATCAGGTCACATTGGGACATACAATTTTCTGAAGAATTCAAACCTCTTATGACCTAGGGAGCCAACTCCCAAACTGCAATGAATAGTGGGTCGGTAAACAGGTTTTTTGTTGGGGGGAGGGCACCAATGGGAGTTAAACTTGGGATAATGGTGCGTTCGGTGAACTCATTACTACTTAAGGGTGAAGACATCCATACGTTTACAGTCAAAGAATCTTATTATCAATAATAAGTGTTTATTACGATACTTTTACCTCAATTAAATTCCTACACTAAAATATCCTATCGCTAATTAGTCAATCTCCATTATAAAATTACCTGCGCTGGGTCATCCATGGTTCCTTGGTCCGAAGTCGGTAGACAAACGGTTGGCATCCCGGTTTGCCGCAACGTAAAATTCAGCGTATTGGTTACTGAACTTGGTAGACTTTGTGAAAGAATCGACTCTGACACCTTTAAAAGAAATATGCAAACAATGATTTAACAGAAATGGAATTGAAAGAAATATCGTCCCATCATTGTCGTTTTAAGCAAGGCAATGATGACGACGGTATTCCTTTGAAAATGATCATTATTGTCCTTCTCTTTAAAGAGTCACAGTTCTAATCATTTGAAACAGATACATTGTAGGTTCCTCAAACCATAATGGTAAATCCAATAGGATACTTCCACAGGTTTTGTAATTAAATTCTGTGTAAAAAGTAATTATTACCTTTTTATTACTTAAACATTGATTTCATTACTTAAATATTACTTCCATAGCTTAACCCAGTGGTTTCTCAACCTTCTTCAAGTTGCGACCCATTTTTATAGCAGCCAAGTAATCTGTGATTCCTTCACTTCTGTCCACCACCGCCACATTTGCATGATAAAAGCATTTTTAGCAGAGTAAAAAAAGACATAAAATATGAAATTATATATATTACATTAATTATGTAAATTATATTAATTAAATATATTAATGTATATTGTAGATATAAAGTTAACAACGATTAGTAGAATATTGCAATTAGCCATGTTGAAATATAAAAGCGTTGGAAACAGTATGAAATTCTTTATAAAAAATAATTGCAACTAAAAATAGTTGCGGCAATCCCCCAGAAACCAATTTGCAACCCCCAGGTTGGGAATCACTGGCTTATATAATCACATTTACTATTATAATAATGACATATCTACTTAGAATTATAGCCAGAAATGAGGTGATGGATATTAAGTTATGAATTAATACAATGTAATGTAAAGGTTAATAACTTAATTTGTAATATAAAGCAAAAAATGCATTTTATTAACTTACAGAATCTGCATCATGTACAATCTCGGACTTCAACTCTGAGCCATGGCCTACACAGTGGAAACGGAACATTAGTCACATATAATATCCAAAATTGCTATCACATAAAAATAGTGTGAAATGTCATTAATGCGGAAATTAAAGAGAGTCAGACCCAAGAAATCCCTGCTAAATGGAACAAGGATGCATCAAGGTAATTTGATGAATAAATTGTAGAATAACCTGTTCCTTAGATAAAAGACCACAAGTTAAATGAAGTAATTAAGCAACGTGAGTTATGGATGCTAATTATATCCTAAGTTTTTCCAAAATAAATCAAAATATTTTTGCCGATAAAGAAATCCACCATCTTGCGAGGGCATTGGATGTCAGGAACATAATTGCATAGCTGGCCTAACATTATTGAGAATAGAGATACATCAGCCTAGATCTCCTTAGAAATTTCAATATTCTGAGAATGCGTAAAGATTTCTAACAACATTATTAAATGTAGTTTTACATGTAAAGTACAGCATGTCAATGCACTTTGGTCAGATGTCACTGTTCCGCTTCAAGGATTGAGTAGGGGTGAGCTTTGTCACTTTCATAAAATTTATTTCAGTGGACTCCTGATAAAGAATAGTGATGTCAGTCAGATATATATATATATATTTTTCATAAAAAGAAATTCTCTTGAATTTCTACTCCTGGTGTCATGGGCAGTCGTCTAGTGAGTATGTCTTCTTAATCCAGAATTGATGTGACCTTTGTATCATCAAGTATTCATGTATGATTACATTTAAATTTGAAAGGTATTATGACAAATGGGTACAACCAGTGTAGCATGGTCACATGGTAATGCAATGCTAACACAGTCATGCGTCTACTGTGCAGAAAACCCAGATTTAGATCCAATTGGTACTGAGGATGCTGTCTATATCCCCCACACCTTAGTAATAGGCACTCCGAGATTCCCCTCCCTATGTGTGAATGAAGTGTGAATCCTTAGAAAAAGTACAGGTGCAGCCCATTCTGTGTTGTCCTTGCCCTATAATAAAAGTACAAACAAAATAAAGCACCTGGTGCAAAATAAGATTTTTAAATGAATGGTAAGTCTTACCAATTTCTGTTTCTAGTTTTATCATTGAATTGGCATCCTCGGTTTTTACATTCAAAATCGGCATTTCAGCACTTTTGGGTGCAAGTTCTGCAGTGGCTTTCGGTTCATGAAGACCTGAAACAAAATGCAGAAGAGGTCAATTTTCTTGTCCCGGTTAAACGTTCTTAACCTGGAATGCTTGGGATCAAGAACATTTTGAATAATTACAGAATTTGAAGCATATAATATCATCAAAACTAATTCATCAGTTCTCTTTGTGAGTCAGTTCTCTTTGAACAAAGTGGTTCAAATTAGTTTCAAACAATAATAATATAATTTTTAGCTTATAATCACCCATTACGACTCCTTGGGGCATATTTTGTACTAAATTTAGGTTAAGTCCCAGTGGAAGTGCCATTCCATTCTTCCCGTAGAGCAACTACTAAGGATGATTTGAAAGAAGACTTATAATACAAGTCATAGCCATCACTCCAATTCATTTTATTCAGTTAATCTTTTTTTTAGACCCAGACTCTAAGCAGGTTGATTCAACATCTCAACCTTGTTATCAATAAACCACTCCTGCACACATTATGCTTCATAGCAGGAAGCTTTGTCATGCCGAAAAAATAACAGCCAGTTTCATAATGCCAGTGCCATAATGTAGGAAAGGCAAAATTGTCTAGGTACAATCAGATCTGGCAAGACGAGACAAGATTGGAATGAGTGGCCACCAGAGGCAGCACTGTAATCCCAGGGAGGACACTCAGACGGCGCAGCCAACCACCAAGGCGAGTCAGAGGCGTACAGGTCTGACTTCATGGTTTTTTTGGGTACAGCAACCATTGGGCTGAGCCCAATTTAGATGGAACAAAAACACATAATAATATAACCACTTCCATACTTGACATGCAGATCAGCATGATACTTCATAAATCGTTCTTTAGGTTATCTTCACAACGAAACATTCGTCAGAAAAGAGCGGTAAACAACGTGACTTGTCACTCCAAACTACTAATTTCGACATCTACAGTCCAGGAATGATAGTCAAGACACCACAAATATTGCTGCACATTTATAGCAGTATTATTTGACTTGTATGCAGTTACTTTTTATCATGACGTTCAATGCTATGCGACTCTCTGCAGATGATTCTGATATTGAACAATGTAAGGCAAATCCTTTCTACTTCGGTAGCGAGGTTTATGGAAGAAGATAATCGATACCTCAACCCTTTCTTACTAAGAATTCGCTCCTATATTCATTGAGTTTACATGGTATTCCAAAGAATTTATGCGCAGTAATACCACAAATTTGACTGACTTGTAGATTCTCCAAGTGCTTGAGAACCCTATCACGCATAATTCAGAGCGAATATTGTATAAATAAATAAAAAAAAATTTAGTAAATATAAAGTGAGTATGCTGTCATCTCCATTATCATAATGTTGTACAATCTTTAAAATGAAGAACCAAAACTTGATTAACTCGATCAGATTTATTCAAGTAATTCTAATTGTAACTCATGATGTGCTTGTATTAGATAATCATGTACTTGGAAAGAAAAGATGATTTTTCTTTGCGAGTATTTGATAAAAAAAACAACAACACACAAACAGGGTTTTCAGATAATTATGCCATTTACCAGTTGAAATGCCAAAATTATTTCACCTTTTGCTTTCACTTCCGGTTTATCCAAAAGAGAAGAAGAGACACTGGACAAAAGCTCCCGATTGTCTTCCCTCGAGTTTTTGAAATCCCCCGCTTCTTTTGGCAACTGCTTCTCCATGCTCTGTAAGTTGTCCTTCGCAATAGTAAAAATGCACACAATTAACATCGAAATTCAAAACACACATTTAAAAACACAAATAAGAATGCCGGGCTACGACTTCTCTTCACTTGACAAATTTTACATTAAGAAACATACAGTAGTATAAAGATAAAATGTTTGTCTAGATCAGTGGTTCCCAACTCAGTTTAAGCCGCGGACCACTTTTCCACTTCAATTGGACTCGCGGACCACTTTTCAACCTCAATTGGATTCGCAGACCACTTCGAAAAATTCTCACAAGTCGACTGCAAGACCTGAATCTAACTGGGAGCTACGTCTTTTTTGGGGGGGGGATGTGTTTGTAAAATTGTTCTTTGGTAAAAAAAAGAAATAATAAACAGAAAAAAAAATCTAATGATAATGTAGTCAAACATCGTTAAGACATACACGCTTAAGACGAATTACTTTTAATACGAACCGTTTTCTGAAGTTCCGTCAGATTGTAAAATACTACAAATATACCATCAATTTCATTTTATAAATAATTTTTGTAAGTATTTTTTTTAATCGTTTTTTTAAATAATGACCCGTCTAGCGGACCACTAGTGGTCCATGGACCAGCAGTTCGGAACCACTGGACTAGAAGGTTGAAAATTCAAGTTTACATCTTGTTGGTATCAATCACTTGATAGTTTTTCCTACCGATTGATGTGTTTAAGTTCCTAGGCAACAAGTTTGAACTACTTGGAAAACTGAGGGTTTTGGAGAACGATTTTAGTCACCTTTGCGCCATTTAAAAAAAAAGTATATGCTGTTAGAACTAATGCAAGAATAATCAGTATTCTATAACATGCAAATAAAAGAAATACCTTAATTTCAACAATAATTAAAACATCAGTCCATGTGACATGGCCAGTTTAATGCTTTAAGGTTTTTTACTGGCTGAACGTGCCGGCAAAAAACCTTAAAGGGTTAAGTGTGAGGGAAGCAGATTGTGTTTTTAAGCTGTTGAGTGTTTTATTCTTTATCCAGTTATTACATGCTAGTAATGTAAATTTCTTTGTTTCAAATTTGCTTACCTCTATATAATTTATTTCCCCATATAGTTCATTTCTATACTTATATAACTAAAATATTACAGAAACATTTCAGTTTCATGGTGCGTCAGGGAATCAAGAAAAATTTACTTACAATCGATTTATTTTTTTTTCAGCAATATCTAATATGGAGACAGCCTTAAAGTGATCCCCTTAAAAAAGAACTTCAAGGATGTCCCCAATATTTCACTTTCATTGCTTTGTCTTTTAATATTCACTTGTCTCACTTGTCTATGCTTCGAATTCATCATCCACATCATACAAGTAAAGCTAATTTTGTTTCTTTTATTACGTTAGTCATTAGAACTCTTTGTAATTTATTTCCCTTATTTACTTTTGTCCATTAATTAATATTTACATCTTCATTGGAATCGTGCTGCATTTGGCATATTTCCACAATTATGGGTGCATCCATTTGCCTCCTTATTTGTGTGCTGCAGTTCACATTTCTCTCTTTTCTTGATTTTTGTAAATATATACACTCTATAACAAAAAAATCCACTCACCAAGAAGGAGTTGTCCGATTGTAATGAAATTTCGTATGCAAAGACATTTTGACCGAACATGCAAATGATTAAAATTTGGTGTCCAATGAATGAATAGCGGGAACTCCAGCGCATCGGAACTGCGCATTCAGCAGGTGTATATAAGGAGCGATTCTCAATATGTGGTCAAAATTTCTGTTGCATTTTGACTGCGGATATCTTACGTCGACTGTAACAATGCCTCGCCGAAAGATTCGTGCTCATTACGAGCATATGTCAGAGTTTGAAAGAGGTCGTGCTATCGGATTGAAAGAGGCTGGTTGGACGAATCGAAGAATCGCTGGACATGTGGGTCGAAGCGATGCGGCGATTGGACGGTGCTGGCAAGAGTGGGTCAACAACGGCAGATGTCAGCGTCGGGACGGCAGCGGTCGACCTAGGGCCACAACAGAACGGGAAGACAGAGCAATTGTCAGAGCAGCTGTCACAGCACAGCTGTCACAGCACCGGATTCGTCGTTATCAACTATCCAACGTGTGGCCCGCACACATGTGTCCAACATGACCCTCTGCAGACGACTGAGAGAGCGGAATTTATACTCGCGCCGACCTTTACGCCGCTTACCTCTCACGCCTTTACACCGTCAAGTCCGATTACAGTGGTGCCGGGCTCGATCAACTTGGAACTGCGCTGACTGGGGACGTATAGTCTTTAGTGACGAGTCCCGTTTCCAACTGTGTCCTGACGACAACCGCAGACGTGTCTGGAGACGTCCAGGGCAGCGTGGGGATCCTGCCCTTACTATCGCACGCCACACATGCCCACAACAGGGCGTTATGGTCAGGGGGTGCCATCTCCTTTGATAGCCGGACCCCTTTGGTGGTCATTTCTGGCACACTTACAGCACAGCGGTACGTAGACGACATTCTACGACCGGTTGTGTTACCGTTCCTTTTGCGACACCCTGGACTTACGTTTCAACAAGACAATGTCCGGCCGCACACGGCACGTGTTGCTATGAATTGTCTTCAAGCTTGCCCAACACTTCCTTGGCAAGCTAGGTCTCCTGATCTCTCTCCCATAGAGCACATTTGGGACGCTATGGGAAGGCGATTGCAACCATCCAGGAATGTTGACGATTTAGCCCGACAGTTGGAGACAATTTGGCAAGAAATTCCGCAGGACACCATCCGGGATCTTTATCAGTCTATGCCACGCCGGGTGACAGCTTGCATCCAGGCCAGAGGTGGACCAACGCCTTATTGACTTCCTCCCTTTGTAACGGTCAAACTCTGCAATAAATCATTCAATTGTTCTGAAATTTTAATCGTTTCTTTTTCTATGTATGTTCTTCACATCCACCAATTTTTATCGCAATCGGACAACTCCTCCTTGATGCGTCGATTTTTTTTGTTATAGAGTGTACTTATATGAGTAAAGTATTAATATATATCCATTTAACCTGAAAATCTTTTAATCTTCCAAACCTGCAAATTATTCCTTTTTCACTAAGTCCTGTATTGCCTACCATAACCACACAATTTTAATATTATTGCTATATATATCATCATCATTATCAACCATTTTCAATCTGCTACATGATGAAGGTCTCTGTTATCACATATACATTAAGGGTGGGTCGAAAATCAGTGTTTTCTGCTCTTTTTCGAAATTGAAACTGAGCTAGCGCGCAAAAGTGGCCAAATGGTCTCAATAGTATGCATGTAAAATCTTGTACCGATCAGATAATAT
>QLNU02003225.1:28422537-28449654 GCA_006491805.2 Dysdera silvatica | reverse complement strand
TTGTTCACAAAATGCATTTTACAACCTACATGGTGCAAAGTTTCATGTTCGTTCTTTATATTGATTCCTACTGTGAGAAGAACGGCAGTAATAAAAAATAAATTTAAAACATACTTCAGAGAAGTGTTAAAAAGTAAGAGAACAAAATTAAGGACTTTTTGTAGATTTTGGGTGAAAATAAGGACTTTTAACGACCGTACAAACCCTGTTTAGAGGTTTTTATTCTAGAGATAATCTTATCTGTTAGAGATTTTTACTCTACAGATAATCTTATCCTTTAAAGGTTTTTATTTCAGAGATAATCTTATCCTTTAAAGATTTTTATTCTATAGTTTTATCCTTTAGAGATTTTTTACTCTGAAGATAATCTTATCCCTTATAGGTTTTTATTCTAGAGATAATCTTATCCTTTTGTGGCTTTTACTCTAGAGATAACCTTATCCTTCAGAGGTTTTTATTCTAGAGATAATATTGTCATTTGGGGGTTTTTATTCAAGAGATGATCTTATCCTTTAGCGGTTTTCATTCTAGGGATAACCTTATCCTTTAGATACCTCAACTCATGGAAAACTCAACCTAACCTAGAAATGGTAAAGGACTGGATTCAGTCGCTGAATCATAGCGATAACACTGCATCACAAAGGCTTTTCACATGTATATGTGTTTACAAGGCAAGAACAGCAAAGGGGACATGCTACACTGAAACTTGATTTTCCAAGGAATCCTTTGTTGCTAAGGGAATCAAACCTCAGACTACAGTAAGAAGAAAAACTGCATGCATTCTGCAACAGCACTGTGAATCAAACTGGGCTAATGATACAATAGATAAATGAGTTATCACTATGCCATCATAGAGCAGTTCGCATTTTTTCAAGGGATTCAAACCTCTTATGGTCCAAGATACCAAACTCCAGACCATAGTGAGCAATGAGTCAGCAAGCATTCGCTTGTGTCCATTGAGGATCAAACCCAGATTAGTGACAAATCAGTTGAACACAATACCACTATGCAACCACAGAGCCTGTCACAAAAGCATCACCATGTCAGAAGAAGGATAAATCCCATTCTGCAACTCAGCAATCACAAGTAGTCTGTAAAGAAACACAGGGTGTATGCTCTACACTCAAAGCAATCTAAATTCCTTACATCACACATAACGACAGTTCAATAGCCAAGCCTTGTAGACACAAAGCCACTCCTAAAAACTTTCCTGAACTAGTCTGTTCCAAGCTGTCTATATAGACAAGCAGTAGAACGTTCTATTTCTTAACTTCTTTCTTTTTTTTTATTTTCAAACAAAAGGTTCTTAAAATACCACCAAAGAGATCAGTCGTTTCTTTGGGAAAATCACAACTGGAAGGAGGTTTCACCACTCAAAAAAAAAAGCCCATGTTCGTTCAAGAGAATAGCTCAAAGCTCACACGAGGATTTAAAAAACTTTTTTCATTACTTTCTTACAAAACAAATTAACAATGTAGAATAATTTCACTAAATTTATTTTCAAATTATTGAACATACAGTCATAGGCGTACGCAGAAAGTTTATAAGGGGGGGGTTACAGAGCTACAACTCACATATTCCTATGTTAAATATACAAAATTTCATTGCAATGGGGGGTTACAACCCCCATCAACAGTCCCTGCATATGCCAATGGATACATTGCAATGTAATCTATTAAATAAAAATTCCATATTATGAACATAATATCAGCTCACAGCAAAACATTTTAGTAAATACTTACTTGTTCTAACTGTTTCTGCAATGTCGCTTGCTCTTGGGAGATCCTAGCAAGTTCCAAAGCATCGCTTTCGGAAAGCTCTGATCCGTTTTTTCGTAGTGTCCTTTGTTTTTGATTTAATGTTTTCTTTATTTTTCTTAGTTTTATTACCTCTGTTTCGAAGTACTTCTGTTGCGTGCTAATAGCCGTCTGCTGCTGAACTAGAAATTTTTCATATTGTATCGTTTTCTGCTTCTCTTGTTCCGTGTGTGGATCCATTACAGGGGGACTCGGTGGTGTAGGTACAAAAGCACCAAACGGACCTGATACAGTACCTTGAAAGAATAACAATCATCACATCTTTTTCCAAATTCGTACAAAATAGTTTTATAACAACAGTTATTTCCACACTGGTGTAAGGTTTAAAACACTGTGTTTTAAATCTTATGCCTGTAATGATCACATGGTGGAACAGCATGGGAAACAGGAACTTGTGGGTCTTCTTGGTGAAAACAGTCGAAAGGAAACAGTCCGGATGTGAGCAGTTGAAATTTCTATAACTCTCTTCTGCAATGTCAAGATTGACATTAAGGAATATTAATGTGAAACGTGTGGAATAGGGATAAGGGTCGCACTGTCAAATCAGGTGTGACCACGTGAAGAATCGTGACCAATGAGATCATAGTAGGAAAAGAATTTGTGGTGTGCAGAGGGTAAGAAGATAAGATAGAATTAGGTAATGAGAGGGAACGGATGCACATGCGTGTGATTCCGGACCTCATGTTATACGGTAGAACTTAGACGTTGAGCCTATAGTTGAATTGTCTATCAATGTACAAATGAATACCTACTCAAGTCATTAATACACCTTAGTATTAGCTTCTGTACTTCAATTGTTGTTTGCTAACTCTCCATCAAAGACAATCTAATTACTAAAGTGGACCATGGAACCCCGCCTCACGAAGAGACACAGATTACTCAGCTACGAGCGGAGCTGATGGCAGTACTTACGACTACCCGGGACAGCAGCACAATATGCCTATTGCGGCTGTCATCATCACACACCATATCTGCATACACATTAAGTGTGACTGCACATATACATGAGCATCACAATGCCAATGTTGTAGTAACTGCTATTATTGAATCTTCTGGTGAAACTTTGCATTGTTTTGATAATATAGTTTTAAGTTTCAATCATTCCTGTCAAGTGCCAGATACAGATCACTTTGCGTACGAAAACAGCTTCAAAGTGTAAGCCTTATTTATTAATATTTTCAACACTGATCAGAAAAATTGGCTGGTCGTTTAGGACCTACATACCCTTCACTATATTGATAAAAAAAAAATACGAATTTTTCTATCACATGACGCAAGGACAATTAAGGTTGTGCTGCACCAAAAGCTACTATTTTTTAAGGCACTGTTATAAAAAATTTTTGACCCACACCACTACCTTTACCACTCATAAATTGTTGCCAAGTTCTAAATATACCAAACACATGTTATAAATCTTTTCATAGAAAACGTTATTCAACGCCATGATGTCCTTTGAAACCTGCAACATACAGTTTGAAAATCCCTGTTCTAAAGGACCAGAATTTCTGTCACCCAAGAAATCAAACATCAGACTACAGGGCAGTAGAAAATGATACACTTTATATGACAACTGTTGGGGAGTTCAACTCCGGAGCTTTTAACAATGTCATCACTATAACGCAAAGGTTGCATCAAATAAATCATGTGCAAACAAAAGAAGTTTTTCAACGGTTTCCATCCCATGAAACATAGGGAAATCTTTACGAGCTTCAGCCAAACACGTACAGGGGGAACAGATTTAGAGGTCATTCAAGGGTGGCGATTAATGACTTGATTTTTGAAAATGATACCTCATTGGACCTTTACCTTGTATCTTTTCAATGTTTGAATTTTTTATTCAAGGGGTAGCCATCACCACCTCTAAATCCACACCTGTACACATGTGTGTAAGATCAATAGCCACTGTATAGGAATTCCTGTCTGAGAGTGATGAAGAGAAATACTAATGAAGCATTTTATTTACTGATTACCAATGTATATATATAGGGACTTGAAGAAGGTGTAAAGTGAAGTCTTAATTACAATGGGACTTCTATATGAGAAGCAATACTTTCTACGATTTCTGCAAAGGCAGTACAGATGTGGCCACCCTTTTTACAAAAATCTAGAAGCTGTGCTATATCTAAAATACATAGGTTTATTTTGAAAACTTACTGGGAGAATATGCTCAAATTCAGCTTCAAGTTTTTTTTTTTTACTTATTTTTTTAAGTTGGATTTGAACATTTTCTTAATGCTTTCTGAACATTATTGTGGGTCTGTTAAATGAAGCGTAGAGTCTAGTTTCTTGCCCAAAAATAGAATTGAAGTCACCCCTGGTGCTCTTCTATATAGAAATCACAGAAAACATGTTTCTTCACATAGACTTCCACTGCAACTTGAAGTTCCACAATAAAAGTCACTTCCTAACATCGAATGCACCTTAAAAACCTTTACATATTCATAATCAGTGTCAAAAATACTCTGAATTAATACTGATGATTTTCTATGGATTTAAAAGGTCCAATTTTTAACAGAAGTGGCCACCACTTTTCATGAAAAAGCTTTAGATAGCGTTTTTAAACCTAATTTAGAGCAAAAACATTGCATATAATAAAAAATTATACAAATTAAATGTGAATTAACAGCAAAAATTTACACATAAATGCTGTATTTAAAAATAATAAAAATTTAACTGAAATGCTATAAAAAATTATAAAAGGAGAAAGGCCTGTTTAAAATAAATTTCCAATATAAAAAAAAAAAAAAGCTCTTTGCAATCCTCTGGCATGACTATAAGGAAAAATCTTGTACTCTGGAAAGCACTGGTATAAACTTCATTGTATTGGTCAAGTATTACAACAATACCTAAACTTCTGGCTAACTTGCCCAATGAAACATCTAAAAAAGTTTACCAGCAAATCCAGTTTGTCATATGTATTTAACATTCAAAGGTCATATGATGCCAAGCCTTAAAATAGATCTAAAAAGATCCTGTATTGAGTAATAATGCATACTGTTGCATAATTACCTGCAATAATTGGCGTCTTCTGAGGTGGAAGATCATTCTGAAGTACAATGCCAGGGGGTAAACCAAGGTTGGTTATAACATTTGAAACTTGAGGTCGAACAACATTTTGCATCACAGAAGGGCTTCTCGATGGAACAGAACATGGCACATTATGCTCCTGATTTTGGTAAATCAAAGGATACGGAGGTGGGCCAAAATTATGTGAAGACCCACTGCCACCAGATGATGACGAAGGAGACACTATTGTTTTTAGGGGCTCCTGCGAGCCCAAGAGGGATCCAGGACCCCCTAGACTGTCATCGGGTGGTCCCGAAAACACATCATCTTTTAATCTTTCGAAGTCAATATCGCTGAGAAGAGCATCTCCTTGGGGTGAAATAAGTCCTTCCTGTGTTTGGCGAAGCTGTTCTCTCTTCTCCTGCTCGACCAAGTCCTCTAGAAGCAGCGGTTGCTCTTGGAGAAGAAGAGGGCGGTTTTGTGGTGCTTGAGAAAGATTATTCAACTGTATAACTGGACCACTCGAGCGCAGTGGTACGCCAACATGAACGGGGAAAATATTCCTCGGTGGCGAAATCAATGCTGGTTGTTCAAGATGTGAATTTGGGGAATTGAAATTTTGTCGAACTATATTTCCTACGCGAAAATGGTTTGCATTAATCTGTTGGGCATATACTGATGGTGGCTGCTGGGGGGCGAGGCTCTGGATAGCAGAATTAAAAGACATGGAGCATTGGGGTGTAGGAGGGTGTAGTTCTTTGGGAGTCGGCATTTCAGTTTTTATGTTGATATTGTCTGTTGTACAAAATGATGTGTTCGCTAAGCTGCAGCTCGAAAATACTTTCGTTTCTTTTTTAATTACATCCGATGGTTCAGAGCTAACTTTTTCAGAGGTATCGCACGAAACCGTTTTAAATTCAGCTTTGAAGGATGTCTTCTCCTCTTGTTCCTTCTTATCAAAACTTAAGAACTCATCATGCAAGGACGGTGTTTCGCATTTTTCTGACGCTTTACGTAAAGTGTCCACAGCTTCAACACCACTCATCAGCTCTTTGTTATTGGGGGGAACATCGTTGGACAGCAGATCCTTTTCCTCCGAAGAGCCTTGGCCTTTCATCTCCTCTTCCTCATCTAACTCATCTTTGTCATCTAAGTCCAAGTGCTCATCTAAAATATTGCTTTTTTCACCTTCTCCAACCATTCCTTTGTCCAGTTCAGGGTCAGCATATTCCAAGATATTGAAATCATTACCCAGACCTTGGGAATAAAAGAAAAGAAAAAGAAAAATACAACATTCTGGAAATAAAAATTAACATTTACACAAAATTAAATACTATTTGCTATACGGCTCAAAGACTACAATGGTCATGCTGCACCGGGACCTACTGTTTTCCAAGGAAAACGAACACACACCTTTGAACCTACAATTTTCAGAGGAATCCGAACCTCTTAAGGCCTAGGGAACCAAACCCCGGACTACAGTGAGCAGTGCGATCTTTATGAGATTTATGAGTAAAAGCATTCTTTATGCACTGTTAGGAGTCGAACCCGGATTAACAGCATACTAGACGAACATGACCACACTGCACTACCGGACGGCAGCATAAAACACAATGTTCTGTATGAGTAAGTGCCTCATAGGTTTTTGTTTTTTTTTTAACAGCACAAGCGATAACAAAAACAATGCTACACCAGAACCTACAGTTTCTTCAGAAAACCAAACTTCTGCTGCTAAAGGAATCACACTCCAAACTATGGTTGACAGAAAACTCAGACACCATTAGGAGTTTTGTGATACCAATGTGAATCAAACCAAGGTTAATGGCAAAACAGATGAACAAGCTACCACTATGCCGCAATACAACAGCAAACCATTTTTCCAAAGAATCTAGACCTATTAAAACGTACAGTACTGATCAGTGGATAGTGAGGAGTCAGTCGGCATGCCTTTGTTGTTTTTTTTGATACCATTGAGAGAGAGAAATCTGAATTAATGATAAGCAAACATATTACCGCTGCAGGACAGTGGTGAGTGTAAGACATGGGTGGGGAACCTTTTTGTATTGGAAGGCTGCTTTGACTTAGCCGTTAACGTTCGAAGGCCACATGAACTTAGCTGTAATGTATGAAGGCCGCATGTGTTTTGATTGTGTCAGTTGATCAAGAAAGATCATTTCATTCAATCTTCTTCTACTATTTTATACTGTACTTGGGTTCATTTTAAGACTATAATGTAAATAAAAAAGATGAACAGAATCATATTAATAAAAATAAAAGGATTTTTCTTCAAAATTTTAATTTGGTCAAAAGGCCACACCTAAGGGCCTCGAAGGTCGTGTGTGGCCATAAGGTTGCAGGTTCCCCACCCCTGGTGTAAAAAGTCAATTTGATCATTAGACAGTCGAGTAACTTCCTAGACGAAGGGTGAAAATTCGGAGAACCAGAATTCTACTATATATCTACACCTACCACATTGTGTTCCATTTAAACAAGATGAAAATTTTACCTTGAAATATGAACAAAAAGGCATTATTACCTAGCAGCTCGTCATCATCCAGTTCGAGTTCTCCAACATCACCACTCAATACATCAAGATTACATGCATTTGCAATGGCATCGTTTTCTTCCGGCTCTGTTTCCAGATCCTTCACCAAATCGCCAGCAGTCGTCTTCCGTTTTTTACCGGGACTTGTGTTACCTTTATCCAAAGAAGCAAGGTCTGATTGCTGGTTCTTGCTAGGAATGGTCAGACCAGACGATTCGGCATTATCTTTCTTGCAATCATCATCTTTGAGGAAATTGGGATTTCTGGATTCCACATGAGCTGAGTCTTCGGCTGGACTACTCTTTTCGTGAGTTTGTGCATCCATCACTTTCGGAAGATTTGGAACAATACCTTGATTTGTGACATCAGGTTTCTGCATTGATGATACGCTTACAGAGGCAAGTGGGTCACTTTGAGAAATGCTTTTATCGTTGCTTGGCGGCTCTTCAGTTGGCAATAGATCGAGTTTCCCACCAAGCATTTCAGTTGGTAAATCAGACTTTACCTCTTTGGCTGCAACAAAATATGCAAAATACATAATTATTTTTATTATTCTGAGTAACTGGTTGAAAAAAAAATCAAATTTGTTTATAATTTATGTTGCAGGTCAGACAGGATCATTTAGCACCTAGACCTACAGATTCTTACGTCATTTTAACCTCTTCCACATAGTATACACACACACTTTCTCTCTCTTTATATTTATGTGTGTGTGTAAAATAAAAAAAAAATAATATTAGACTTACATAACCATTGAGAAAATGTGCAATTTATGTGAATTATGTCGATTTTGAAGCCAATAGCCTGACAAAAATCAACTTAATATACTATAAAAGCGTTTTATATGTTTATAGAAATTTTTTAACAAATAATTTTCAGTTTCTTAAGAAATAATTTACGCAATTTTTAACATTTGGAACAAATCGTTTACACAATTTTAATCTAATTAACTAATTTTATACAATATTTAAGTTTTTTTTCACAATTTTTAATATAATTTTTATCATAATTTTTAACAATGTGAACACAACTCTTCATTAGGGTGCAATATCATATCCGCATTGTCAAGTTATGTGCTTGCTTTTTGTAAGAAGTTGACGATGGTTTTAAAAAAAACACATTGCTGCTGTGAATGTCCCAGAAAAAGCAAGCACATAACTTGACAACGCGGATATATCACAGCACCCTGATGAAAAGTAGTGTTTGCATTGTTAAAAATTATAATAAACATTATGTAAAAAATTGTGTAAAAAAACTGTAAATATATTATACAATTATTATATAAAATTAGTTAATTAGGTTAAAATCGTGCAAACAATTCGTTTGAAAATGTTAAAAATTACGTAAAAATGGGTACATATTCCTTGAAACTGTGAAATTGATAATTAAAAAATTTCTAGTATATAAACAATTTTATATACATAAAATATTTTATGGTTATCAACATTACTATATCAAACATCTAATTTATTCATATATTTTCAAACTATATTATAATAAAAATATATTTTTAATCACAAACATCATCAATACATAAAACACATTGACATCATTGTAACACAATTTACACATCATAAAATGTATGATTTTAATGTCTCGAAATTAAATTTAGTTTTTGTTGAAGTAGAAGCACAATGTTAAGGGGGAGGGGGAACAATAATTATGCAATTTCAAAATATGAGAATCTAATCATGAATGATCAATCAACATTCAGCACTTGAATAGTGAATAAAATAATATAAGAAAATTTTTTACCTTGTCCAGAAAATTATTATTTGTTAATAAAATTACTGAGAAATGAATGTTCAAAATCAGAATAAATAAACAAGTTTCACTCTGAAAAAATTCTGAGATGAATGTAAGTCAATATGTAGCTGAGAATCAATGCTTAGTAAAACTATTTTTTGTGAAATTGTGGAGATGATTACACTGATCGACATTGATTTCGTTAAATGGGTAATTTTGACTGATTCTTGTGCATATTGTAGTGCTAATTTCGAATATGAGGTCAAAAATTGTCGAACAGAATCCAATTTTATGTAATCAGTCAATACTGTTCTTGAGCTACTTCAACATTTTATACAAAACAATGCATTTATAGTTTTTTTTTTTAAACCATTATTCATGTTTGTTTCAAGCCTTTTCTAATGAGCAAAAAACAAAAAGACAACTGGGTCATTTCACGTCAAATCACCAGATTTTAATTTTCAACTGTGCTCTCAAGTCTCAGATATATATAAACTCTTTTTTTAGTGAAAAGGTATCTATGAGGTAATATCAAATTTGAGATTTCAATTTTTTTTTGGTCTCAATTTGGGCCCAGGAGAAAATTTTGAAAATTTCGATTTTTGCATTATTTTGGCTATCATATGTGCTGTATCCGTTTAGAAAATTTCTTTTATTTCACTTATTTTTTAACCGATTATGCTTATTTTGGTGTCAAAATAAAGACACGTTTCTGCTCTTTGAAAACGATGTATTAAAATAGCATTAAATTTGACAGAGAATATTTATTACATATTCAAAGTGAATTTTTTAAATTTATATCTTCGTAAATTTCATAAGCCGTAGCTCGCAACCACAAATAACACATGCATCATGGGGTTTTTTTTCAGAATAAACTGACCATGTGCTTTTTATTTTTTAAGAACAAAAAAGGTGTTTTTTGTGGTTGCAAAATAAAAAACGTATTTGTTTTATATCACGTTAACAATCAGTCACAATGAGTCATTTCAAATATTTGATTGGTTGCGTTTTTACAGCACTCATTTTAAATAAGGTAACACATTACAGTTTCAGTTGTGTTTAGTTCAGTTGGTTTTAATGCTAACATGTTCTGCTTCTGAGAGTGTCTGCTGTGTTAATTGGATTTCTTGTGTAATGATTTTTTTTTTCATATTTTTCTGCGAGATATTTGTAGAAATTATACAAACTCTTCATAAAAATACACACAAATGCATAAACAGGGCTGCCACTCAAATTTATGTTGAAAATACTTGAGTAGCATAAACAGTCAGAAATAAATGAAAAAACAGTTGTCCCAAGCAAAAATTCAGTTGCAAAAATAGTCGCCTCCAACAAAAATTTAGTCATAAATATAGTTGCCTTAAGCAAAAATTTAACAAAACATTGAAATTGCATTCTTTAAAAAAGACCTTACCTAACACAATGTATTGTACGGTTTTGTTCTCAAAATTAAATCAGAATACTTAATGACTTCGGCACAGATATAAGAACAGAAACAAAACTTCAACATAAGAATAGAAAATGACTAATTTTTCATTATTATGCTCTATGCGTATCTTTCCGCTTCTTAATAATTATGGCAAGTCTCTTTGCCACAATGATAACCACCAGGACGGGATCTTCAATGCCCTCAATATCACTCAGGAAGAGTTCTGGGTTGCTGTCTATCTGAGTGTCACTGAGTTATTGTAGCTCCTGTGAGTGCAATTATGATTGCAGGAAAACGACAAAATCTTCATGTCGATAATGACATGGATGGGATTTTCAGTTTTCAATTACATTCATCGATATTCAACAAGAAAAAAGTTTTCAAAAAAGAAGTATTGGTAACATTAATTTCATAACCTGGTCATAATGGTGGAGGAAACCCAGTGACAACAGCATCAAGCTATGTCCCTGGCTTCCAAGAAAAGCTCATGATTTATGGACATATCGCAAGGAATATATCACTGAATATATATATATTGCATTCTGCAGGAATCCATTCCATTCTGCAGGAATCCATTCCATTCTTCCAGGTCAGGGTACATAAATGCCTTAAGCAAGCAATGGATCCAATGACCATTTTGGCCCATTTAAAAGAACAGTTCGTTTGTAGTCTGTTAGAAAACAGTTTTTCAAACAGTTTGATATTTTTTGTTCCCACCATGAGTTTCAAGTGACCATAACTGCATGATAAGTTGCATTTTGTGGTCTACGGTCAAGTCAGATTCAAAGACCTGGTGTTTTCTAATCTCACGAGGCCATGTTATAGTTATGATCGACTAATCTTGCTAGAATTCAAACCCACACTACTGGGCGCCAAGTCATAAAATGTACCATGGGGGTACAAAATTATTTAAAATCAAAAGATGTATACCTGATAAATGACGTGATCTCACACCAGGTGGAAAGGGATGCCGAAAACAGTCAAAATCTTTGCTAACAAACTGGACAGCACCTGCGTTATATGCACCTAAATAAGCAAAAACGAAAATAGTCCTCACTTCCTATGATTATAAAGGACTTTCTATATGCACAAGTAAGAATATATATACAGAGAAGTCTCAGTAATTTGATATGTCTTAAGTGATTTGTGTCTAGTTATGCAGCTATCAAGGTATTGAGGTAGGGGGAAATTAAAAAAACAAAACTTCCAACGATTTAATTTAAATTTTTAAAACGTAAAATTATAATTTGTTAATTATTTCTCACTTTAATACAAATGCCTTTGTAGATTTTTTTTTAATTACATAGTGAATCAGCACTTACAACGGTGCATAAATACATTTAAACTTGTTTACGGTAAAGATGCATTTTAAATACACTCAAAAAAATCCTGAATTGTAGAGTTCATTTCTGCTGAGCTTCCACTGAATTAAAACACACCTTGAATACTACATATTTCAAAGCTGCTTTTGTACTATTTTGAACTCGGAGAGTCACTGAATTGTATCCATAGCTCATAAATCTCCTTGGTGAGTTGAGGAATGTTAAGTTCATCTTTTAAGCAATCTTTTCCATCAGGATTGTTTGCACATTCAAGAGGAGTTACTGTGCTTAAAATTCCCTTTCCACTTATTATTTCTGTAGCAGCAAATCTATCATCAATTGTCGAAGATTGTTTAGATTTTTAATATTTATTTTTTAAATTACTATCGGTCACTTCTTCCATTTCCATGCAAAGGAAAATCCCATACCTAGAAAGCAATGTCGAATTGTGGTTTCTATGACTGAAATTAAGCAAAATCTATCATTTCTATAGCATCTAATGCCGGAATTTCCATCATAATCATAATGGGTAACATAAAAGATATATAATACGTAAATTAATAGATAACATAAAAGATACATAATAAATAACATAAAAGCAAAACTATATATAAAAATTACGAAAATAGTAAAGCTATAACACAAACACAAAATATTAGGTTAGATATAATAGGTAAAATAAAAGTTATATAATAGGTAAATTACTAGGCAACATAAAAAGTGCATAACAGGTAAATAGGTAGCGTAAAAGGTACATAATAAGTAAATAGGTAACATAAAAGCAAAATTATTATATATATATAAGTTACGGAAACAGTAAAGCTATAAGCTATAACAACACAAATTACATGCAAATAAATTATAACCTACAAAACAAGTAAGCTATGAGGTATAAAAAAAAAATTGCATTAGTAGATGGTAATAAAAGCTGTCTAGATTTTCAAAAATAAAGGACTTCATACACACCTCTTGGCCAATGCTGCAGCTGAGCATGGGAATCTTTTCCTCTTATTTGCAATACATCCTCTGCTTTGTTGATTTGCTGTTTTTGAAGCAGTTCACGAAGCTGATGATGAGCCATCACCTTATTTGGATCAGGATTTTCTTTTAAGAGATGTTCAAATGTTGGATGTGGCATAACACGTTCCTGAGTTGGCATAGCAGATGGTCGTGGCGTGCCTGGCATTGAGCAGTAGATATCATCTTTATACTGGACAATGTTTTTAGGCAACGTTTTTCCTACAGGTGATGAAGGAACTGATTGTGGGTGAACAAAATGCTCTGGTTGCATCATCGCACCTGGCTGAATTTTACTTTTGGAGCTGTCGATCAGAGGAGGGGTAACGGGAATCTGATTTGGAGATTTACTCATTAACATTGGCGATTGAGAATAGGAGTAAAACGGCTTTGGACACACATCAGTAATGGAGGTTGCGGAGGAAACAGCATTACCAGCTGAAAACTGGCCTGTGTTGTTTTTAGGCGATGTAACATAAACAGCCGAATCGACAGTTCCTGTTTGGAATGGCGACGGAGCAGAGTTTCTTCGACTGATGGGTGATTGGTTGTCCACAGAAACTAGGAAACGAGTTCGAGGGGATA
Organism: Dysdera silvatica; assembly: GCA_006491805.2. Classification (NCBI taxonomy): domain Eukaryota; kingdom Metazoa; phylum Arthropoda; class Arachnida; order Araneae; family Dysderidae; genus Dysdera; species Dysdera silvatica. The sequence continues at coordinate 28,436,187 of QLNU02003225.1, read as the reverse complement.
CTGCAGTTGGGAAAAACGCTTCTGAACTCTGAGGTCTTGGTGTTGAAGGAGGAGTGTACAAAATATCCTTCGACAAAGATGGGGTAGACTGAGACATCTCAGGCCGGGATACGAGGATCGATTGCCGAGGCCCTGCTGAAGTAGGAGAATATGGCATCCTGTTAAAATGCTGCGCTGCAAGTCCACGTGGTGTTAAAATCGCTTGGGTTGTAGGATAATGTTCTGGAGACATGTTTGCTGGCACACCTTGTAGTGTTGCTGATTCACCGACAGAAAGACGACCCAGGTCAATACCAGGGCGGCATCGAGGAGCCTGCATATATGGGCCAAGTTGTGTCCTTCCAGGGATCAAAGGTCGAGTGGGGCCAGGTGACACAACAAACTTCCCTTGTTGTTCATTCTAATGAATTACAATAAACAAATCAATACTACAAAGAAAACCACCAAATCAACAGTCTACAATGATCAGAAACATATACCTATAATTGGCCCCTGATAAATTGAAAGTGGAGGAACTTTTAAAGCAGTAAAGAACATACATTTAAAGATAATTATGTTGTTGTTTTTTCAGTAATACATGTTTAGATGACCTAAATGTTATTCAACTATTTTAATTTTTTCCCCACATGTATCGGGTACATTTTCAATTTCTCAACACATACTACATTTGGGAGCATTTTAATTATTTGAAATTAAATTATAATTGGGGAAATTTGACATTCAATCCCAGGGCCGTCGTTAGCTAATACGAGGCCCAGGGCAAAACATATTTCAAGAGCCCATACATATAAGAGTAGGAAAACAAAACAAAAAATTGGGATAATGTAAGACCTCTACACGGCATGAAATGCGAAGGTCAAAGCAAAAATATTTTTGGGGAAATTTTTAATATTACAAAAATTAAAAATTTGAGAATTACGCTTCGCGGGGCCCCACTCACCCCTGCTTAAAAGCAGCCCTGCTCAGCGCACAGTTCTTACTAACAATTAAACAACAGGCACATTTTGCGAAATTGGGCACTTAGCACACATTTTTGACTATCAATTAAACAGCAGGTACATTTTAAGAAATTGCACACTGACCATATTTTTTACCATCATCGAAAGAAACATTTCCTCCACTTAAAAACACCAAGTGTACCTTCTACTAATTAAACACACTTTATTTTACTTCTATATTTACTACATTCAGACGTTTTCTGAAATTGGGTGCAAAGAAATATTTTCCACTATCAATTAACCAAATAAATTTTATTAAATTATCGATTAAAAATAGAGAGTATTTCTAATTTCTTTACATCTATAGCAACTAGAAACAAGTTTTCCACATTTACATACACCTAGTAGATTTTCTACCAATTAAACACTGCAAGTACATTCTTTTCGCATTATTCCTGCATCTATTACAATACCTAGTACTATCATGCATTAACTAATCTTTCACATTTTGACAATTAACTGTATATCATGCGCACATACATATTCTACTAACTACATATCGGTCAAATATTTACTATTAACGGCATACCGGTCATGCTTTTTATCAATCACAAATAAAACATTTCTACTTCTTCATCCAATATGCTAAGGTAGTGTTTCTCAACTCTGTCTCCGGAGCCGCTGCATACGGATTACCATACATACGGAATAAGACTATTGTTCAATCACAATTCCATATGGAATCCCTGGTAATGTTTCGGCAAGCATTGAGACCTTCTATGTACTCAGGTCACTAAATACCATATTAAGGCGTGCATTTTCTTCATATCACAAACTTGGTCATTTTTAAGAAATTAATACTGCAAAATACAGTACCTGAGGTACAACACGGGAAATACCAAATTCCTCAGATTTCGGTACCGTGGCTATTTTATCGTATGGCCCATGTTTAATGCACATTGCGATGTCTTGAGCTTCATTTTGCGTTGCTTGGGATAGGTCCGGAACGGAGTGTGATTGTGACGATTTGATGGTGCCTTCCATGGTAGAAAAAACTGGTGGATTTTCTATTTTCTCGACTTGAGCTTTGAGTAAGGCTAGATTGAGAAAAAACTGCACTTAAAAAAGCGTTTAGATGGAGGAAATGTTAAAAATGAAATCAAGAAAGGTTTGAAGCAAGCCAACAAAATGTATCCACTATGCGGATGTACGACATAACAGATCCAGCCATTTCTTTCTAACACTGAGCTTGACATCAACAGAAAGCTCATATTTTCCATTTTATGGCATGGGGAAAACTGAGATCACTGACATGTGATTTTACAAGAAATTCAAACTTCTTTCTCACCTACGAAATCAAACCTTAAACAAAAAATCCACAGAGGACAAAATTGCCATACCTACTGCGATCAAACTTTAATTATATTCATGGTGACCAAACGTGTTACCAAATTCCAATTCAATACTATATTACAGGGAAGCAAATGTTATAGTGTACATCTCACGAAAACAATGCTGCTTCACCACCAAATTATACAAAACATATGCAGCGAAATCAAATAATGATGTATATAATAATTTAGTTTCCAATATAAATGTGGATGGCAACGGTGTCTCCTCTAATGAAGATCTTTCTCACTGTATCCAGGCATAAATACTACAAACCAGCATATGACTAAAAATTTCGAACGTTCTTACAAAGAGTGTGTGAATAAATATATCACTTCGTACCTTTTCTGTGTCGAATGAACATGTGTGTTTTAAAATAGATGAGTATGTTAATTATTTCCACTATGTTATTTAAAATATGTGGGAAAACGAAAAACTGCAATCACGTCCCCCCCCCCCAACACACACACATATGTGCATACGTTGAGAGAGACAGCTCTCCAGTATCCTCCACTGATTTTATTTCTGAAAAAAAATGCAAAAAGCACAAGGATAAATTCCATATGACCTGGCTAACTGAATATAAATGGTTGCTATATAATGTGAATTCCGATATCATGAGTTGCTGAAATTGCAAAGAATTCAGCAGATCATGTTAATAAGACATCAACTGTCAAGAAACATGGCACCAGCGCCAGTCATAAACAACAAACAATAATATAAATTCCAAGTTAATTTTTGCTACTTTGGATGAGATTGACTGCAGATCTCTGTTTGGTACAGTAAAATTTTGTGCAAAATTTGAGTGTGTGGAACCAAGAGCTTTGAAACAGAACACTGCTAATGCAAGCTGTGAGGTGGATGCTTTTAAAAGCACATGGAATTTTTTTTTTTTTTTTTTTCTGAAACAGATTTAGATGACGCTGCAAGCACTCACTGTTCAAACATGTTGCCAGAGACAGTGAATACCAATCTCCATTCCCTGAAATTTGTGAATCGTCTTTAGTCAATCATACAGACGATTTTCCAAATGTAACAAAGGTATTACAATTAAGCCTTGTTTTCCCTTGATAAGTGTGCCATGTGAATATAGATTCAGCACACAAAATTGTATTAAGCATAAATCTAGAAGCACATTGAACAATAAAATTTTAAATAATCTTATGAATATATCAGAGAATCAATGTGTCCAACCATTGGTAAATGTACTTGAATTTTTAGCACCTCGGGGAGAAAGTCGGGGAAATATGCTTGAAGTTCGGGAAAATATGCTTAAAAAATTTGTATTAAATATTTAATTTTATGGTCCCACGTCCAGAAAATTTCCTCCTCTTTGTTTTGGTTGGCCACACTGTGAAATATCCATTACAAATAGAAAAAAGCGGATAATATATTTTTAAATTGGAATAAATGGAAACATATACATTGCAACTCAAATCTGAGTTTTGATAAACATAACGGAGGTAACAAAAATAACGGATTTTCAGCCCCCATTACAATATTATTGACAATCTTAATTTTAAATTACAGAAAATGTTCAAAATTACACAGTTTGTGAATGTTGTCGAATTTTAGTTTGTGAACTACCCTTGCCATGTTTTATAGGCGTCTGGTGGCAATCTGTGTGCATAAACATAACAAACAATCGTTTATGCTATGTTTATAACTGGCTTATTCTCCGGGGATGGGCAGAGGTTTCGAGGACTGAGCTTTTATTTACAGCAGCGTTGTCCAACCTTATGAGGTAATGGGTCATTTGAAAATTTTTCAGGGATCTGGCGGGCAAGCTGTTTCAGAAAGTTATAGGTAAAAAAAGTAATGGACCATATAATTAGACAGAAAAATTCTCCACGATAATTTATTATGGTCACCCATGCTATGCTGTCCTGTCCATTTTTGATCATTTGTGGAAAAAAAAAAATTGGTTTTGAAATTCTGTAATTTTTTTTCTTTATTCTCAACAGTTGTCTGCAGGAGGGATTGTGGCCCTGCAGCCCCTCTGTTAGACAACCTTGATTTACAGGATGGCCAGCATTGACCCCTCATCCCCACATCCCCAAGAACAGCGAATTGTCAAGGAAAAGTCAGGGAAATTTAAGTTGTCCAAAACATCGCGATTTTCAATTTTTGGGACGTGCAAGCCATCCATGTGATCTGGTCACTGGTGCCTCCAGGCAGTATTGTCAATTTTACTCTGCCATATTTATCGGGTTTAGCTAGAAAAAACTGCCAAAACAAACAAATCCACTGAATTTAGCGATTTTCCACTAGATTTGCCAGTTTTTCCCACTTTTGAAAAATATTACCATGGCTCACCGATTTTTTTATTACTCATTTAGGAAAAAATACTGACAAGAAAGCAGATCTTGTTAATCTGTTTTAATGAATATAATCTTTTTTTGTCAGTTAGGATTGTACGTATATTTTAAAACATTTTTTAGCAAATTCAATTGCGTTTTTCAAGCGTTTTACGCTTACCTCCAATAAATTTGATACGTAGAACTTGATGGTTGGGAAAAGCTTTGAAAGGCACTGCTTGAAATTTTTAGGAATTGAGTTTGGAAAGGAGCTGCTTGAAATTTTTAGGAATGAGCCTTGAAATTCTTGAAATATACTTGAATTTTTGCCAGCAATTCTGCTGGACACCCTGGAGAATGTTTCTGATAAACTGTCTGAGGAACAGATTTTAAATGCATGTGACTCATGTCAGAACATGAAAGATAGGCGAAATTTTCTGCGATCTTTAGTGTGTCCTTTTTTTATTTTTCCTATAAATACATTTGCTAATATTTTACCTATTTCTTTGCATTTATTTATTTAAGTGCTTCAATCTATATTTAGAAATTTACTATGACTTGCTTTTAACCAAGTTCGCAGTTAGTTTCACTCTTTCCCTATGCTACCAAATATTGAGCACACCCCTTTACCTAGTAAAATCCCGCCCTACTAAAATTTTATAATCCCCTCCATTAACAAGTGGTGGAGGGGAGACACCCTTCCACCTAAAATTTGAATTTAAACCTCCCCCCTGCCACTTACCCTTTGCAACATTACCTTACCCAATTATCTGGCTATCTGATTATCCAAGCCTATCTCAGTTCCAATTAATCCAGATAAATGGCATTAGACTGTGTCTACCATATAACGAAACTTAAAAACAATAAACAGGGTTCACACTCGCATTGTAGAAAGAAAAATCCCTGACCCTTCCAAGATTGTCCGACAAAATTTTCTGACCTTTCCAGGTTTTTCTGACAAAATTTTCTGACTTTTCCGAGTTTTTCTGACAAAATTACCTGACTAACTGAAAACAAAATTTTAAATTGAACTTTGGTTTTAAGGTAAACAGCTTCACATTTTTTACTTAATAATTTTCGACACCAACATAGAATTAAATTTAAATTAGAGCTGTTTTCGTTTACGAGAAAAAGAGACGCTTTCCCCATCCTGGATTCGAACCAGGGTCCCTCCGTTTAGCCCGGAGTGTCTTGACCTACTAGACGAATGAGGACAAGAACAAATGCAATTTTCTCCGTATATGAGGATGTAAGATATTATTACCCTTCACAGGGATAACACAGTTGCCAAATAATGGTCAACACACAAAGCCAAGGAAGCGAGTTTTTGTGGAGGAATTTATTTTTTGCTTAATAATTTTCGCCAACCACGCAGAAATAAGCTCAAATTAGAGCTGTTTCCATTTAGGAGAAAAAGATATGCTGTCCTCATCCTGGATTCGAACTAGGGTCCCTCCATTTAGCCCAGAGTGTCCTGATCACTAGACAAATGAGGACAAGAACAACGGTATTTTTCTCCATATATAAGGATGTAAGTCTTACCCCAGGATGAGGACGGCATTTCTTTTTCTCCTAAACGAAAGCGGCTCTAGTTTGAGCTTCTTTCTGCATGGGTGTCGAAAATTATTAAGTAAAAATAAATTCCTCCATGAAAACTCACAAAAACTTGCCCCAGTGACTTTGTGTGTTGACCATTATTTGGCAATTGTGTTATCCCTGTAAAGGGTAATAATATCTTATAAACAGCTTCATGTTCATGTGAAGTATAGTCATTCTGAATGGTAGTTAGGAAGACTTTTCTCTATCTTTTCCAGGTTTAACCGCAAAATCTAACTTTTGCCTGACTTTCAAAAATGGTTTAAAATTTTCTGACAATTCCAGGTTCTGCGGGAATGTGAGAACCCTGATAAGGGGCCATTCAAATATTACTTAATCACATTTCTAGCCCTTTTATACTCCCCCTTGTAAGAAAAAATAAGCAAATGCCTGGCCCCCCCCCCGTGCTTACATAAGATTTCAATTCTCTAATTAGTTGGCACAAGTTTTTGAAATAAGACTGCAATGTGCGTGTTGCAAATTACAGTACTTATTTTCATTTTTGTTGCAATACTGAGTAACTATTTGTAAGTATGATATAATATAAAGTGCTTATTTATAAATAGAGAGTAATCACAATAAATTATCTCGTTTAAAAAAAGTTTTAACACGCTATTAATTGCTATTTTGATGGCATAAGGAAGTATTTTGTTACATTTTTATTGTTAATATTTCTTACGTTGTAAGCAACTAGTGTAATATATAAGAAATGGATTTAATAAAATACATTTATTAAAAATAATATATTTATTTAAAAATATTAGGAGGCCACGGGAAGTATAGAGGGGGCTCTTGAGTTTTGAAAGTTGAAAGCCACTGGTTTAAATAATTAAGTATTTAACTGCGATTATGTTCATTGTATATTTTATATTTTCTACTTGCAGCGTGTCATGCATTCAAGTATTGCAGTTCTGTTAGGGCAGTTGTCAATTTGTGATTATGTGTTAGTTTTATTACTTTTTGTGTCTTACGTAAGCTTTGTTCAGACTCTCACCTCCCCATTGTCAGAAAAAAATAAGCAAATATCAAACCCCCTCACCCCCAAAGATGCTTACATAATGCTTTAACGACCCCGAAGGACCTTAAAATAAATGTTCAAACTGGTTTTTATAAGAGCATTTTCTGAAGTCCTTCAAAGTATAATCTTTTTGGGTATATATTGATTTTGTGTTCCATTTTCATTATTCGCTCCGTCAATACTAGTTAGTTAAAAAAGTTTGCAATTATGAATAATTAACAATAAGGAATACTATATATATATAAAAAACTAACCAGTACCATAATTGACACTACCTTGGGCTCTTTGCTCCTGAAGGATCTTAAGTTGTTTTTGTTGTTGAAGTTGCCTGTGAGCTTGAAACTGCTTCCATTGTTTTTCATGATCAAGCTCTTGTGGCTTTGATTCCTTTGTATTCCGTTCCAAATCCTAAACACCAAACATCAATGGAAAGACAGCATTAAAATACTACACAATTAATTACAGTAAAACCTCTGACGAATGGTCACTAACGGGGCTTTGCAAAGATGACTGTCCTTCGGAGTTGGCTTATTTAGAGGTTCAATATAAAAAAATTGTCATTTCAAGTACATCACACATCACGACCGCGGGTACCCTACCAACGTTGATAGAGCACCCACCTGGAAAGCGGGAGGTCGTGGGATCGTGCCCCACCAGACGCAAAAAACATTTCTTTTCTTTACGAACGTTTCACCATCTAACTGTGACATAACATCGGCGTTCATATTACTAAGCCTAAAGAATGTTGATAAAAATTGTTTCTTAATTTAATCTGCGTAGTGTTCGACTTGTATAAAAAAAAAAGTTCATGAATATGATTTGGAATTTTCAGACATCAAAATCTTTTAACTTGTCGATACCAAAATTGGCACAAATCAATGATGTTGTGTGCATGGGGAAACTAAATATGCTACGTGATTTCAATAATTTAGCGACTAATAATTAATTTACATGTAATTTTATATTCATGAACATGCTACACTAAATACATAAGATAGTCGGCTTAGGGAGCGTGTACTGTATATACACACTTCATAGTTTAAAACTATAGTTCCTAAAACTTGTAGAGAAAAATGCTATTTTAATTTAGATTAATGAGCCCATCAGATATTTCAGTACTTTAATATAATTATATATGTAATATACATATATTTTACACCCCAGTGATAATGGCAACTGTCGACATGCAAAATCCCGATTCTTTTACAGCAAAAGGGTGCAACCCTGTCAGGAACTCAATATTTTAACTCTCAAAGCTAAATATATTCATGAAAAAAGTGGGAGGCATATATATTTAATGTAAGGAAGATGCAGTAAAAAAGAAGAGGAAAGGACATTTACAGAAAAACTTCCATTAATTTTTAATGATCTGTATGCAAACTGGCTTTCGGGGGAAGCCCTTAGAATACTTTTTGAACACAACAACTTGCCTATCTGCTGAAAAATTTACTCATTTGTTATATTGTGATCTGTGGGGTCCAAAGACCGATGAAAAATCTAAAGTCGCCAAATGGCAGCGAAAAACTGCCATTAACGTAACATAGTGATATTCGCAGTGGATGCATTTCTAGATTTCGTGGGAAGCTATCATATACAGCAGCCAAGTATTGACTCATCATCTCTGTATTTCAAATGTGTTATATAAATTGTTGTCATGATTGTATGTAATAAGAGAAACTGGAACAACTTGCTGGGAATCTGAGTTTTAATCGTCTAAACACAGGCACAGTGATATCAGCTAAGCTTTTGAAACCTTGATAGGATTATGCCTTTAGCTAACTCATGGTTAAGATTTGTTTAATAATTTTCAGGAACAGCCGAAAAAAAACAAACTTTAATTTCAAACAGGTGAGCATACATGTAAGCTGAAAATTCAGTTGTTTCTTGTCATTTAGAAGACAATGAGAGTAAAAAATGGGTGGGGGAGGGGGGGGGGCTTCTCTAATGTAGGTGGAAGCGGTATCTTGAACTTGAAAAATCAGCCTGATCGTGAGGTGTCATGAAGGAATTATGGGAAACACAAAAGCTTAAATTTCCCTGATTTTGCAGTCATTATGGCACAATTCCCTATTTTTTACGGAATGGTAAAATTCCTCTAGAATTCCCTGATTCCCCTAATTTTCAGATTCTGTAGCCACCCTGCCCGCTTACACAGTTAGTGAGGAAAATATAGATTTTGTTTGATATAATAATTGAATGCAATACAATTAAATAATTTTTAGCAAAGAAGGCTTCTGTAAACCCTGAATTTAAACAGTAAAAATGTCAAGATTTTTTAAACAGAACACAGAAAATTCTAGAAAAAAAAAATCAGTGACAGTGGATGCCTTTTGAACTGATGTTTGTTTGTTAGGTTTACAGCATAAGGGCAGCAAGGGTCATGTTGCGCTAGGAGCTACAATTTTCTATGGAACTTGTACTTCATATGACCTAGGGAACTGACTTTCACACTACAATTAATAGTTAGTCATTATGAGAAGGTGGGTTTTTATATACACTGCCGGAAAATGAAAAAAGAACACCAAGAAGGAATTGCTGGATGGTTATGAAATTTGCATATGTTAATGGGGTGGAGCACAAGTAGGCGTGATCTTAATTTCAGGATCAACCAGTTAACGCTTACGCCAAAACATGCTATGCTACGCAAATTATAGTCAGTGGTATTTAAGGAGAAGGGCGAAGTGGATGTAATCAGTTGTTGAATTACAGACACTCTAAAGAAGCTACAATCTCTGGACGTGGAAGACGTGTACAATTTCAGCAGTTATCGAACTTTGAGAGAGGTCGTCTAGTGGGACTCCGTGAGGCCGGTTGGTCGTTGTCCCATACAATTCCACACGTGCTCAATGGCGGCAAGTCCAGTGAACATGCAGGCCATGAATGTTGTCTCACACCTTGAAGTGCATGTTGAACTGCATGTGCTATGTGTGGGTAGGCATTGTCATGCTGGATTACATCATTATGAACCAACCTTACAAATGACACAACAATTGGCTGAATGATACTTCGGATATACCGAGTGCTGTTTAACGTGCCCGGTACAAACACTAGTTCTGTATGGGAGTGATAGCTGATCGCTCCCCATACGAGAAGACCAGGTGTAGGCCATGCGTGTCAATGGCGGATGCAAGAAGGGTGGAGAGGCTCCCCTGTGCGTCTGCGAATAAGCATACGGCCATCTGAGGCTCCCAAACAAAATCGCTTTCATCGCTGAAAACGACAGATTGCTATTGCGCTCGCCAGTGCAGATGTTGGCGACACCACAGCAGCCATTCCCAACGGTGGGTTGGAGTCAGAGGCACACATGCCAGAAGCACACTTGCATGTAGTCCTACTTCCAGCAGATGGTTAGGATTGTTTGCAGGGTCACCTCAGGTGCAACGGCAGCTCGAATTTATGATGCAATGGATGTTTTGCTTGACACTGAAGCTTTTCTTATGCGTCAATCTGTCCTCTCATCAGTCCGTCTGTGAGTCCCGGTTCCACGTCTTCTCGTGTGGGAATGTTCTTTGAACCATCTACGCCACCAATGTACGTACCACCACCGATACTTCTCGTTCAATTCGCTCCGTGATATGACCAAACGATCTCACAGAGTCCAACCAGACAACCACTCTCAAAGTTTGATAACTGCTGAATTCATATACCTCTTCCATGTCCAGGTATTGTAGCTTCCTCAGAGTCTTCGCAAGTGTCTATAATTCGACTACTGATTACATCCACTTCGCCCTTCTCCTTAAATAGCACCGACTATAATTTGCATATTATAGCATGTTTTGGCCTAAGCAATTGATCCTGAAATTAACATCACGCCTACGTGGGCTCCATCCCATTAACATGTGTAAAATTCATAACCGTCCAGCAATTCTTTCTTGGTGTTTTTTTCTCATTTTCTGGCAGTGTATATAACTGTTGGGAATTGAACATATTGTTGTTGCATACATTGTTGTACTTTGAATGCCGTGACTACAGAAATACTGTTAAAAGCTGGTGGTACAAGATGTACTGAAAAGGGATTTGATAAACACCGAAAACTGGCTAAATTTTAGAAAAGACAAGCTATTTTGCAATAGATATTGTAAACATGAGCAATAATCCACTTACCTCGAATAAATATGATGCATATTTTGGTAAAATAGGCACCACATTAAAAGGTTCACCGTTGTAGTAATGTGGTGCCTTCTCACCATTATATGCCTCACCCTCCCATGAGGAACCTTTGAGATATTTTCCTAATCTTAGGCAACCCCTTATACACCTCCTGCAAAGCCCCGATTGGACAACACAACCCTACAGTATTGCAGAACCGAGTACATTGCATGCAACTATTATTTTAAAACAGGAAATGACTTACGACAGTGGCAGCACTTGACTTCTGACTTCTGGAAGCAGATCGATTTTCTCGAGCTTTTTGCTGTAAACGAAGAAATAAGCCAAATTATTTCTTTTAAAACCTAACTTCTATTCACCACACTAAAACTGAGGTTCAGAATGGGGCTGGTGCCAAAGAAAAGGTGAACCAGGCATTTGCCCTGAGCGGCAAATTTTTAATGGTAGCAAAATAGGATTATCATAAAAAATAAAATCATTCTGATGCAGCAAAGAACATGTTCACCCTGTATGGCATAATACCTAGCACCGGCCCTGGTTTGGAGGGATATTAAATAAGATAATTAGGTTCATACACCCAACATTTCTCATCTTAAACTTGAGCTCTTCAATTCATTAAGAACTAATAGAAACAAAAGGCCAGCTAAACGGGCAGGTGTTTGTGTTTTTATAGAACAAAATCAGCAAAGGTCCTGCTGCGCCAGAACCTACAATTTTCCATGAATCGGAACATCTGCTGCCAAGGGCATGGAACCATGGGACTATGGCATGTATTCTATGATGCCATTAGAAGTCAAACCTGGGTTAACGGCATGGTGGTCAAATGCATTATTATTATTATGCCATCATAACACAGTAGACCTATATTTTTTTTAAAGAACCCAAATCACTGAAGGTCTAGGGAACCAACCTCCAAACTATGGTGAGCAGTTGGCTGGCAGAAGGGCTCTCTTTCCTTGGCACTAGCTGTGAGTCAACCTGGCATTAACGAAACATTAAGTGAATATGTTACTACATCACCACAAGTCCCCCCGCCAATGGGAAGAACGTCAGAATACAAACTTTAAGGTTACTAGGGTTCACATTTCCTTACATAAAATTTAAGGACTTTTTAAGGACCAGAAAAGAAAAAAAATTAAGGACTTATTAGCAAACAGGAATCGAACAAATCAGATATAAGCTATGAAAATGACTTTATATTTATAATAACTTTTTAATAATAAAATAAAAGTTAGGGTGTGTTATATAATTAAACAATCTCAGAATTAATAATTATGACACAAGAAGAATTGAGAATGAAAAACGGTTTCCTAAAATCAATCAAGCAGTTAGCTTTAAACAAGACAATATAAATCGAAATAAGGTCGATAATTAAAGTCAATGGGTTTCAAATTTATATTAAATTTTAATTCAATATACACTCTTTATAATCAAAATTTAATTCAACTGACGGAATTGAACATTGCAGACAGCAGAATTCTAGCTGTAGAATTTAAGGTGTACCGGTTTTTAAAAAAGTTGGTCCAAATTCTGTAAAGGCGCACTGGGTACTCTTTTATAGTTCCTCCTGTTCCAGATAACAGTCAATAACAAATGCGACATCTTCGTCATGAAACAATGCAAAAACAAAAAGTTCCAAAAAATGCCGTTAAGTCAACAAATTGAATCTCTCTCTCTCTCTCGATCCGCAGAAAAGGTCGTTGCCACAAATCGTAGGACTCCGTTTCAAGAATTTCAGGAAATAGACTAATTTAAAAGAAAAAAAAGACAAAATATCACTAGGGAACACTGTCACCTCATTTTCTTTCCCTCCTATATGAGAGTTCTGCCTCTGTTCTCTAGCGAATCACTATATCAACCATTAACTCATGCTTATTTGTGAGATTCATGGCACAAGGACAGCAAGGGTCTTGCTGCGTCAAGATCTAGTTTTCCCGAGGAATTCCAAACCTCTTAAGGACTAGGAAACCAATCCCCGAACTGCAGCTAGCAGTTCGATGGTAAAATTTTTTTCTTGGAGGGGAGTGTCATTGGGAGTCGAACCTTGGATAATGACGAATGCCGTACCACTACACCACAACAAAACCTATCGTTGACTCAAAGCAAAAATTGTTAAAAAATTTATTCATTAATGCTAAATTTTCAGTCTGCATAGATAGTATTATTAAATATATTTATAAAATACATCAAATCATTAATGGTTTCTAAGCCCATGTCACTGTAAAAAGCACCTAGCTGCGGTCCAAAAAGGATATCTCCACCATCGGTACTAAGACGAGGAGAAAAAATGCCCGGGTTTATT
>QLNU02003225.1:28409825-28422437 GCA_006491805.2 Dysdera silvatica | reverse complement strand
AGAAAATATAATTGATATAAACCGTTGTTAACACTCATTAAGTTCATTTATAAAGTCCAGTTGATTTGTGTAATTTGCACTAGAATGAAGAGAACTACAAAAAGTCCATCAGAAAAGAAAAATCCATGAAATCACCGAAAAACCGTTTAGAAACCATTTCTTTAAGTGCAAGAGGCCATTGTTCGCCTTAGATTGCCACATTTCTAAGCATTCTAATTCTAGAAGGTTCCAGTGTTGGACAGTATAAAATAACACGCTCCACTGTTTGCTCAACAGTTTTGTCACACAAGCAGGAAGAACATTCTCGCAGACCGAATCTTTGAAAATATTGGCCAAATCTTCCATGACTAGTTAGCAACTGGGTTAACTTGTAAGAGTGTTCTAGATGGTTTGCATTCAGCCTATCTTTGATGGTTGGGAAAAATTTCTTTGTTACGCTGCTATTCCTTGAATGCTTCCATAGTTTCTCTCATTTCCGAAGTATTGTATCCTCTACATTTTTTTTTTTTTATTTCAGCCATAGCAGCTTTATCGTAAATGTGCGTGTGTGTGTAAGATTCCATTTTTTGCAGCTACACTGTTTGCTTCCTTTGCTTACCTTCAAGGCCTATATTACAATTTTTGAAAATTTATCTCTGGGAAGATATTTTTGATTCATCATATTCGGTTTTATTAAGTATGCCCAAGTTGTCCTAAAAACTGGTGACGATTTCGTAGTTTGTCACTTTGTGGTTCGTGTAGAGCTCTATAGAGGATATACGCATTACACGAAGAGATGTCCAATATATTGAGAAATGAAACCTGTGTCCACTTATTAATTTTTCTTTTTGAACTATAGCATACCAAGAGCTTGTCGAGTGTATCCATTGCTCTTTTTGTCAGATTATACAAGGCTGTCGAAGTAAATCTGGAAAACTGAGTTCAAGAACTAAAACCCTTATAACGTAAGACAAATTTATTTGCTTTGTACATAACTTTGCATAATTGTAGTATGTATGTTGGACATTAAAATTACTCGATATAACTGCCATTAGTTTCCACTACTTGCTCAAGCTTGGACTGGAACCGACTGCATTGATGTTTTACCTCCTCCTTACTCATGTTGGTCATCGCCTCAGTAATGGAAGCTTTCAGGGCATCCTTGGTGTTCAAAGATTTCATGTTTACCTTATCTTCAATTATACTCCACACGTAATAATCAAGAGGATTGAGGTGGGCTAGACGGTGGCCACAAATCAGGTGATCAGTGGTAGGACACATTGCTATAAAGCCACGACTGGGTTTCCCTCGCCTTATGAGCTGGCATTGAGTCCTGCTGGAAGACGTAATCTCTCCCAATGGCCACTCCGTCCATCAGGGCTTTACTACTGTCTCCAAGACATGAATGTAAGTATTGGCGTCGATTCTTAGGCCCTCATCGAGGAAATGGAGCGGCATAACATCCCCTTCGTTGGTTATAACTCAAAAACCATGACTGAGGTGGGAAAGTTTGTGTGCATGACGATGGGCACTTCTGAAGCATCTTGACATATCCACCTCCCATCTTGCCGATTCACTTTTCTATCCCGAATAAAATCTTTTTCATCCAACACCTCAGATAACCAGCACTGTTGTTCTTGATGTCATTCAACAACGTTTGACACTCCAGTTTTCAATCAGCTTTATTTCTGTCTGTCAACAATTGTCGGTTCCGGAGAATAAAGGATTCGTAGCCAAGGTCCTCATGCGCTGTCAAAACGATTGTTGACAACACTACGCCCATTTCTTTCGCCAACTTGCCCATGCTGCACCCACGATCTCCATCGATCTTCTCTCTCACATGGATCACACTCGCACCAAAGCCATTCGTATCAGCTTCGTAGCAGGAAAAATGGTCTTTTGTAGCAGGAAAAATGGCATTCGGTATCTAATTCGAAGCAAAAAAAAAAAACTTTTACATCAGTTTTGTAGCAGAAAAAGCCTTTGCACCAGTTTTGTAGCAGGTGAACACCAGAAGTTTATTATTTTGTACAAAAAAATTGGTTCGCACATCAGTTTCGTAACAAGCAAAAAATACTTTAATCAAATGAATGTGCATGATAAAAATGAAAAGTAAAATATTTCATTGAAAAAATAGAACTTCATGCACATCAAGTTCTTTGTTTCGTTTTTTATAATTTTGAAACCTCTTCCCTGATTTCCTCTTGAGAAGCTAAAATTGTTGAAATACGCAAATTAGCTTTGGTCAACGAAATTTGTCCACTTTCGACTGCAGATGTATTTTTTCTTTGTATGTAAATTTATATGTTAAAAAATATGTTCGTGTATAATATTTCATGCTCCAAGGTAGGTGGCGTATCAGGGAGAAATTCCTCTATTTTGATGGAAAAATACTAAAAAATGACCAACAGTCATTAATTACAGCACATTTACAAAAGTTTACAATTTTGCCGGTAGGTAGCGAATCAAAGACAAATCGCACATCAGAAAAAAATCACTCGTTAGTTAATCAAAATCGTCTTTTAAGTGAAATCGTTAATTTCGCTTTTTTTTTACGGAATAGAATTATAAATTACGTAAATTAATTAAATTTATTTAATAGGTAAATTTACTTTTAAATTAATCTGCAAGCCTCTGCGTGTGTAGATAACGAAAGCATAAGGGGGAAATATCCCGAAATATATGCCGCAAAATCTCGGCGCAATTCACACACTATTTATTAAAGTATCATGACGAAATTTTTTTGAACTTTTAATAAAACGCTACGAGTAAAAAGTTATTCAAAATATGGTAAAACTGCGAGTTCACATAAAAATTTAAAAACTTTCGATGCTTTGTAAAACAGCCATTCCTTACTACATATCATGATACACTTGCAGGTAAATTGTCTGCCGAATTTTTTTTTTTTTTTTTTCTACAGCTGTTCCACAATCATGGCTGCATTTCATTTCGTTGTTTTAATCCAAATTTGAAGCAAGTTTCACATACAAAGCTGGACGTAAAAAATAACAGACAAGCAAGATACAAGCCGGAAACGTCGCGTCCAAACGTAAAGGCGCGAGCCATCTAGAAAGTGCGTTGTTGTTTTTACCAAAAAACCATAAAAAATGTGGATTTTTGTGGAGTTGATAAAAAATTGCGTGTGAGGACCTTGAATGAGGGTTTCCTTAGTTTTCTTGGTGTCGACCGTACAACCGTAAGGTGGAGTTAAAATTCGTACAAGTTGGCATCTCTGGACGCGGAAATGCAGAAATGCGACAGGAAAAGCTATTTTCTCCTGTCGTCTGAGGCTGGTGTTTTCTAGTCAAGTAAATATTATGGAATGGAAACAGTGGTAGGAATTTTTCGCAGTCTACGCACATGCGCAGAAGGCGGAACTGGTACTGTCTATAGACGCTAGTAGCAAATAACCAGTTCATAAATCGTCGTGTGACATACTTGGAGAAGAGAAAAAATACTACACAGTATAACCAATAATGATGTAAGCTAGAAAAATGGCCCACTTTGTGAAATAAATAAGTGATTTTGGCGCAAAAACGGACAAATTCATGCTTTTGTAGCAGTTTGTAGCAGCATTTGCGATTTGGCGCAGTTTGGCGCAGGCGTGTGATCCCTGCTCTCAGTTTTTTTCAACAAAATCCACTGTTCTTTTCTGATCTGATTATTTGCTGTGGCTTGCCTATTCAGAGGAAACTTCGTCCAAATTGTCGGCTTCCCAAATGTTTTTACTAATTTCATAAGCCTGGGTTTTTTGGTACCCAAACCATTTAATTATCTCCTTTGGTGATTTTCCAGCACGAAGAGACCCCAATATTGCCGCTCTTTTGTCCTGTTCCCGGCTCATGTTTAAGCAGATTGCAACGTGTTTACACCACAGTGACTCCTAATGGTATAACCTAAAAGTGGGTTAAGCTAACGGCAGGTTTACATACAAGGGCCACTAGAGGGTGGTTTATAAACTATTTCCGGATTTACCTCAATGGTCCTGTAGTCAAAAATAATCTTGGATTTTTTACATCGCTCACTGCTTCATCATTATGAAAAGTGCTTTGTAATAATATCCATATTTCTTTGAAATGTACGAAACAAAAATGAGTCTTTAGTGAATGAAAAAATTGAACTTGTCACTTCACATCCTATTACCTGTGTAAGTTCTAGGGGGAGGTGGAGAAGTCTTGTCATTTCGTAATATCTTAACATCGTAATATATCTTGGAAGAAGTGCCTGCCCAAGTTGATATGAAGCAAAACAGTTGTCACAAGTAATATTGTGTCCTGTCAGTCCATACAATACATCCATTACAGCTTTAAAGGCCAGATTTTTTTCTTGAGCTTCCTACGGTTGCTAACCAAAATATGGCTTTATGTTCCATGTATAAGATGTCAGACACGTCAAACAAAAACCAAAATTTGATACCATATCTATGTATATATCATTTGTTTATATTTATCTACTTATATATTATTATTATTATTATTATATTTGATGATACAAGCTGTGAGATGATGTAATACCAGGATAATGCAATACCAGCCTGAGGTTATGTAATACAAGAACACAAAGCGAGAAACAAACCTAATGCGGAAAATACAAAAATTTTAATAAATAAATGGTGCAGTTTGAAGTATTTAAAGGTTCTTCATATTTGTACAATAAATAAAAATCATTTTAAACATTAAATGACCGGTATCTTTCATGATTTAACATCATAAATTTATATGGGTCATTTTTGACCCAAAGGACATAAGTGTTACTTTTCCTTGCGACCATATCTGTAAATGGCACATTAAAAATTTAATTGTTTTATATTAAGAATTATAAAATAATAAAAGTCACAAAAGCACAAGAACTGAGTTCTGTACTTGACAAAATATTTTGAAAAACAGCAGACTTTGGATCAAAAAAGACCCGAAAGGTGAAGCAAGGTTAAAGTCATTCTGCATGCCTGCCGCCTTTGTCAATGTGATTTAGGATTTTCTTTTTATGCTAAGCTATACATCTTCCAATATTCTAGTTAAATGGTTGGTTAGTTGTTTGCACTTTCATGCTACTTGGACAGCAAGGGTCAATCTGCACCAATATTCCAATTGAAAATTCTCATTCAACTTTTGACTGATTCTAAGTTACTTCGAGTCAAGGCTACCAACCGCAGCCAACTTCTTTGGACAATCTGAATCAGAGAATAACTCATGCAAGAAATTGAAACTAGAATAGTGGAAAAATGTAACAGCTCAACACGTAAAACGCATCTTAGATCTTCACAAAGACGAAGAACATACATGATGGAATAATTTTAATTTATAATACTAAATACAAAATATAATGTTTAAGCTATCCAATGTTGCAATCATTTAATTTTATGACATTTATTCAAAAAGTTATTGTCTTTACGAACACTCTATCCAATCAATTTAAATAGCATTTTATAGAATTTAGTGATGAAATAAACATTGTAAGATGTTTTGCATTTCTGAAGCAGTTGGAAAACATGGTAAGTGGGGAATTGGAAAAAAAAAAAAGGCCTATCATCTGTGTGACGTTCTAAAACGGAAACAGGGATCAGTAATAGAAGCAAGGAAAAGTTTGATCTCTTACAAATGTGGAAAGAATGGAAGAAGCTGGAAATAGTTACGAAGATTATGAACAGAGGTCCAAATGAAAGGGGAAAGTTTAAGACGCCTCAGGAAAAATTAGCTGGATGGAATGGGGGGAATGGGGGAGAAAACCTAAGTGTAAGAGAGTGGCGAATTAAGGTATCAGATAGAAGAGAGTATGTGGCAGTGATTAAAGGGATTCAGGCAAGACCGTAGCCAGGATTTAATTTTTGGGGGGGGTTCAAATTTTTTTACAGCATGCATCGATACAATCAAAGCATGCAAGGCCGTAGCCAAGTCCCATTAAAAATTTAGTTTCAGGGGGGGCTGGTTCCAAAGATTCTCCCCTCTGCATATGGGCATGATTTCAGTCCTTCAAAGACTGTGATGCTGGAAAAAGATAATGTTTTGACTAACATTTCCTCCAGGATGCCAGCACCAGTAAAGAGTGGGGGAAGGGGGAGGGCTTAACAGGAAAGCCATTCGGGAGGCAATGCTGGAGCTAAAAATTCAGAGACTTTTCTGAATTTTTTTTTATAAAATCTAAGACTGGGATATGCAGACTGGCACCAAATAACATTTCTGCCTGGGGAACACAGGGACCAGTAACATCCATTCCAATGTGGCACCAAAGCAAATAGTACTCCTTTTGTACCACACATGGGCAAAACCATTCTTTTTGTGAATGCAATCTGTTGTTCCTATTCCTTGAACGTGACTCAGTCTTTGAGAATCACTCATTTTTGTTTGTGATTTCACAGAACATGGAAAGCAAAGGTGATGCTGTGCCATGGAAATCATTCACTTCAGAAGTTGATCAATTTGAGTCGCTCGCTGGGTAAAAATGACATGAGAATTGTCAATCCTTCAAAGCAAATAATACATTCTTTGGAGCCATTCTCTCTGTAGAAATCTATTTTGTGCACGTATTTTCAAATTCCCATGTCCATTAAAACTTGCCATGGCACGAGGGTGGAATCCATATATATATCATAGTCCAAGTGAAGCTCTTATCCATAACAAGAACACCTTTCCCATTTAAGACCACCACAGAGAAAAGTGGTAGCCAACTTTTGTTTGACATATGCCACTTAGGCTTTTGCATCGATGGTGTAGCTTTCAAGCTTAACACATTGACTGCACGCAAGCTAAATACAACTCAAGTGTACTGTGAGCTTTGGTGTCAATTTCTGGCATGGAAGTTAACGTGCTAACTAATCAGATAAGTATAATTTAAATAAAAATGCATGTATCTTTAGTCACAAAGTTGGCATTATACCATTCTTACAACACATTACAATAAATACAATGCATATTTTAACTCACAATTAAAATATAAATCAAAAAATTTTAATACAGTTTGAATTTGCCTGTTTCTTACAATTTACTGTACGCTGACAGTAATTTTTGGGCGAACAAGCAAGATATTATTCGGGTAAGCGTCAGTTAATTTTGAACGAATCATATTCATTACTGAAAATAATCACTTATAATACATAGGTTGAGACACCACTCAATAAATGTATTTTCTAAAAAAATGCAGTATTACGTTTCCTTGTGCCACACAAAACGCTACATATGTCACATGGATCAGTTGCCACTGACATAGAATCATTGAAAAACTGATATAGAATCAATCAATCAATAGCAAAACAAATATCTACCAAATACTTACGTATTTTCACGGTGGACAGGGGAAGATTGCGCATGAATCTGAGCAGGATTACGTTGCATCGGAAATGAGCTATTGCTTGGTGTCTGTGATATGGTGATAGGATTACTTAGGTTCGGATCAGACATTAAGCTTGGCATGCGATTAACCATAGCATCCTTAACTCCTGTTGAAAAAAAAAATGAATCAAGATGGCTTTAAAAAATCACTTTTGATATATTTTAATTTAATTATTTCAATACTGCATTTAAAATTGATTTAAATATTTTACATATATAATCAAAGTCGATTTAATTATTTTAATTTAAACTGATTAATTTTGAATTACGTTTCATTTGTTTATAAAAAAAAGCTTACTTCCAATAAGAGCAAAACGCTTGATCATTAAAACTTTGTGTAACACTGTTCTGTACACTGAAGAGTCAAAATGTTATGACTACCCCCACCATGTGCGAATGGGCTTGCCTAGATGACCTGGAGGGCCGAAGAGCAGGTGGGAAGGGTATTTAACAGCTACCAGCGATTGTGAGACATAATTCTCTCTATTATGTTTGTGTGTAATGAGTAAGGCTGCTGATATAAGCGAGTTTGATAGAGGGTAGATTGTAATAGCCTGATGGCTTTGAACGAGAATATCTGAAACCAGATGGCTCATCTAATGTTCACGCAATACCACTGATAGGACATATACAATGTGAGCGAATGATGGTGAAATCGGTAGTAGACGGCAAGGCATCGGACATCTGTGAACCATCAACAGAACTGGACGTGAGAGGCTACCCCGCCTGATAAAAAAAAAATTGGTGACAGTCAGTGGCTCAACTGGCAGCCAAATACAATGCAAGTCCAAGTAAAAGAATTTCAGAACACACAGTTCAACAAACTGTGATTCATATGGGACTCTGCAGCAGATGGCCCGCTCATGTACCTCCGTTAACTAATCGTCATTGCCACTTAAACCTACAGGGGCCTGGGAACATC
Organism: Dysdera silvatica; assembly: GCA_006491805.2. Taxonomy (NCBI): domain Eukaryota; kingdom Metazoa; phylum Arthropoda; class Arachnida; order Araneae; family Dysderidae; genus Dysdera; species Dysdera silvatica. The sequence continues at coordinate 28,414,211 of QLNU02003225.1, read as the reverse complement.
GTGATGGGACCATGGAATGATGGAACAGAGTTGCTTGGTCAAATGAATTGCACTTTCTGCTGCTCGTGTCAATGGCTGCATCAGACAAAGTATGCTATCTTCCATGGGATCAGTTTTTTGATACATGTACCGCGAGTCATAAACAGGTCGGTGGTGACGGTATTACAGTTTGGGGGATGTTCTCACAGACATTTCTGGGACTATTGGTTGTAGTAAAATATCCGTGAAAGCTGTTGACTACTTCAACATCACTGTAGACAAGTTGCATCCTTACATGGCATCTGTCTTACCCACTGGGAATGGAGTCTTCTAACAGGACAATGCTCCCTGTCGCAAAGCTGGAATTATACTATAATGGTTCAAAGAATGTATGGATGAATTTCAGTTTATGTCCTGGCCGACGCACTCACTAGATCTTAATCTCGTAGAGCACATTCGGGATGTCATGCAATGACAGCTCAGAGCTCAAAATCTCCCGTTCCAGAATATCTGAGAATTGAATGATCGCTGCTTACACATCTAATACAATCTGTCTCTGATCACCTGGCAAACACTTGTAGCACCTATGTCAAGGTGGGTTGCAGCTGTTTTGAATAACGAAGGTGGAATAACACACTCTTAGATAGGTAGTCATAATGTTTTGTCTCTTCGGTACATGTTAATTGGTAAAATACAGAAGCAGCTACATGTGTGAAGTTTTTATTCATTAAATTATACAGTTCAAAGCATTAAGACCAAGCTATGCGATTTTTCTATAAATATCTATCATAAACAATTCCTCCCTACATTATTTCTATCATAAAACCTCGATATCTGGACCCACAAACCACATACTTCCAACCTTCAAACCATACACTTTTGACTTTCACAAGGCAGTCATTTTGACTTTCAAACCATTTTTTATTTTTTAACCTTCAAACCACATTATTTTAACCTTCAAATACAAAGTAGGCCAAATGGATATGACATGAAAGTAAATCATATTGACTTTGAAAGTAAATGTACATTAAAGCCTACATAGCATCGCTAACCAGAGGCGGACTGGGTCGTCTCAAAGGGTGCATACCCAAGATTATGGGAGGGTGCACCAGCCTGGGGGGGCAGTGACTCAGTCCATCCCTGTCGCTAATATCATTCTCCGTATTTAGATTATTAGCCCTATTAAAGCACCCAAAACAATACAAGAGGTATTTTTCTATATGTCAACGTATGTACTAGTCAGGTAAATTAAGGTTTACTCATACAATACTTAAATTATAAACATACACTAATAATTAAATTCCCCTAATTTTCATAGTTGAATAAATTTGCAAATGTGAATACAATGACATTTCTTACTAAGCCGTGCAACATCTGCAGCAGTTTCATCTCGCAAAACACCTTCAAAAACATCCTCAACGTCTTTAGAATCCATTTGAGGGAAGCCTGTTATGTCAAAATAAAAGAAAATAAATAAAGGAAAATACGTAGGATCGAACATTACATCAATTGACAAATATGCGCAAAGAAAATAATTATTTCTCGGTGCCCAGTGGGAAACCAACCCTACAACCATTTGATAACCAAGGGTGTCTTCAATTTTAAGGTAATTCTTCACCTATGTTGTCATACCTACATTGTTACACTGACACAATGATTATTTGAGACAAGAAACAGTACTTGCCTTGTGCGTAAAAGTTGGAAATGCAGATATGAAAATTTGCAATTAATTTTATAATTAACAACCCAGCGAGTAAAAACAAATGTCATAGAATTCCAGATATCCACGCTAACTGATAGAGGGTTCTGAATATTGGGATATCTCCTAACAATTAGTTACAATGATGCTATGAAGGATGGCTCCCTAAAATCATGTGAGAAGGTCATGTGTGTGTTAGACGATGTTTGCATTTTTACAACACAAAGGTAGAAAATGTCATACTATACTGGGGCATGCAGTTTTTTGGGGACTTCCACAAAATAGCAAATGTTCTATGATACCATTGAGAGTGAAACCCAAGTTAATGACAAATACATGAATGTGTTGCCATTGTGCAACCGTGGGACAGTGGACCTACATTTTTCAATGGAATACAGAATGTTCTATGACACCATTGACAGTGCAACCCAAGTTAATGACAAATACATGAATGTGTTGAGGCTGTGCAACTATAGGGCAGTGAACCGACATTTTTTCACAGAATCCAGAATGTTCTATAACACCAGCGCGAGTGAAACCAGAGTTAACGACACGATACATGAATGTGTTGAGACTGTGCAATCATAGGGTAGTGGACCTACATTTTTCAATAAAATCCAGAATGTTTTATAACACCATTGAGAGTGAAACCAGAGTTAATAACAAATACATGAATGTGTTGCCACTGTGCAACCGTATGGCAGTTAATTTACATCTTTCCATGGAATCCAGAATGTTCTATGAAGCCACTGACAGTGAAACCAGAGTTAATGACACAATACATGAATGTGTTGCCACTGTACAACCGTACGGTAATGGTCCTACATTTTTCCATGGAATCCAGAATGTTCTATGACACCATTGAGAGGGGAAACCAGAATTAATGACACAATAAATGAATGTTTTGCCACTGCACAGTCGTACTGTAGTATAGTGGCCCAACATTTCTCCACGGAACGCGAATCTCTTAAATCCTGCGAAAATAAACCTCAGACTACAGTGAGCAGTTTAATACTTTAAGTTAAATACTTTTTTCTCATGCCTTTACCATGGGGAATCGAAACTGAATTAACAGCATGCTGGGTAACCACACTGCAGAGCCGTTATTGGATGAAGAATTGAGCTCAGGCTAATTAAATGGGCTGCATGATTGAAATTCTACTGCAATGTAAACGTTCACTTTTTTATCACTACTATAACACAAGTAATAGTTTACCAGTAGAACTTCTGTTGATTGCATCGCCTGGAGGGGCAGGTGCAGAAAGATTTGGTTCACCGACTGGACCAGTAGATAACGACGATTTCATGTCCCGATTAGTGGCAATCTAAACAAACGATAATCATTGTGCAATAAACACCTAGATAACTACATTTGAAATATCAGATACATATATAAAACAGTTCTCTCTCCAAATAAATACATACTTATTAATAATAACGGGATTAGTATTACTTGCACAAAGTCAGATTTTTAAGAAAATTCAAAGTTTTTTAAAATCTTTTAACTACCAATTCGCTTGGCGAGGTTGATGCGTTTTCTGTTGGTGTTAAGTCAGCAGACTGCACATCGGCTCTGTGAGTTTGCACACTCTCTGACGGGATATTATCATTACTTTGGTTAACAGCAGTCGTTACTTCTTTTGGCACACTTTTGTCGGTGGTCGCATTGGTTGAATCAATGGATAATTCCTCTTGAAGTGAGGAATCACACAAAGGGGTCGCTTTCTTGCAGGCCAATAGAAGATCTTTACCAAAAAAGGCATCCTGTATGAAACGAATACAAAAATTAAAATGTACGAACACTATCAATTGCTTGATCGATCTACTTTGAGAATAATTAGTTGATATGCATCTATTCATGTACAATAGCATATACATGAAATATATACGTTACCCTTAAATAGGATGGAAAACTTTCATCAAGGGGTGTTTTTCGTTTGGGCTTCCTGCGTCGCTTTGGTTTCTCTTGTGTCGACATTTCTGAACTTTCAATAGCTAACGGATTTGAAATGTCTGCAGTAGGCGTTTGTGCCGACTCCAGAAACAATTCTACAATGAAATGGGGAAGATGTTAGCGATACCAAAGAAGTTCCAATAGGAAGTTGGAAAAAAAATTTATGGGCGTTGATATAAATGGGCAAAATATATATATATATAAATAGGAAATAGTAGATAATGTAAACATAAATATAAATCAAAATGTAGAAAATCAAGCGAGTAAATGAAGGTTATTAATAGGTGTAAATGTATGTACATCATACCACAATTACAAAATATACATTCCTGTGTAGTGAAAGTATAAATGAATAGACAATTTTACGATTAATAATAACGGGCTAGTGACGAGAGTGAAGATTGAAATTATATGACAATATATTGAACCTAGGCATGCATGTACAATCTTTTTCAAGGGAACAGTTATACACGCATGCCGGACACAATATATAAGATCTTCAAGACAATGTTTCTGAAACGCCAATAAACCGTTCGACGAAAACCCCGAAAAACACTGTCAAACGGCTCAAAGGCATTCTGCTCCCGACTGATTGCTGCTGCTTCATGCGCGCTCTTCATTGATAAACTTGTTTGTATTTTTATTTTATTGTTTACTATTGTTTTTTATTTGTTTTCATTTCTCACCAATCTATTTGCTTGATTTTCTACATTTTCATTTATATTTACATTATCTACTATTTTCCCATTTATAT
>QLNU02003225.1:28361563-28401072 GCA_006491805.2 Dysdera silvatica | reverse complement strand
TTTTTAAATGCGCCGTAATTAACGATTGTTGGTAATTTTTGGTATTGTTTCAGGGGGGCGTGGATGATGAAGTACATATTTTGCTCTATAACAATTCAGGTGTTTTACTTACGAAAAACTTTTTACAGGAAATAAAAGAACGCGGTGTTACTGAAACTTCGTGACTAGTTTACTGAAAACTACGGAAAAATATTGACTTCTTTACTGATGACTACTTTCTCAGGTTGGCATCTCTGGTTGTGGCGTGGGTTACTTTAGCATTGGAGAAAAATTTGGTTACGTGTTATGGATACCTAACGTTAACTCTGCTCAATTATATCGACCAGGAGTCTTCAACCCATGGGGCGCTAGTGTCTCGCCATAGGGCGGATTGTTGATTATTTTTATGCCAAAATAGCGATCATCGTTCCAAAGTTAAATACCTTTATCGCCAAGGTCTATGAAACCGGAAGTGTGCAGGAAAATGGCGGCTGATGTTCCGGCCTATAATTCTAGGGGCTCTACATTTTGCAGTCGTTGCGTGTGTGACATCTGAATATCTCTGACGCCATACCTTGGCATCTCTTTCGCTTCTTTAAACCTCCACTGTTTGTTTGTTTTGCTTTTCTAATGGCTAGTTTTTTTGTGTTTTTTTTCCAGCGAATCATGTCGGAGTGTTTGACCTTGTTTTTTTCCTGAAGTTATTTAATAATAAAAATTTGCAGGCAAATACTGATTCAAAATGGTACTAATTCAGGCATAACTCGAAGACTATCCAAATGGACAACGAGGGGCCTGCCCTGAAGCGGAGTTTTTTTAAGTCTCCCCCCATTAACCCTTCACTGATTCAGTTCAGATACTAATGAATTATACGTATGCTAATTTTGCATTGGAGCACACCCTCCTACAAGGTTTCCCACTGATTCCGGAAAATAACTTAAGGAGAAATATTCCGGAAACAACCGTTCTAACGGCAGAAGGTTGCCACATCTGTAGCCATCCACTTTTGGCGATGTTGCAAAAATTTGGCGTGGGTTGCGTTTTATGCACTTTCACCAATGTTCACTTCTATATATTAAAGTTTTTATGGAACCATCGACTTCAATATATGGATGTTGCATTATATTCACACTCGAACACTCAACTTACGCTGCATTATATTCACACTCGAACACTCAACTTACGCTGCATAATAATCAACTCAGCCAAAAGCAATTTTCATAAATAATAATTTAAATGCCCCCCCCCTACTTTTAAATAAAAATCTCCCCCAAAATACTATATTTGAAGCAGGAACCTGAAATCTACTTTAAACAAAAAAGAATAAAGTCAATTGTTAATAAATGCAATTTCAAAGAACACATAATAATTAAGTAATAAAATCGTATCACTTACTTTGGAGATCCTATATCTGCTATATCAGTGGGTTCAAGGCAATCTACAAACGCTTCCGCTTCGCTAGGGATCAACATTTTACTTTCCATGACTCGCAATTGTCTTCCCCTTGCTCGTCTTAGTTTCGAATAAAAGAAAAAGTGTGATGTGTTTCTCATAACACTGAAATCGCCTTGGCAACAACGTCAATTCAAAGTAAAAGAAACAATATATAATGGCTTCTTGGTACAAATATTAGAATTCATAGCTTCGTTTCATTAACTATTAAATATGGAAATATAGTCGAACCCGCTTATGACAAGCTCGCATGTAACGAGTTTCCGGATTTAGCGAGGAAATATTCATTTTGTTTGGTATAATGTTAAAGTGAACTGGATTATATTCGCTTTAAAGGAGCGTTTTCCTGGAGGCGCATATTTTGTGGCGCAACAATATAAAACGCCGAGATGAAACTCAAACAATAAAAACCAATGGAAGCGTTTTGCGCGTCCTAGACAAACGCTTCAATTGGTTTTCTATTATTCGATCCAGTTCCCGACGTTTTTTATTATTGCGCCGAAAAATATGCGCATCTAGGAAAATGATATTGTTGTTTTGTGTACAAAATAAATAAATAAATAAATAAATAAATAAATAATCTAGAAATGTTGGCCGAGCAAGCGGCACTGTGTTTCTAGGAGAGGAAGGGTCATAATCCAAGAGATGAGGTTGAATTTCCATTTGGAGATCAGAGTCCAGAGATAAATGTAGCTCCCAACACCAGAGAGAAAATGGAAGACAGCTTGTAGAACAGAGAGGATTGTCTGTGGGAAAGTGTGAATCCCATAAAGGTGTTGATATTGAGTAGGTAACACCGCTTGACATAAATATAATAAAAGCAATCAGACAAACCCATAAAGGTCCTTAAAATCCAGCGGAACAGGAAGGCCGAGTTGTGAGTAGGCTTGAAAGAGTTCTCCTCTCAAGAGTGGGTTAGCATGGCAGTGTACGAAGAGATGTTCTGTAGTTTCAACCATACCTTCAGTGCGTTGAAGTCAAAGTGGCGATTGTGATTTTCCAGTACGGAATAGCAAATCATTGGTATAAAAGATTCCAAGCCTATGTCTGCGAAATCTTATATAGATATTGCGTGGAGTTGTAATTGGTAGGAAGAATGGCTTTCCAATAACAGGGAAAAGTTCTCGATGATGTCCCATTATTGATTGAGATAATGTTGAAATTTTGTTTGCATTCAGAGAAGACTTATCTTTGCTAATAAAGCCAGAAAGACTGAGTCTATGAGAAATTTATGTTATGCACTGATGATTGCTACTCAGCCACTGCGAACGAAATGATCAGCCACATCGTTGTTAGGGTGACCTCCATGTACTGAGATCCAGCAAAATATTAAAGGTTTTGGGCGAGAGCGCATTTTCAGGAGATGTTCAATATGTCCAGAATAATAGGGTTGCAAATCCATTGATGAGGATCTGAAAGGAAACCCGACAAGGCGGCTTGTGAGTCGCAGAAAATAACAGGTTCTGTTGAACCAAAATTCAGGACCAATTTAGCAGCTTCAAAAAGACCAATTAAGTCTACATCAGTTGAAGAGAAGCACTGTTGGAGTTGGAATTTGAGAATAAGCTTGCTTGATGGGACGAAGACCGCAGCTCCTCCTATATCTTTAGATGCATCACATGATCCATCGGTGAAGACTTTTTGATTTGGGAGATTCAAATTCTGAATAGCGTCGCGGGTTGTGGCATCTAGGAAAATACGCCTTTAGCAAATAAGAATTTTGCGCTCCCCGATTGGATGAGAATAAACGGCCGATCAGATTGATGTCTAAAAAAACCTATAAGTCTGCTTATCGCAAAAAAATTGGCCGAGAATCTCTTTTGCGCTATTGAGAATAGACAGAAAGACGCTTTCCATACACAGAATGATCTTTTGGATGTATAAACGATCGGTCTTGCTGAGACAAGAAATGCCATTAACCAATTTCCGTTGGAGAACTGTGAGGAACGGTATCGATACTCACAGCTCGCTAATAATAACACGTTGTTCCTTAAATTTTGCGAGAATTTAAAACCAAATATTATGGTATGCATATTACATACACATGCGTTACCTATGCGGGTTTTATTTTGAAAGGTTGAAATTTTAAATTCGAAAGCGGATTTAACGAGGATCGGATTTAGAGAGCATTTTCGTTGGCCCATATCTCCTCGTTATGTACGGGTCCTTCTGTATGCACACTATACAATTCGTACGCGTTTGATGGGAAAATACGTGGATTTAAAAATAGACCAATAAAATTTAAATCATTGGGAGCCACATAAATTATTGCCAGTAGTAGATAGATATTCAACAAATGTAAAAACAAAAGTGCTATTTACAAGAACTCAAATCTGTACATGTTCTACGATTAAATTTCAAAAGCTCAGTGTTTTTGTACTTTTGCTTGCATACGCCTTCTGCACACTGTATAGTCAAGGGAGTGACGTGAATACGTTTCCCTTTCAACGTCGTTTGTGGTAGCGGGGTTCAATGGAATTCAGAAATGGATCGATACATTTATTGTTACACAGAAACCTTGATTGAATTTGTCGCCGATGTTCGCATTTTTGCGTGCCCCGCGCCTCCTGACCCTCTCAATCACTGACAATAGCATATCCCTGGAAAGCTGCTGCGATGCTATTTTCGATGATATGCGTCTTTGACATTTCATTCTGACATTTTCGTGAGTTTCGGCCAATACTGTGAAAATTTTTAATTTTTTTTTCCTTGTTCTAATTTTTCCACAATCTAAAACTAATTCAATGTTTTAGAATGCACATAGAATGCGTAGATCTAATTAGGATTTAGCATGTGACATCAAAACTAGCGTCGTAGCTGCTCTGAGTCATGAGCTATAACGACTGGAAATTTCCGTGGACGCCCATATTGACTGCTGGGACTCGAGCCTCGCCCCTCACGTACTGCACATGTGCAGCGATGATCCGATGTTTTGGGGGATGCTTCAGGCGGCGTTACAGGCGGCACATTAACTCGCGCCGTCATTGAACTCACAGCCGACGTTTATATTTTCGCATGCCCTGCTCTTCCTGATCCTCTCAGCCACTGACAATAGTATATCCCTGGATCGTTTCTGAGGCTCTCTTTCCGATGATATGTTTCATCTTCTATATTTCATGTTGGCATTTTCACGAGTTTTGGCCGACGCTGAAAATTTTTAATTTTGTCCTTTTTTTAATTTTTTCACTATTTAAAACTGGTTCGATGTTTCGAAATGTACATGGAACGCGTAAATATGATCGAGATTTATCGTTTGAGACCAAAACCAGCACCGTAGCTGCCAAGAGTCGTAGGCTATACCGATTGGAACATTCCGTGACAGCCCAAAAAGCCCTTTTTTGCATTGAGCCCCGCCCCTCGCGTAACTTCCTATGTGCGGCGGGTGGCGTCATGTTGAGGAGGGAAAACGTAACTATACACCTGTTAGAACGGTAGCAAAATCATTCCAATCGGACTTGTAGTTTCGGAGTTATTCAATAGTTTTGTGAGTTACATTAAGTTTTCTAAAATTTCATCCAGAATGATTTTACTCAAGTATTTACAATGCCGGCGCCAAGAGGGGCTAACCAGGCATTCGCCCTGAGCGGCAGACTTTTAGTGGCGCAAAATGGGATTATTATTATTATTATTAAAAAGAAATAATTTTGGGCGGCAAAACAACTGTTTGCCCCGAGAGACATAACACCTAGTGTAGGTTCTACGTATTCAAAAAAATTGTATCCCCCTAAAAAATAAAGGCCTTCTCGGAGAGATCTGTTCGAAACAATTCTACGGTAAATGAATTGAAATTCATAAAAAAAAAAGCCTTTGCACCCCTAGAAATTTGGCGCCTTGGGAAAGTGCCAAACGCGCCTATTTATAAATACTACACTGGCCAGGGTGCTCTGGCTTTCCCTCTCTCAGCTCCCTCTAAAAAATAATTTTGGTTTTATTATTCTTCAAAACTTAGTTTTAGGTCAAAACTTAGGCCTTTTGTTTTTAAATCATTTTTAGATCAAGGGGCTCTCTGCTCTCCCTACCCCCTTAAAAGTCAAATCGTCCTGCTGTTATTTTCTTTCTTCTTACAGTGCTCATACTCTTAGATTTGCCACCAGATCTGTTCATGCGACTAATTATACGCTATATAGCGCATATAGTAAGTCTTACGGCTGCAAGAAAAAAAAATCGATTTCATTTCTTATCAAATATTTTTGCAATTGTAAATGTGAATTCACAAACAATGTGAAATGATGGTGACATATGAAATTATGTTGACATATTATGGAATTATGCGATTATATATTACTATGAAATTATGATAACACCATAATAAAATTATTAAGCCAAACTTAAGCTGCCCAACGGCATTAACGATGAGTAAAAAACACCTCTAGCAAATGTAATTTGTATTTTCGAAAAGTATTTTAAAATACATTTTGCATTTTGTATCGAAAATACATATTTCTAAACATTTTATATCGAAAAATACAAATTTTCAAGAATTTTGTACCGAAAACAAACATTTCCAAGTACTTTGCCCAGCTCTACATTAGACCCATCACATCCTTGACCATAGCATTTTTCAAGGGAAATATTTATCTTTTATAATATTTTCATTCTATTATCTGACATTACTAACACCCTAAAATGTACAAGAAAGTCATTTACGTTAGCTCCACATAATCGATGCCATAACGGCCTAGCGAATTTCAGTACAATACGCCCAAATTATTTGTGATAGAAAATGACTTACTGTCGCTTTTCTTAGGCCCCAAAAGACTACATGTGAATCCAACATTACCACGTCAAAATCGAAGACCACATTTTACGTTACATCTAAATTCTACATGAAGGGAGAAAGCAATAAAAACAAAATTTTTAATATTTAAGGCAGCGTATTTGGAAAAAGTAAAGCTGAAATTACCAGGAAAATAAAAAATTGACCATTTTCCTCACATGTGAAACTTCCTCATGGTGTTAATTATAATATTAATAATCATGATTATAATGCATACACCTTAACTATAATTACATTTCAAATTTTATTATAATTTTGTGCAAAAGTTCATTATAATTATATTCAAAATTTAAATATATTATCGCTTTCAGTTTAATTGCAAATATTTTTTATTTTATTTTTTATTATAACCATGTTGGAAATTAAGTAAAAGTTTTATATTTTTTATTGGCTATTATATGGTATGAGGTAAATTTTGTACTTCTATATCAGTGGTTCCCAACTCAATTTAAGCCGCGGACCACTTTGAAAAATTCTCACGTTAATTCATTTAAGTTATAATATATAATGAAAACAATGGCGCTCTTTTACTATACGGTACGGGCTCCAAAACTTTGTTTTGGCTAGTGTTTTTTACTACTTCTACACGTTTTTTTCTACTTGGATGTTTTCGTGTGACATACTGTTTTATTACTTGCTATGTATTAGAGTGAAAATTATTTTATTTTGATGAGCAGTTCTACATTTTTGAAATAGCGTTATTGTGCCCTCTTTACATTTTATTAGGGATATAACACTAAGGATTCCAGAGAATGTAAACTGCCGTAATTATTTACTGTATAAAGTTTTCCTTTTATTGTACATTTTTGAGACATGGGAATAAATAAAAAATAACGTACTTAAAAAATACATTTTTAATAATAGTTTATTTTTTCGTTCAACCCAATTTCATAAAATTTTGCCTACTGATATCTACAGTATTAAGGACACAGTAAGTGTTTATTCTGTATTTTGTTTTTCGGTGACATGCTGCTTTATTATGTAGTTTGTATTTTCAAGTAAAATTATTTTGGAAAGAATTGCTATTCATGAATACCTGATACTTTATTTTTATCATGCAGTGTATTAAAAATCTGACTTGTGTCAAAAGTTATTAGAAATTATGTATTATACATTGTGTAGTTATATCATCAGTTTATTGTAAATTCATGTGTTAATTTCATTAACATTCCATTAAAGTCTTTCCAAACAGGTGTCAAGCCTTCTAATTAATTCTTTATTTTATAATTAATTATAATAAAAATAATTAAATTATTAATTAGTTGATTTAAATTCTATATAATTCTTTGCTTTATTAACCATTAAAATAAAGTCTGCTTTTATATGCATTTTGCAATTTAGCTTTCAGTGTAAACTATCAATTCATTATCAGTTATTAATCATGCCTGAGAAATCATTTTATACGGAGAAATCATTCCATCCAATAAACCGCCTTCAGTGTAAATAAAAGAGTAGAAAAAGGTATGTAAGATTTAAATTTTAGTTTAAAAATTTGTTACGAAAGTTTGTCATATCACGGTAACATCAACGTCGTTGGAAAATAAAATACGATAACTTTTTGAGCAAAAAGCAATATATTTCTGTATGTAATCAGAAACTGGGCTATTAATTGGCATTTATAGTCTGTTAAATTGAGAATATTAACCCAGGTAGCAGGCGCCATCTGTCGGAGAAAAACTGCTTGAGAGAATCGCCACTGATAAAATTTGGGGACAGGTTTTCTATGGCGTTGGGCTCACGTGAGCGGGCCTGTAGTAATCTAGTTGGCTGTGGTTTCATTTTGAAGAAAGGCGGTGAATGAGTGGCGCCCTCTCCCCAAAAAATATAGATATGCCATGTTTTGTGCTCTTTCTAAGCTCTCCTAACTCCATGGTTTACATACATAACTTCATGTTTGTACTTCATGAGTATTAGAATTGCGCCAAGATTGTTTAAAACTTTTAATTAAGACTTAATATTTTCTTGAAATGGATCCGCCTCAAGTAATTGTGTATTCGTCCGATGTCGCAGCATTCGTCGATGCTCTTGAAACCATTGGTTATCCCGTCGTTGAAGCTCAAGCGTAAGTTGTTTATAAGACTGATTTTAAATGTTATTTGACGAAGAAGTTTCCATATTATTAAAATTTATCCAAACCGATTTTCTAATTATTCGCGTACAAATTATGCGGTGGAGAATCCACCCCCATACATTTTAACCGGTATTTGTGGGGAAATGTCAGCCGAGGGGACCAGTGTAGAGGAAAGTATAGACTTCCAAATAAAGGAAAGAACGATATCACGGTAGTAGAAAGTGTGGTGAATCAGAGGGTCATCAATAAGGTCAGTGGGGGTTCTAGGCAGTGCCGGGAGGGGCAAATCGGATTTGGTAATAGTACAAATGTATAACCTGTTTTGTCGCCAACTCGTCTCCAAAACTGATGCTATACTCTTAAAACGGGTGGAAAGTTTGGGGGAGCGTAAAAAATGTGCGCATGCGCTGGGTAGTCCTATTGTAGTGTTCTAGCATCCGTTCAGACATTTTGTTGTGTTGGGTGCGTTTCCTGGCGGTGGTATTTTTTGAATTGTAGCAATAGGATGAGCGAACATTGAAATTTTTTTTCACGGATTGGAATTGAAAGATGTTTGGGACGGAGAAGAGGTTGGAGGAGGCATTGGGGTGAGATGTTATAGGAGGTATCAGGGAAGAGGGGGTAGAGGAGGTATGGGTGGAATGTGGAGTATCACAATGTCGGCGATGAAAATCTGTTGGACACTTATTTGGTAGTGGGTAGAGGAGGTATGAGAGGAACGTGGAGCATCGCAGTGTCAGCGATGAAAAACTGTTTGACTTGCATTTCGCAGAGTATATGTGGAGACGGTGTCACAAAGAGGAAGTGGAGGAAATGATTCTAAAAGCCATAAAAAAGTAGACACTTAAAGACAGAAGTAAGGTTTTTTTGTTGTTAAAAGAATAATAAAAGCATAAAATAGGTAGTAAACTTAGTTATTTCTTAAAAAAACATGGTGGCCGGGAAACAAACGTGCGATGATGTGATCTGGGAAGGTGGTTGCTGCACCCTGGTGACAAAGAATGCACCCGACACATGTGTATTTTGGCCCTGGAGTTTATTACATTGCCTATGTGCATTGGTGCCACCAGTGCACATGGGAATGTGATAAATTAAACCTAATTTCATCAACTTATTTAGCAGTTCTTTCAGTGTGTTTGAAGAACATTTGAAGAAATGCATTCTGTTTAAAATAAAAACGATTTATTTTCAACACGTAAATGAATGAATGAAAGGATTCCTCTCCTTTTGTAAAACATAAAACAACAACGCAAATAGCATACCAAATTCTGACTCATATAGCTGTGGTCGACAAAACAAGTATTGCCACCAGCAGATAAAAAAAAGACCTATTGTAAGGGTATTTGAGGTGCCTTCCATAATATTTGAATTACTACATCCTTCTACTGTCAGACATTAAGAAATAAAACAAAATCACGATTCAGTCAAAGTCCAGTAAGTTTCTCATAATTCACTTGGGTTTGGTGTTTTCTTGATTTGTATATAATGTAGCATTCCAAACATAACTGCTCTTGTTATAAGAGTCTAAGTAAGAACTATTAACATAGACAGAAATCTTAAATGTTAACCAGTTTGAAATAAATAAAATATGGTAATCTTTCCCTTTCAAAGAATGTAGAAAAAACATCGTTGAACAAAAAAAGATGTTGATCAGAACATGTGGGGATTAGCTGCAGCAGATTTAGCGGGTAGGCCTTGGCTTACCCAAATATTTTGCTTATTTTTTTGTGAAAGGTTTTATGACGTTTGTGAACGTTTATTGATTTGTGAATTGGCAGTTTTTTTTAAATATAATTGCAATAGAGCTGTTTTTAGATACAATTTTTATACAGGGGTGTGTATTTATTGTATATAAGGATCAGAGTATGTAATGTGCAGAATATATTTACCCCTTCGTGAGAGCATTTCAAAAGTGTGGGAACAATTAAAAGGGTATATATAGATTGAAACGCTATCAGATTTCATCTTAACGCAAATACAAGCTGGACTAAGTTGAAAAAAATAACTCTGGATTTAAGTGAAAATTGTTATAAATGGCCAACACAACCAAAACTTGATTTTTCCTACCGACAAATGGGGGATTAGTATTAGTAGAAGACGAAGTAGGGGCAGAATGGGCCACCGGCCAGCCGTTTTCTGGAACGCTGCATCCTCATGGAGGATAGCATTCGTGCCTCCGAACGGGCAAGGTCTTGCGCCTTCCGATAATCCAAGGTATGCGCCCTTTGAAAGGACTCAGTCCGCCCCTGGTGATAAGTGTAGATAAGTTCACATTCACAGTACTTGGTATGAAAAACATGCATGGATTGAGTACTCGGTTAAGAACGAAGAAATATTTTGTTCTGTTGGCCGCCATTTCTCATTACCAAAAAAAAAAAAAGCGATGTACTATTAGTAAATAAGGGGTACTCAGACTAGAATCAAATCTAGGAAAAAAGGGCTGATGGAAAAAATGTCCGAGGAAAGAAGGGCCGACCACAGAGAAGGGTGACATTCACAAATTTCATAATTTTAATTGCAATTGAAATAACTGCAACGTTTACAGCTGCCGCCCTCTTAAAACGATTATCATCAGGGACATATCGAGGGGTGCCTTTATCACAGATGCTACTAAAGTCACATCTACCAAATTTTATAGACAGATAGTACACATGAGTGTCTTTATACATGACAACATGTTGAGCAGCATCGAGGAGTGCCGCAGCCTCCCATTATTTATCTCGGCTGCTTTTGTATGATATATACTTTTATTATTAAATGTTCTATTTTTAGTGCCATAAATTTGATTATTTTAAACTTATTTCGTTCTATAATGAAGAAAATACGCGAGAAAGGTTTGTTTGGATTTTTTATGGCACAAGAGCATTTGGGCTATACTGCACCAAACGTGAGAAAGGTACAGACATGAACATAAACATTCACATGGATCGTGCAAATGCTTAGGTTAATGTATTCAGAATGCAGTTAAACCTGTGTAAATCAATATAAGGGCTATATGAAATATTTCTTTATTTCAGCCTCGGCTGAACGGAGTTCTTCCACTACGAAGCTTATTAAAACATGCTTACAAGCAAACATGGCTGGGAAATGCCTTCGTAACTTAGCCGTTATATCCATTGAGCGTCATTTCAGCAATGCCCTCATGATTAATCCTGACACAGTAATTGACAAATTTGCACCTCGAAAGGGATAACGACGTCAGTTTTCGTTGTAAATATTCATTAAATGAAAGAATATGTTGAAAGAAATAGCGAAAATGGAGATAAAGAGGATAATAAATAGTAGGGAATAGAAAGATAATAGGATAGTGGAGAGCAGAGATATAAGAGGATAGTAGAGATTGAAGAAAAAACAGAAATAGAGATAAAATTGCGAAGAAATATGAGAAAGTATTAATTGTACATATTCGTTTTTTCATCAATTCAGAGCCCAAATTAGCTTTGCTAAAATATTAAAACACAAGTTGTTTCTGAAGCCTGTTATTTTTTTTTTAATTAGGTATGGTGTAATTCAAATATGTATTTAAGTATTTGTTTATGTAAAATAAATACCGAAAACTATTATGCATGTCAAAATAACATACGTTATTTATGGGAGTCATTCTACATTGTCCCAGAAATGGGTTCCTTATGCGAAGATTTTTGTTTTTCTA
Organism: Dysdera silvatica; assembly: GCA_006491805.2. NCBI lineage: Eukaryota > Metazoa > Arthropoda > Arachnida > Araneae > Dysderidae > Dysdera > Dysdera silvatica. The sequence goes on along the minus strand of QLNU02003225.1, from coordinate 28,389,141 downwards.
AAGTGTCCGTTAATGGAAGTTTTATTTTATATTTGTTAAAGCTAATGTACGAAAATGATGCCCCCTCTTCTGCGGACCACTCCCTCTTTTGGCACGCCACTGGGAAGAACCTCCTTGAACCCCAGTGAAGGCCCACCAATAAAAAAAATTCTGAAACTGTGATTGGGGACTAGTACAGAATATGGTGAATCCACCAATTTCTGTGGAACCCTGTCATAATTCTGTCAAGTATAGTAACCATGCTGTAATTTCACCATTTTGAAAATGCAATTAATTGCAATTTTAGTATTATGACAAATATATTTACATGCATCAGTAATTGTTGCATTTATTCTGGGATGAGGGAGACTGGCTTACGAGGGCTCGTCCTCGCTGCTTGTTTAGATAGTCTTCGAGTTGTAGATGCATGAGTAAAAAGTTGAATCAATAAAATAAAAACTCCCAATAAGCATATAACTAAGTCCCTACCAGTTCTCTCTCTTATAAAAGTGGTTACTTTATCCAGGTGGTCACTTTACCAAGTTTTACTGTAATTGTATTTCTTGGAGAATTTCGATATAGAAAAGTCAGTTTTCGGTTTCAGATGCATCCATCTGATGAGCCTGGGCTCAGACTTAGTCCGTCTAATCTCTAATGGCCGCTTTACTATACCTATCTGTTATAGCTGTACGAGCTTTCGCTCAAAAGTTATTTGGTTTCAATTTTGTTTGTGGTTTTACGGCTCAAAGACTACAGTGGTCATGCTGCGCCGGGACCTACTGTTTTCCGAGGAATCCGAACCTCTTAAGGCCTAGGGAACCAAACCCCGGACTACAGTGAGCAGTGCGATCTTTATGAGATCTCTGAGTAAGCGTTCTTTGCACTGCTGGGAGTCGAACCCGGATTAGCGGCGCACTAGGAGAACGCGTTACCACACTGCGCCACTGCAGGGCAAAAAAAAAAAAAAAAATTATTTGGGCAGATACAGACTGTAGAAAGCCCCCTATATATATAATATCCTTAGATAGTATTACATTCATCTTTGAAATGCAATTCAGTCTTCTGTTCCTTGCTATAATTATATTCTGGCCTTACAGTGGTTACCTTGTTTGGTGCAGAATGACCCTTGCTGTCCTTGCACCATAAAAACACAAACAAACAACCAATCTTACAGTGGTAATATGTTCATTTAGCGTGTGGATATCTCGGGTTCGATATCCAGCTGTGGCAACAAGGGAACACATACCGACTAAACACTTGCTGTAGTCCAGGGGTTGGTTCACTAGGTCTTAAGAGGTTCAGATTCCTCAGAAAACTGTAGGTCCTGGCGCAGCATGACCCTTGCCGTCCTTACACGATAAAACTCAAACAAATCTATTCTGGAATTAACTTCAATTAAAATTTTGTTAAATTTTGTCAATTTCATTTTTATAGCCAAAAGTTGTAGAAAGTAGCGAGTTGGAGTTGGTTCCTGTGGTGCAGGAATTCAAAAATTATGGGGGCCTGGGAGGGGAGGGGGTTAAGTAGCTTTAATAACTGTCATGTGATGTGGGGTTTTGTTGTGTGGGGGATGGATTCAGAAAGGTGATGCTGTTTTCTGAAACGGGTCGTACCACGTCCAAGGGTCCTGCCATAGCAGGAGCGTGGGAAAGAGGAAGTGCCCAAGAGTTGTCCCACCGGAACATGTGATGCAGCATTAGAGAAAATATATTTTGATATCCAATGGGCTGTCCTTGTTTGGTGCAGAACGACTCTTGGTGTCCTTCAGCTATAGAAATACAACCAACCAAGTATCCAATAGGGAGGGACGGAGTCCCTATTTCCTACACCATTGGCTGGTTTTTGATGTTTTGTTCAAAGTGGTTGTTAAACTATCTTTGAAAATATGCCCTCCACCTCATTAAACTTTTTGCAATTCAGTGAGCCAGTTGTCAAGACTTCAACAATTCGTCACTGTTATAAATAAATGACTGAAAAATGTGCCAATCAACGATATAATTTCATCAAAATAAAAACACAGTAATGTAATGTAAGATGTTGAGTTACTTGCAAAGAAATGATTTATTGATACCTGGTGGCACACAAACTCACAATCTCTTGCTTTGCTGTCGAGTGCTTTACCATTAAACGACAGGTGTCAGACATCTTTTCCTCATTTCATTTAATTTCCGATATTTATGTAAGTTGGCACATGGTTTAAAATTGTTTCGGCCGACACATTCTGCTCTTATTTGGACATTTGTTCTGACAAGAAGAGAACTTTTTTGCCAAAACAATTGCCAATCATATGTCAACTTTCATAACTGCAGTTGTATTAATTTTGATTTAAATTCGCTGGTGGTTGTAGGAGTTTAAAGAATTGATTTCTATGTCCATATATCAACTCTTATCAGAGCTCAGTTCAGTTCACGTAAGTCGCGAAAAAGAAACAAATGTTGAATTGACCTTACGCCACCAGCCCTTCGGATTTCCATTCTGGTGCTATCTATTAAGTTACTGAGACATGGTCAACATTTTCTTCAAACTTTATACACACGATATTGAATTTTCACACAAAGACTTTTTTTTTATCCTGTCTTGGGTGATCTTGTCAGTCCTAGGACGGAAAACTGACAGTTAAATCAGTCTTCAGGAACTATTTGCTTTGCCGTGACTGTATTCTTGCAAAGTGATCTTCGCTTGCTTGCACCATAAAACATAAATAGTTGTGGCATGAGTGCAAGATGATGCCCACCCTATTGTATGGAATAATTATGATCGTTACTTTTCATTCAAATATTTGTGATATAAGATTTATGTTTGTTTTGTATTTCTTTAGGGACATCATCGATGGTGAAGTTGAAGCACTAGACGATGACAATATCGAAACCTATACGATACAGAGCACAGAAGTCATAGATGAGCACCTACCTGAAGAACAACCACGACCCACTAAAAGATTTCGGACAAATCCCAAGCAGCAAAAGGAAACCATTGAAAAGTTGTTCGAAAAGCATAAAGCAGTTGTTACTGAAAAAGGATTTATGAACGTAAAGGGTAACAAACGCTTCAAAAGCGATGTGTGGAGTTGGTTTGGCGACATTAAGTTGCTTATTAGTCGGAGTGAAGCGAAGAAACTAAAGATACCCTTCTATTTCCGCCAATGTGGAGATGAACAGATGATGCTATCAAAGATTTTTGTTGGTTGTTTTCGGTGTTCGGCTCTTTTCATCCATAACGCGCAGAGGTCGGGAACCTCAACACTTCGAGCTCACATGAGGGTATGCTCACGACCGAGGCCACGGAAAAAGAAAGGTGCACCAACAATAATCTTTTTTTCCAACAAACCAAACAAGCAGATGCTGAAGCGAGTTGTTAATGAAGATGATAAAACCTCAGCATACGAGCAGGCGCTGAATTTTGTACTGAGCACAGAAAGTTCGTTTGATATTGTCGAAAATGCAGAGTTTCAGAAGCTTCTTCAAATGTGTATCTCCATAGGAGCTACGTATGGGGATGTCAATGTTGATAGCATGCTGTGCCCTCAAGAAAAGCTTTCCGATTTCTTACTTAATGACTTGTATATATCTTCTATCAATGCTTTTTACACAGAGTTTCAGTATGTGTTTGGCGCTACATTTAAAGTCGATATTTGGATTGAAGAACAGCGACAAGGATGCTTCATGAGTATTGTTTGTCACTATGCTGCATCTGACGGTGAATTGAAAACTGTGGTCTTGCACACGGATGAGTTTAGTTGTGAGCAGAAGAGCTCTGAGGATGTTTACAACTGGTTTCTCTTATTTCTTTCTGAAATGCCAGTCATGCCCGTGAAACGACTGGTACTTGTTGATAATGTTTCAAATACTTTTACGGCATTCAAAAACGAGGAATGCATAAAATGTGCATATCAGAACCTCACTCTAGCACTGAATTCTGTTATAAATAAAGTCATGTTGACCACTCAAACCGATTATACAGATTTTGTGTCGCTGGTGAGTGGCTGCAAAGACATTATCTCATATTTTGATCAAAACGGATACCAATACCAGTTATCCGAGCCATTAAAAGTTTGTAAGGATGATAGTTGGTCGTCTATCGTTGGTATGTTCAGATTGATACAAAGTCAATTTGAGGAAATTTTACGTATCTTGAACCAAACTGGAGAAACCCACATTTTATCTGTAGATAAATCTGTCATTAGTGCTGTCATTGATTTATTTGAATTATTTGACAAGGCATTGACTGAACTGAAAACAGATAGTGAACCTACGCTTAATCTCATCATACCTTGGATTACGAAACTGAAAAAACACTGTACTTCATCCCATGATGATTATGCAATCATTCAACAACTGAAAACTCATTTGCTCACAGAGATAAACGAACGGCTGGTGAAAAACGTCACAGTTTACCATAGAATTGCTACAACACTGGATCCAAGGTTTCGGCGTCTGTCATTTTTACCTCGTGAGGATCAGAATGCTGCAACTAATAAGCTCAAAAGTCTAATGAAGGAATGTGCTGAAGCTTCTATCGGAGAGGATCTTAGCACAGTTCGACAATCGCCTACTGGCGATAACAACGTTCAGAAAGATCGTTTTGCAGATTTGTATTCCTCAAATATTTCATTTGAAACAGCCACGGGTGAGAAGTCTGCTAATCGGGAGATTGATGCTTACCTAGTAGAACAGTTTAACCCTTCAAATCAAAATATTGATCAACGATCGAACTTTAACCCTTTGAAGTTCTGGTTCCAACGTCGAGAAAAGTATCCAAACTTGTTTCGAGTGGCATTGTGGGTTTTATCATGTCCTGCAAGTTGTGTTCAAACTGAAGAAACATTTACAATGAACAATTGGCTTGTTCATTATTGCCGTGTTCGTCAGAAACCTGATTATATGAATAAAGTCTTATTTGTGAACTCATTCAAGAAATTGGGAAAAATCTTGTAAAAAAACAAAAAAGGGGGTTTTGGTTCCCCAATGTGCCTCATTTGCAAAATAATATATTCGCAATAAATTGTATTATTCGTTGTTGAAGGAATGTTTTAATAGATTTATATATAAGACACATTCCAATATGTATTTTTTACTTATAGTAGGGACAAGAGTGATCCTTACTCTTATGCATTCCTTAATGAGTCACAAGAGGAATGCTCATTTCAATGTTGTAAATTGAGTCCCCTTGCCATGAACTATTTTTTTTTTCACTATATTACGTACCAAATATAGTCATGAAGATTTAAGTGTATTTATGTAGCATACGGCTGTCAACCTGAGGTTGTGACCCGAATCATGGTTGCGGAAGGTTAACGCAGAGTTGTTATAGGTAATGTGATGTATATTTCTTTTAATGTAAGTGTAAAGCAATATAAAAAAGTTTCAATTTTGCCACTTCATAATGTTTAATCATTTTAATCATAATGTGTTTATTTAATAGTAAATTTTGTGTAAAAAATTTGATTAAATGGCAATGTCACAACAAAGCAACAGTGTCGCTGAAGTAGTGAACAAACATTGATATAAAATAATTAAAAATTTAATCCATCAATTTAATTTTTTGGAACATTGATGTTCCAACCTTAGAGTAAGGTTTTTGATTACATACAAATCTCTATTTAGGATCGCTGGTTACATACAAATCACTATTTAGGGTTGCCGCAATAAAACATAGTTCCCACTGTCCTTGAATTTTCTTTTGCCAAGTCAGGGCCCTTGAAAAGTAATTGAAAACTGCCAAAAATGTGGTTGGTCTTTGAAAAGTCCTTGAATTTTTCTCAAAGCCTTTTTTAAAATTTTGGCAAAAGAAAGGAAAAAAAAAAAAGGGTATTTCTCCTTATTTCTGGAATAAAGCCAGCAGTTCTTCGAACATCCTCTTCCTTCTCCCACTGGGTGTGGTTGATGCAATTAAGAAAAGAAGGATTTCATAAATTATGGAATGTTGTCAAATTATTTCTAGTTTTATTCCATTGGCAAGTTTCTGTGAAAGAGGCTTTTCAATTGATAAACAGTTTTGAGGTTGAAAATATGCAAAAGAAAACATACATTGCAAGGCATGTGCCAACAGGGAGGCCAGGGTTTTTTTGCCCCCCTCACCACTACCAACAAATATTATTAAAATTTTAACTTAAAAAATAATATTAAATATTGCCATTGATATCACAAAGTTGAAATAACTTTGGATTCTAATTTCATTTTCTGTTAATAGATGTCGGCACTATACCGTTAATACTACTACTTTGATAGTGCCTCTGACATATCTGTTGTTAAAAAAAAAAAAATTAGTCTCTTTTTACCCATACGTATAATCTGCTGGGGAGGCAAGTGCCTTTGCCTCCAGTTTTTTTAGAAGAGAGGTAAAATCGTATTTTTTTTTTCCATACGTTTTTAGTTTTTTTGCCCTCCCCCCAGTTCATGCTATATTTAATCCCCCCCCCCATTTCGTCTATGATTGCACATCTTCTGATGTATGACTACAAATTTTCTTTCAGTCTTTATGAAACTATCGATCTTAAAGTGTGCAAAATCAGTAAAATTGAAATCGTTCAAGTGGTTGTTGTTTTGTAATTCAGTTTATTTTAACTATTTAATTAACACGTACTTAGCAATTTATCTAATTAACATTTTATAGTAACTATTGGGGATTTGTGGCAAAAGATGGCATCGCAAGTTTGTGGCCAAAACAGATCTCTTGCCCCTCTACTCTCCAAACCGTTTGCTCGTCCTTGTATGTCGCTAAAAGGATTGTCCAAGATGAAAAAAAAAAAAAATTGGGAGAGATACAAAATATCAGAACTACTAAAGGAATGAGAACAATTGTTTCTGGGGCAAGAACTGGGTAATATGGCCTGCTTAGAAGACTAATATAAACATGAAAATTCTTTAGAAGGGAAAGAAGTGTGTGATTGTGTGTGTGGATTGATGAATTAAAATTAAAGAAACTAAATCTGCAAATACTTTGGCAGAAAAAACTGAATGTGTAAGGTTTATTGTTCAGTCAAATAGCTTTAGGCGACCATCTAAAGAAACATGAATAAGTGGTAGACAGAAAATCAAATTAAAAATGTAACCAAAGAAATGAAAATAATATAAAATGACGTAATTTGTAATATTCTATTGCTAAAATTAAATACTCTATTTTCAATATTATAATACCTTAAACTTTTAATTATGTTTTATGTATATTGCAAGTGACAATGTAAGGTCCTTGAAAAGTCCTTGAATTTCATCAGGACAAAAAAAATGGGAACCATGTAAAAGGTCTACATTATATACTTTAGTAGTATTTTCTACAATTTTTTCAATTTAAAAATCTGAGGAAGTACTATGTACTTAGTATAGCTATAACATAATATAAATGGAAATTAAATTCATTATGATTAAGTATATTTTTATTTAATTTTGAAACCGAAAAGTGTAATACTTTTTACTGTCAATATAAATAATATATTTATATTAGTGTCATTTGAATTACTGCCAATTAAAATAATATATAAAACTAATGTGCATTACTATATGCTACTATGATTTTAAAAATATATCGTTTATAACGACCGAATTTGTACGGTCCCTCAGAGGCCGTTAACCAATTTTCGCTGTGTATCTCGGAATTGTTGGTAAAATCCATAGGCATACACTGAAAGGGGGGGTTACAGGCATATAATGGGGGGAGGTTATAGAGCTGCAACTCCAGATATTCATACGTGTATATATATAAAATTTCATCGTAATGGGAGGATTACAATTCCCATCAACATCCCCCCACCACTGGCATACAAAATGATAAAAACCATTTAAAACTAGGAACCAAGATCTTCAAATCATGATGTATCTATGTTAATTTTACCCGGTAGTTTCAATTCTCCTGTTTAGAATTGTGGTAGGTCAATATTATACATGTACCATACATATGGTGCAGGAGTAATGTGTTTGCCAAGTATGCCGCTATCTCGGATTTAACTTTTAATAGTGAAAAAAGAAAGAATACTTACTGACCAACTGCTCACTGTAGCCTTGGGGTTTGTCCCCTAGGTTTTGAGAGGTTTGGGTTCCTTGGAAAATGGCAGGTTCCGGGGCAGCATGATTCTTGTTGTCCATGCAAAATAAAACTTATAGGCAAAAAATTTGTCCACGAGCGTAATTTCTACGTAGATTCAAACACCTAAAAAATTACAACTCTCCTTACCATAGCATCACGAGGGTAACCAGCAAATAATATTATGAATGAAGGAAAGGGAGGCAGATTTTATAATGTTAGAAGTTACATGAAGTCGTACTGATGATTATGGTCTTTATAATTTGTGTAGCCACATGAAGGGATACTGAAATTGGCGAAAAGTTTGAATAAGCCAAAACAAAGGTGAACGTGTATGTTAAAATGGATTTAATATACATGCTCATCTTTGTTTTGGCATGATGTATATTAAAATGGACTTGTGAACTGCTTTAAATGCACTTGTTTGCCATTCTGTTGTGTGTAAAAAAAACCACACCTCATCCAAAACTAAGTGGAGAGATAAAAAAAAATGAGAGTGGGAAGGTGCTTTATTAAAAAACGTTTTGAACTATTTACTTTTCAATGCCGAAAAAACATGACAAGTATCCAAATACGCTGAATTTTGTTAAAAAGATGCAAGTTTCTGACTTCCACTGTAATAAAACAAGGGTTCCATATAATGCCATGTGATTCCATAATAGTACATGTTGAAAACATTCAGCAAGTAACTGCTGTCTTTCCTATTAGTTTCCTTGGACATTTTATCATTACACACCCTACCTCTACCAGCATTGCCTCCATAATATTGAAATTCACAGCATATTTATATATCTAAATTAAATTTTTCTCATACAATAATGTTTGCCACCCACGTATATTTAGCTCAAACTAGAGCTTTATTGTTTTTGGAGAAAAAGAGGCGCCGTCCTCATCCTGGATTCGAACCAGGGTCAACGCATTGAGCCCTTGGTGTCTTGACCTACTAGACGAATGAGGACAAGAACAAACGCATTTTTCTCCGTATATGAGGATGTAAGATATTATTACCCTTCACAGGGATAACACAATTGCCAAATAATGGTCAACACAGAAAAGCCTCCTGGGCGAGATTTTTGTGAGATTTTTCTCACTCCTCTAACTCTCACAATTTGAATCAAACTTTCTGAATACACAACAAAACATAGGTTGGCAACTGGTGACTCTTTGAACATGTAAACCGTATTTCTTTAACTTGTAGCCCTTCAGAAGTTCAGCAATGAAAGTCCTAAATTGCACGTTTGGTACAGTTTTTAACATTAATGTTATGGTATACGTGCAGGGTATGTGTAAAGAAAATGTATACTGAAAACATACCAGTTATGCTTACATGAGATGTTAGAATTGGTCTTCATGGATGAGATTCATAAAGTCATAAGGTTGAGAGAAATTGCAAGGAGGGGAGGACATTTGTAACTTTGCTACCTTGACTGCAACATTAATTGGTGCATCGGTGTTATACATGTTAAAAACCCATTCATTTGAGTGTCATTTTGTAAGTAGGTGGCCACTTTTATTTTTTGTGCTTGCTTACAGAAATGGTGTGGACAGGCGAACGGTGGTAAGTACGTAGATAAAGTGCAGGAGAATATTTGCTCAAACATTTTCTGATGAAACAGTTCGCTATTGTAACGTGGTGCAGTTGTAGTTTTGTGGAAAGTGGTGATGTGCTGGATGCACCTTGTGTAGTTAGACCATCTACTTCAGAGAATACATTTGACGTACAGAATCATGTACAGTGGAATCTGCAGAAATTGGTCAGATTACTGGCACAGTAAACTTACATGTCAAAGGTCACTCACAGTTCACAAATGTTCTAACAAGGAATTTGAGGATTCACCTTTACAAGGTGTCAAGGAGATTGGTGGTAGGGGATGGGTAAGCCACAATTCTGTCCATTTTGTTAAGTTTGGTTTTCACTTTTAATCGGAGTCTTTACAGTCATTCTAATGATTTTATTAAACGGAAACTTTCAAATAAATAGTCAAAATAATTCAATTTTTTGATTTGCTTAGTAATTTTTTATGACACTGCAGGTCTATGTTGGTGGCCTGTTTAGAGCTGGGTATACATTTATGGTTATATAGCCCTGTTTCTTCTCAAATAAAATAAAACATCTGTGGAGAGTTGGATCCCCACAGGTGGATGTGAAAGCTTAGAGCTTAACACACATTGTAGATTTCAGAAAACCAGAATAATACACGCTTAACAGACATCTAGTTTTATTGAAAAATGAAATTACTTTAAGTTATAAACCTGACGCATGTAATGAGAATCGCACTGCATGAACATGGGCTATACAGAGTCCAATTGCTCGCAGCAGTAGGTCAAACGAATTATTATGTATGTTTTTAAAAAGGTGGACAGAATCAAACATTAAAAACACTTCCTTTTCAGCATTAAATGGATTTGGGATACAACAGTTTAATGATCTATTTCCTAACATTTCAAACGTTTTGACATTGACTCGATTATTAACAGATATTATAGCGAGTACAACAAATCCTGGGGACATTAACACCTTCAAAATTTCTAACGTCATGTTGTGTAACTCATTAGCAGTTAAATTTTTTATGGGATATAATGTAACAACATCTCTAGATTTTGAAAGCACAGAACTAATCATATATGCGTGTACAGTTGTTGCTTCTGTTTCCGAATTATAGGATAAACCTTCAATAACCCCAGACTTATACGAAAAACATGAATTTATATAAATTTCATCAAGTAAAATAAATTTTTTATGCTCTTCTAAACGGGATACTTTGCGATTTACATACGTAAAATGTGAGGGTGGTAATCCAGATTTTTTTGTTCCTAAACTTGCAGACACTTGTTTTAAATAGCCTGGATGAGGCAAACATAAAATATTTAAACTTCTCAATTAAAATTAATTAATTTAAATAAATTTATGAAAACAAGGAATAAGCTAATATGATCCTGTCTGGAGAATATCGGGGCTTATTTTTTACACCTGTTAATTTAATTTGTTCAACTAAAAATCTTAAACATTTAGCTTGTTTACTATCTTCAGAACGATCATATAGACAAGTAAGCAATAAATTTTCATAAATACTAAATTTTTGTAAAACAGTTGCATTTTTACACGAGAAGCTTAAATGACTAAGCAGTCTAACTGGGACCATTTCTCCAATTTACAATTTTTACCCAGTATCCATTTAAATTGACTTATTGGAAGCATGCATTTTTCATGCCAGATTTGAATTGACAAATCATTATAAACTTGAAATGAAACTACTATTTTAAGACAATGTGTATGATTTAACAAAATTAGCAAAACATATTCACCTGTTATACATATGTTAAAATCAAAGCTTAATTTTCGCATAGAAATGTTTTCAGTCATTTGTCATCCACTTGCTATATGCAAGATATTACCCTTCACAGGGATAACACAATTGCCAAATATGGTCAACACAAGAAAGCCTCCGGGGCGAGAATTTTGTGAGTTTTCGTGGGGGAATTTATTATACAATAATTTTTGCCACCCACGTATTAATTAGCTCAAACTAGAGCTTATGTAATATTTGGAGAAAAAGAGACGCTTTCCTCATCCTGGATTCGAACCAGGGTCCCTCCGTTTAGCCCGGAGTGTCTTGACCTCTAGACGAATGAGGACAAGAAGTTTGAGCTACTTAAACGTGGGTGGCAAAAATTATAGTATAACTTGCTATATTGTTTATTATCAAGTTCTTCAATTTTTTTCAATCATTCTGAAGGATCTTTACGATGTAGTGGAGGACTACTACTTCGATATGAAGGGCTGATTCGGAAATATATGTGGAATTGCATCAGCAGCCAGTTTGGGTATTTTTTTATTGCCAGAAAGTGTGGAGCCATCATCTTTGGTTATATAATCCACTCTAATAACCAATTCTTCCGTTTGTTCCGTAAAAATGTTTACAACAAATCACTCAAGATTCACTAGGCACAAAGTCTTTTCTGAAATGGCATTTAACCATTTATTTTTTAGATCGTCATCTTTAGGAAATTCGAACGTTGAGACTGTATTTGATTTTTCAGATCTGTAGTTCGACCTGCACCCAGGTACACAACACATCCGAGGCATACTGAAATAAAATAAAAACATAATTAAAAAATTGTAATATTAACGAAACTTCATACAAATTTGGCTTAGTTACTGCATATTTTTAAATTAGGAATGGTTAACATTTCACTTTTTTTTTTTTTAATTTGGTAATCTAAAACAATTTTTGCTACACTATTTTTCTTGTACAAGTGAGTGCCTAGTGGGGAGGGACCCCAACGCAACAAATCAATGATGAAGATGCTAAGTACACCAATGCAGAACAAATTTGGCACAGTTACCGACATATGAAGTAGTGCATAGAAATGTGTTCTATTTAAAAAATTTTACAGTTCGGATTTTCTTCTTCAAGGGTGGCAAAAGAAGTTAAGGCATAATCGTACATCAACCCGGGAACCCCCATTACCAGTAGAAAGACAACCTACAGAGAAGGCAGAGCTAAGATCCGATAAAGGAGACGGGACACAATTCCTGGTGTTAAAAAATATCAATGGTCATGGTTGGATGATTTAAACCAGCGGTCACCAATCTTTCAGACCTCACAAACCACATTTCGTGAATTTAGTACAATATAAAGGTGGAAATTGTCATTCAGAATATGAGAATTTCTTAGAATATTATTTTTGTTTTATTATTAATAAATCATTAAAAATGAAAATAATGTCCAGATTTTTCTGCACACCACCGGTTGGTGACCACTGGTTTAAACAGATTGTTTGGCATCACTGCACATTAGATCCACCTTAGCGATTTCGCATTTCATGTGGTGGCGTGGTGATCCAGTGTTTGGTTGAACTGCAGAACACGCAATCTACTTCTTTGTCAACTCTCTTCAAATCGTAGGAAATTACACTAGAACGTATTGTGACATGACATACATCTGTATGATGCGGTGAAAACTGGTGTGAGACGCCATTTTATTTTTTCTTCACGCTCCTAGTGAGCATCTGAATGTTTTCATTTTTTATGGATTGAATGGGCCATGAAAAAGGGTTTAATCGTGTGTGGGTATGAGTGTCCAAAGGAGAAGAAACTGATGATTATGTGTATGAGACGTTGTGTAGAAGATGAATTTCAGTGACATAGGGAACATGGTAAGATTTTTTAGGTTTGGAGGGGGGAGGAAGAAAATTAACAAAAAGTAGGAGAGAGGAGAATGATTAACGAAAATTATGGGAGGAAAGGATTCACAAACAATTTTGCCAATGCTAATTGCCAGTTTTGGAAACACTGACTAGTATCGAGTGGGTTGCGTGTAGTACCCAGTCCGTGGGTCTGCAGTAGTGCCCAGTGTTTCTGGAAATGGGGTGAATTTATAACTGTTGCAATAGTACATGGCACTAGTTCAGATACCATCCCATTTCGTTTTTAGTGGGAAGTGTTTCCAGCCCGCATGGCAACTTTGTCCTGCCTTGCCGCCATGTTGCTTACGTCACAATACAGGCTCCGTCCCCTTCCCTCCTCCATCCTACTCCCAGCCTTCACCCCTACCTCTCTAACCTCTTCGCCGTGTTCTCCTTCACCTCCCCCTTTCTACTTCCTAACCCGTTTTCTTGGCAGTCTCTTCCTCTTCACCCTCACATCCCTTTCCACTCCCAACCTCAACCCCCTTCCCTTCTTAACCCTTCCCCTGCTACTTTTTCTCAGTGCAGCGAACAAAATAAAAACGGCATACTAACTTTTATTCCTTTTATCTGTCGGATAACTTCACCTCTTTAACTACACAGTCATCCACGTTAGGCCTAGACAAGCGCACCTTGCAAACCGGGCCCTTCTACTCCAAACCAAATAAACCTTCTCCCACAAACCAATCCAACAACATTCCTCTTCCCTTTCAACCGCAATTGAACAAAAAAATCCATATTGAAACATTCTGACATTTTTCCAATCGCTGCAACACTTACATTACATTCAAAACAATGACAAAGCACACTTCAAGTGAGCGATTCTTGCCACACCCACATGGGTTACATCATGTGGCATACACTCTGACATCCATGCCGCACCTACAGTGACTTTTCTACATTTCTCTAGGGGAGAAATGCATTGTTGGGACGGTATCTGTACTTCCACCTAGTACATTTCCTGAAGTACCAACCTTGTGTGGGATTGCCAGAAACACTTGACCAGATGGGGAAACCACATTTGAAAAGGAATCACCATCTGGGTCGATCATGCAGTCAAGCCCTAACACTACTAGTTGTAATAATAATTTTAATGGTTTCTTTTTATACTCATGCCATTCTTTTTAGATGTATTTCACTGTATTGAAGTAACACTTCTGTAGTAGTAAAACAAATTATCGAAAATAATTTTTTTAATAGCTATTTATGTTTGCTGAAAATGTTTGTAATCTCACTGTTTAAATAAACTGTATATAAAATGCATAGTCCATATATTGAGTTATTTTACAAATCTAATCAAATTAAAACCCCAAAATAGAATAAAATCTGTCTTTGTTATGCATATAACGTTTAAAAAGCAACAGTATTTAAAAAAACAAAAACAAAAAAACACTGAAAAACAAAAAGTATATTACATTATGTTTAACAAAATAGCTTGCCTTCAAACCCACAGGAATTACTTTGATATCTTACTCTGTGATAATTTTCTTCAAATTGTGATCCAAAAAAACGTTGATTTTTTAATATTTCACACAAAATTATATACTACATATTTTAATTTTGTTTATTTCCAGTTGTGCGAAATTCTTTTAAAAATAAGTTGTACAAAACGTCAACTATTACACGTTAAGCATTAAATTCAATCTTTTATGCACAAATCACAGAAATGTTTCCAAAAAATAACTTGCAAATTGCACGAGTTTCCAATTTAAACAACGTTATCTAGACACAAAACCGAACCAGGATCGAACTCCACAATACTAAAATCGTTGCCAGGTGTTGGCCTGTTAGGTATTGAAAACGCCTTGGATAGGTCCACAACATACCGTTACAGCGAAAATTAGCTTATGTATTCGCTCTAGATTTGAAGTCATTAGAATTCGGCATCAGGAAGTTGAGCTTCTCTACACGAATGTTGAGTAATGTAAAATAGTTTAGGTGCTTCTGAACTATTCTTGATTTCAGGTAGATTTACAGTCTTTTCAGACGTGAAAATGATCTTCCTACTGTCAAGGTCTATAAGATTATTAGATGACACTTGTTAGATATAGATTTTTAGATATACTTCCGCGTTAGGCACTTCATTTCTAGGACGATTCCCTCTATATGTCATTATTTACATATAGATAATTGGATGAATATTAATTGCGACATTTTGTGATGTTTGGAAAGGTTGGCCAAATGACAGGTACTGTATTTCCAAGTTTAACGGTTCCACTAAATCAAAACACACATCGATTCAATCATCGGAATGCTGTCCTGCCTCTTATGGAAATTTAAAAGCTCGCGCGGCCGCCTTTCTTTCCTGCTTATTTCTTTTTCTCTCCAACTTTTTTTTTTCTGCGCAAATAACAACCTGTAACAGAAAACAAAAAAAAACCCTATCAATTTTAAAGTAATTGGCATGGAGTTAAGAATAGTTTGGAGAAGGTCCGAACGCAAATGAATGAAGCCACTTCCTATAAGTTTACATAAGGCGGAGCCTAACGGCTTGCTAGCATTCCTCATCCTTCCCAGCCTTCCGTATTCCCTATTCCTCAATGCTGAAGATTACGGCTAAACTTCCCTGATATTCTCTCTTTTTACACTGGATTGATTATTTTATATGCAATTGTCTTCATTTCTGTTTACGATAGATGGAATAGCATGGCACCGTTTTGTAGCATTTTTTTTTTCCCGAATTGAATAATTTTGTTTAACTGAATTTTTCTCCAAAAATGTTTAGTTTTGGAGAAAAACGTTAAAATGTGAATATTGATATGCTATCCCCAGTGAAAAAAAAATTCTTTATTAGAAAATTATTTTGCAAGTCTTTAATTATTTCATCTTATTTATAGATTACCATCGTATATGAAAATAATTTAACAAATAAAATTAGTACCGTGGAATTTATTTAATGCAATTTTTTCAAAAATATAGAATTTATTTCTTTACCTAAGAAGGCGGAGCTTAATTGAGCAAATGAGGCTTCACTTCGAAAGCATTCCTCGAATGGATGGTGCCCTCTCCATTCCTTATTATCTCCAGGATAATTGTTTTATCTGAAAAGTTTCACACATCGATAATTGGGATTTAAAACGGATGTTGTTCGTCCTGTTTACAAAAATTTCAAGACGTTAACATAATCCTGAAAAGAAGATTTTGACAGACTTTTTTGGCAAATTAATTTTGACAAGAAGTTAACATAATCCTGACAAGAACAATTTGATAGATTGTTTTTGTGTGATTATGGCAAGAAATCCTTATTATATTTACGATTTACCTTTTCAGCCACGACGGGAACTTTGTAGTATACTGGATGCTGATCGGCGGTGGGAAGAATTGGGTTAGTTCACCTTTCTGTAATTCAGATTTTGAAATCCATTAAAGCCATTAACTTAGCTAGCTTGGTGGGGGAGGTGTTATAACCCCCCACCCATCCGGAATGCTCCACACGTAACAACTATTTGTAATTTTTGTTTTGCTAGGGGAGGTAAATTGTTTCTAGGAAGGGCTGGGCCTTTCCAGTTTCATTTTAACTACTTAAATTAGTAGGAAAAGTATTCGAATCATTTGCGACCGAGACTATGTTCGTAAATCGAAATTTCTGGATATTTGAAAATGCATCAATTCAGAGGTTTGTCACTAGTTATATTATTAATTAGCAGTGCACACACTTGTATATAAAGGCCATGTTTGGGTACAGATGTAGTATAGGTCGTTCTTTTTGGTGGGCTGTTTGGCGATTTCTGGCAACCTCCATTTCTACATCTGGTGGATCTAGAACAGTGGTTTCAAACTTTTTCCAAGCCACGACCCCCCCTTTTACAGTAAACAAAAGCTCTGCTACCTCCTCTGTCCGCCGCCGCCACATTATATTAATTATATATATTATATTTATTCAAATTTTTCCGTAAAAGGATGCTTCCAAAACTGAAAAATAAAACACAAACACTTACCACTTGCATAGGGTGTCCCATAAAGAACGCAGTTTTTGAGTGCATAATAACGTACAAATTTATTAATGAAATTAAGTAATTTTAATATTACATATTTTTGTAGTGTATGCTACCTGTGATTATGTATGAAATCTCAGAACGACCAACATGAAGATGCCCCGAGAGTTTAATGTTCACAACCAAACCGTTTTTTTCAAATTTAGCAATCAGTATCATCACAGTCGACTTATTCGTTGCATTACGTTGACCAAACATTCCAAGAAGTTTGCGAACAGTCTCTGCGCAACATTCACAACATCTGTAATAAGTTTTCACTATGACAACACGCTGTTCCGTCGTGAAGCATTTCATTACTACCCCTACAGAAAACAGATGATGATCGTGTGCTGTTCGACGCCCCGTGTCTACTAACCACAAAGACAACAGATGAAAATCGTGTAACGTTCAGTGCTGCCAACTTACTAGAACAGAAATGGCAGGCATTTCAAAAGTTGCCTTCTTTATGGGGCACCCTATATTTATAATATCTGTGTCTATTATATATTACAAATTTTTTAATTGCCCCCCGTGGGGTGTGTGTCCCACGTTGGGAAAAACTGATCTAGAACGTTTTGTTCTGGCAAACCTAGAGGCTGTGTCATAGCTATCAACTTTCATCTGTTTTTTTTTCGTTCTCCGGACTTGTCATCGTCAAGACATGTCTTGGATCCCAGTCGTATTGCTTTTTGTCTTTTCTTTTTTTCATCATGCCTTCTGTATTGTTATATTGTGTGTATGTATAAATATTACATTAGTGTTCCTTATGTTAATGTTGCCAAAATTGTCCCCATCCTTGTATTTTAGCATCTCCTTAAAGTGGAAACACCATATTTTGACCCTTGCCGACTATTTTTGTCGCCAAGGAAAATGACGCCAATAGGCGTCCTGTACTACATCTGTTCCCATGTTTGACGCTAGGTTTGTTGCAGTGGTCATAGGCAGGATTCCAGATTAAAGTGTGACCTCATAGCTTCATCGTTTATATATTTTTTCGCAGTATTCCGATGTATTTTTGGTGCAGCAACACGCTTGTGCTTCCAGTGTATATTATCTAATAATAGTTTAACCTTTTAGGCTTGAATCAATGTATAATAGATTAGTTTTTCAAGTCAGCTGTTATCATCTGGAAGATGTGTGTGTTGCCTGTTAATACTGGTAGCTAGTTTCTGCCAAGGTGGTTAAAATCACTGGTTATAACCAGTTAAAACTGGCATGGAAGAAACTAGTTTCTGCCACGTAAGTGGCAATAACCACAGAAACCCAGAAAATAATTATTTTGTGCATTAAAAACTTATCAAAAATACCCTAAATTGCCAGAGGGATTTCATTTTTAAGTAAAATAGGTTTAGTTACAATGTTCGTAGTATTTATTAAAAGGTTACGTTATAGCAAATCCTATATAGTTATTCCATATATAATTTTTCATAGCAGTCTATAATAAAATATCAGTTTTGGTGCGATTTCCTAATTCAAACAATTTCTTAATTTATTATGAATAGACGAAAAGCATAAGAAGTATTTTTCCAAGCCCACCAATACTGCAGGCAATATTATCACTGTGTGAACAGGAGTTACAAAATCATCATTTATAGTTGTTTCCTTTAAACTATACCACCACATAGAAGTCTGGACATTTTCTAAGATTTTATTGGAGTAGTATGTTTCAGGAAAAGGAGCTGAATTTGCTCAAAAAGCTATAATGTGAAGTACAAAATTTGGGTTAGTGACATTAAGGAATTTCCTAGTGTTTTCTTCCTGCTCCTGTGACAATTTAGATCACATGTACTTTGGATGAAGTATATAAACTGGCATATATGACAATGCGTTATTGCCTAAAGTCTACGTTTTACTCTTTTTTTTTTATTCATTTCTATGGCATTATGATCACCTATTAGGATCAACCAAATTTCATAAGCATCTGCAATAGAAAAGTCATCTTTCCGAATCTTATACAGGGCAATAGCAATAAGTTTTAAGAGCCGCAACAAGTCTTTTTACATCTTTATTAATTATCTGATAATTTATGACTTGAACAGCCCCTTGATCATCCATATCATTTTCATGACCTGTAAGTTATATGAATGATTCCAAGCTATCCACCTGACTTTTCTATTTTCTATTGCCAGGTATTCGTGGCTTCACAGTGTTTATGCATATTCCTTTAGCCAAGCACTTTGTAACGATTTCTAAAATATTTCTAAGCAGATACCACATGCTTTTACAACAGACTTGAAAAGTATGGTTCCATTGGCTGTAAAATTATCCGATTAGTCGTCATAAATAACTGAGACTTTTTCTCACAGCCAGTCTGTCAATGTTGTTGCTTTTTATTTTATAGCTAAAGGTTTAATAAGGTGAAGAAGGTAAATAAGGTTAAATAGACCCAACAAATTTAAGAATATCACCTCCAGAAGATGTTTTTTTTTTAAAAACCTTTGATTTACTAGAGTATTTTTTAATTATTTTAAAATATTTTAATTATTGAAACAATTAATATAAAGCTTTATAATATATTAAATTATTGTAATAAACATATATTTTGTAATCTTTCATTTACTAAATAATACAATACTGTTTTCAGTACTTTTATTAGTTTCTGCCAGTTTCTCCCACTTTCTGCCGGTTAAAACCGGTTATAACCAATTTCTGGCATGGCAAAAACTAGTTTCTGCCGGCAGAAAGCCAACCCTGTGTTCACACATTGGATTGCATTTATCTGATAAAATATAATCCCCCCCTCCCCCCACCAGGGCCATTGCATTGCTTTCCTTGATGTGTTACACACCTTTCTTGCGGGTGTGGGGTTGGCCTCTGATGTTCCTGGCTTACCCACTAATATTGTTTTTCCTTCCCTCCAGTTTTATCCGTTCTGGACCTTTGGGGTAGCTTCTTACCTCACTTTGTAATTATCACTTGGGAACTTCTTCAATTGGCATACATCTCGTGTCAGATACAAGTAGTATGGTGAAGATAAGAAATGCTTGGCTGAGGAAACAAGAAGCAAAGGAAGAAGGAAAATTGTTGAAAGCAAGTATGAAGAGTAACTTTGAAAACCAAAAATTAACTATTGAACAGGGCAAAGAAACACTGAAGAAAATGAAAAAGGGGAGAAGAGAATTGTTGATAGATTACTGGGTGATCCAAACAAGTGATTAAAAGAAGCAATAAATAAGGACTTGGTGGGAATTAGTGTGGCCGAAGTGTTGTTGGAGAGCGTTATGAAAGTTAGGGAACAAAAAGTGAAAAAAAAATGAAGGATATAGAAATCATTCCGAAAACAGTTGACAAGCTGAAAACATCGTCTTATAACAACATTTCTCTCAAAGAGGCCAAAACAAAGACAATGACAGAGTCATAGCTAGGTTGGAGTTATGGGGGGGCCTGACCCCCCCCCCTGGAAATGTAGTCAGCCTTCCCTTGAAAATATTTTTTCTCAAAAATCAAATATTGTAGAACCTCATTTAAAATTTTTTGTTTTGTACGAAATTGTACATGACAATGGAAATTGTTCTTTGACGTTAAAAATGTATTCAAAATAGCTTTCATTCAAAATATATTTAGTATTATTAAATATATTAATAAAATACATCAAAACTTAAGAACTTTAAGCCCCTCTCTGTTGTTTTGTGAGCCCTCTGTAACTTTCAGAGCCCTTGTAGCAAGCGTCTAGCTATGGGCCTGCTTAATGGCCTAATTTTGTAAAGAAAGATAAATTATTTTCCATATTACATTTAAAAATTTGAAGTTGGGAACATTTTATTTGAATTATTCCAAAAATGGTAGCTACAGCTCCATTTTAAAGCTCTTTCTAGTTTTAAGTTGCATGTGTACTGAATAATGTTGATTACAATTAAAATACTAAATAGGTGTGAGTTGTCAGGCTATGGATATTGTGGCGGCCAAAAAAAGAAAAAAAAAAACCCTGCTTGGGGCCCTTCTTACCTTATGTTAAATTTGAGTCATTATTTAAATCTTTTTTTTTTTTAAATGTCCGAATCAGTAATGTCAGTTTTTTAATAAAAAAAAGTCAGTAATTTTAGTCCCAGGTTTAGTTTCTATCCCTTGAATTACTATAAAAAGCAGGAAAAATGCAAAGACAGGAAAAAAAAAATAACGTAATCGTATAAACACAGGAAAACATATAAAAATATTCTTTTCGTTCTTTTGGAATGAAACAAACAGTGATTGAGCCGATAAATAGCGAAATGTGACTGTAAGAAATCGTTATTCTCCGCTGTTATTCCAGCGATGCCAGTTGAGAGGTGTTTTTGTTATAGACATGTGAGCATAGAGAATAGTTTGAGCTGCTATTGTTATGATGCTGAATGAACAAAATGGTTAATGGGTTTCCTCTTCTAGCTTCTAAGTTCTTATAATATGGTTTACAGTGTGACGTCACCGATATCGGTGCATGGAACTGAAGTTGCCATCTAGTACATTGCTATTATAAACTCCACAATACGTGATGAATTCAATTTTTATAACTTATTTTTTATTATGTAACGACAATTGATATTTCCAGACTCGTGCTTCAAAAAGTTGAACGTGAATGGAAAACTATAAAAAAATAAAGTTAGTTCGCCTGGAGTTGTTGGTTGGTTTTGATGATGACTTACTTGGTTGTTGAATGTTTGGATTGACAGAAGTGTGAATTTAAATCTGAGCAGCAAGTTGCTCAACAATTGGTAGGTTTGGGGAGTTACAGCTAATCCCTTGATGGCTCAGGCATTGTTGTACTCCCAAATATCGAGCGAGAACGAGTAATGTGTAACCCAGTAATAATTTTGTAAATAAGCTTTGTTTGAATTTGTAAGCTGTGACATACTTTTGGTGCTTTGACCACCACGCTACTCGAAGTCCGTCAAAAGGAGAAGCCTACGACGTTACAATGGGTTTGGGACAATTGGTCCAAAGACAATTTGTCCATAGGCGGTTTGTCCTATCTTCAAGGCTATGTTCTATCAGTTAGTCTAAATATGATCTTTTCAGTAAGATCGTTTGTCATTTATTCATTCATTTAAAATTTATATTATTATTTAATGTATTTGATTATCAATTCATGAATTATAATTTTAATTTATGAATCCTCATTTTAATTCACAACTTGTTATGTTAAATTATGAGTTGTCGTTTTAATTCATGAATTATCATTTTAATTTACAAATTGTCATTTGTTTTTGTCAGAATTTTTTTCTAGAGTGAGAGCTTAATTACCTCTTATTAATAATTAATATTAAATCACACAACAATATCAATCAACGTTTATTGGCGTAGTGATACCAACGCCGATGGTATGGCGTGATTAGATGGTGAAACGTTCGAAAGAAAATAAATATTTCTGCCTTCGGTGGGACCTGAACCCACGACCTTCCACTTGCCGGGCGGAGGCTCTACCCACTGAGCTACGAAGGACAATATATAATCTCTTTACGAACGTATATATATTGTTGCCAGTTATTTCGCAGAATGGTGTAGTACATAGACTACTATTTAAACCAAATTGCAAAGAGACTGGTATTAAATTGATCGAAATGCACGTTGCAGCATATGTATTTTATATAAATCGAACACTACGCAGATTAAAGTAAACAACAATATTAATCAACGTTTATTGGCGTAGTGATACCAACGCCGATGGCAATTTGGTTTAAATAGTAGTCCATGTACTACACCATTCTGCGAAATAACTGGCAACAATATATATACGTTCGTAAAGAGATTATATATTGTCCTTCGTAGCTCAGTGGGTAGAGCCTCCGCCCGGCAAGTGGAAGGTCGTGGGTTCAGGTCCCACCGAAGGCAGAAATATTTATTTTCTTTCGAACGTTTCACCATCTAATCACGCCATACCATCGGCGTTGGTATCACTACGCCAATAAACGTTGATTGATTGACATTGTTGTTTGATTTAATCTGCGTAGTGTTCGATTTATATAAAATAAATACATATGCTGCAACGTGCATTTCGATCAATTTAATACCAGTCTCTTTGCAATTTGGTTTAAATAGTAGTCTATGTACTACACCATTCTGCGAAATAACTGGCAACAGTATATATACATTACAAAAATGATATTAATTTTTTACAAAATTGATATCTTTAAAATATAAAAGAGGAAACAGAACTTCTTGTGATGATTCCACCACTATGTGTGGTTTGTTAGTCTAGACATTTTCCACTGTATTTGTCATTTTATGTTGAACATTTGTAACAGAACTGCTTGGTGAAACTTTTATAATGTCTTATATATTATATTTATTCAGAAATTTCATAGAAATTTAATGAAATCAATTTCAACAAGTATTTATTACACTGTTGGACATACTGCTGCAGTTTTTTTATTAACAAATCTATTTCTTCATTGTAACATTTCCATTGTTTAATATATTTTAAACAGGTGGTGAACAGATGGGCATTCGTGTCACAGACCTAATGCTAATTGGGCAATCGATATATCGAGACAAGAGTCCATCGTGGGAGCTACTCAATAAATGGGGCGAACGAAATGGGACGATTAAAAAGTTGTTCGTCATGTTAGCGGCTATGGATTACCAACGGGGCCTGGTGATTTTAAGTCCTTATGGTAAAATATCAGTAGTTTAGAATTCTTCTAAAGTGTTTGTGTTTTCTTTTTTATTATGGTGATTAATAGCAGTTAAGTTAAAGAATTTGATTTTTCCCTATGTTCTTATTATTAGGTTATTTCTAATCGTTTAATTTCACAAAGTTTGTGTTTTTAAAGTTTAAAGTCACAACATATTGAAATTCATTGTTGAGTACAGTAGATATGTCAATAACAACAGGTCTAATTCAGTTGGTTGTTGGTGAGAGGTTGTCATTGGTTAAGGGGGTTATACAACTCAAAATTGTCCATTTTGATCTGCTAGTCACTGGTTAGCGGGGGTTGTGAATGAAGGATTTTATCATTTGTGAATTTTTCAATTATTTTTAAGTTAAGGCTACTAAACTTTGTCATATCGTAATCTTTCAATTTGAGTATTTGTTGACTTTTATTCAATACTTTCAACAGTATAATGCCACTACAGTGGCTTACGAAGTTAAATGTGTGTTGAATGTGCCAAAATCCCCGAGAGGACCCCACAGTACTACCAACGGCTCAGGAAGCAGTGTTAAATCAGATGGCTGGAGTAATGTGATTATGTGCTCAGAATATACATGTATGGAGGGCACTTCAGATCATCGTTGTGTGGCTGTAGATAGGCAGTTGAATGTGTTGATGTATTTTATATATACATAGCTTAAAAGAAAATTGTCCAATTTTAAAGTTTCTGGAAAAGCTCACTTTAGTTTGAATTGTATTTTAATCATATACCTAACACTCAAAGAAATATTTTTCCAAGGAGAGAATTATACTTATTAAAGGTATTTCTTTAAATGCTACAAAGTATATTTAGAAAGTCTTGTTAACAAATATTGTCACTCCAGTCACAGTTCTGTACATGCTTGCCGAGTTCTTTTATATAATGATAAGTCGCAGATGCCATTTCAAGACAATCAGATCATGTAGACCCATCGTCTATGTCTTTTACATGTTCAAGAAAATTGAGCACTCCAACGTCTGTCAATATCTGTGTCTTAAATGCAAAGCATGTAAAACCGACAGACGTTTATCCTCAACTTTAAACGAGGTGTATTGAGAAAATACTATAAGTGACTCAGCAGTAGGGAGATACAAGCTTTGATGAAAGGCAGGGCTCAAGGGGCGCAAATATTTATTAAAACAACTCTTATATTTGCATGTTGCGTAACAAAAACATAATTCAATCCACAAGAACCTGCAGAAATTTTCCGTAGACCAATTATGGTAAGTATAAGAATTTTTATTAAATAAACTATAAAAGTTGAGTGGTAAAAAGGTAATTTTTTAATGACATCGATACATCACAATGTAACGTATGCAAATATTCTCTGGCAGCACGGAACGTATGTGTAACGAACAGATGCACACAAATATAATGCAGATTAATGAAAATGAGTTATACCCAGGTATGAAAGCGAGTAAAAAAAAAAGGTGGGAAATTTTTCAACTGCATGCGTCAAATTTGAAAAGAAAAAAAAATCGGGAAATTTACTAGCGACATTTCCTGGATTAGTGTGCAGTTTTAAATTATACATAATATTGTAGACTTTTTCGAAAAAACGGGTCAACCTGAATTCAACATGCAAGAGGTAGATCCCAACCCGAACGAACCCGACTTGCAACGAAAAAAATAAGTGCCCCAATACAGGATGCAGTTATCCGTGATGCATAATCTAACATGAAGCCACTTTTTTTAAACTTTTGAATTTTTTTTTTTTTTTTTGAAAGCAGATGGCACTAGTATTACCTATTAAACGCTACATGAAAATATCGATTTAATACAGTTGCATTAACTGTTTTTTTTTCCCTAATGCAGATTAATCCACTTTGTGAATGCATTAATCCACTTATGTAGAAATTATTTCTGAAAGTAAATTTCTAAAAACATTCCTGAGCAAATATTTCGCGAACAATGATTTTTCATTATAAAAATTTAAGGATAGAAGAAAGAAAGAAAAAAAAAGAAACTTTGAGAGAAACAACTTTAAATTTACTAAATAGTCCTAACTTCACAAAAGTTCCTATCAGTGTTTCCATTTACTTGGCAATAGGAGAAAATAGCTATCATATATCAAGCATTAGCACAACTCCATAGTTGTATCCCCGCTACTATTATATTTTGATCATGAATTAGTACTTTATAAATAAATCAGTAGAATGTAGAGTATGTTACGAGAATGTATTTGACAAAAAATTTCTCAAATACAAAATCTTGCACTACAGCATTTGTAAATTCTAAGAATTAATATTGCATTTAATAGTTTAATCCTCTATTATTATTAATTTAATAAATACTTAATTTCTTCATTGTGCCCTTTTTTCATAAATTATGTACGATTTTGTTTAATTAAAAAATGGTGGCCTGCCCGCGCACGCGATTGACTACAGGTTTTCCACTTCCAGAAGTTGGCACCTATGATCCCTAGCTAACTTCGTTCCGAAATGCCAATTTTTAATTTCACTTTATCATCTTCTCTTTACCTTTCGCGTTTGGACCAATGAACTTTATTTTCTAATGCTAAACCCCGGTCCATTTTTTTAACATTGTGTTATGCTAAAACATTTTTTTGAGGGCCGCTAATATCGTAAGCACGGTCCTGATAAGCGTGCGCGAAGTTCATAAGGTGAGAATTACAGGCTTACAATGGGCAGAGACAGATCCAGAAAGATATTCTTTTGGGAGGGGAGGGAATGTACAATACAGTAGGACTCTCTTATAACGAGCCCGCATTTAGCGAGTTTCTGGATACAGCGAGGAAAATATGGATTTTGGTTGGTATAATGATTAAGCGCAATACAATTTAACCGCTTTTAGCGAACAAGTCTTTTTGGACCCCGGATTTAACGAGCAGTTAAAAGTTTAGATTCGGGAAAATATGGACATTGTTTCAAAATGTACTATGATTCGGATGTGACGTTAATTCTCACTTTGGAAATTCCAACATATGAATGGTTTTACAACAGGAGCGGACTGAGTCCTCTCAAAGGGCGAATACCTTGGATTATCTGAGGACGCGAGTCCTATAGCCCATGACCATGCCCATGACAGTGACCATGCTGACCATACGCATACGCATGTTTTTAAATTTTTAAAAAGTACTGGTTTTTACTACAGTCTTTGATTTTACCATGTTTGGCGCAGTATAGCCCAGATGCTCTTGCGCCATAAAAAAGCCAAACAAACAATCAAACAACCAACCCATAGCCCATGAGGGCGCACAGGCCCAGTCCGCCCTTGTTTTGAAACGCAACTAAAACAAATATCATTTACGTATACGCTCCAATTTATTCTCTAATTAAAAAAAGTGATTCAAAAAATATTTATCAATAATCAAATGTGCCACGAAACAATTCATTTTCACGTACATTCCTTTATTGCGTGTAATTCATTCCATCACATCATTCACTGTGAGCACTTATTACTAATTCAAAAACTAAAAAAAGGTAAAAACTTAATATTGATAACAAATATATACGAGTATATAAAAAACAATGTAATATGTGTATATAACGCATATACGTAGTACAACTCATTGAATGATTTTTAATTATATATATAGTAAAATCTCTGAATAGCGGACACTTCAGGAGTTTAACATCTGTCCATTATTCAGAAGGGTTAGGGAATATCGTTAGAAATTGGAAATGAAAAAAAAATTTCCGTTCTTGAGAGTGTCCGTTAAGGAGGTTTTACTGCATATGAACATGTAAACTAATTGAAAGACAAATAACAAATGGATGTATAAACACAATAAGTTTGAAGGAAATTATGTTTCAATTTATGTATTCCAAAATTTTACCTACAAAATAAAGT
>QLNU02003225.1:28329297-28361463 GCA_006491805.2 Dysdera silvatica | reverse complement strand
GTAGGGAAATACAAGCTTTGATGAAAGGCAGGGCTCAAGCATGACAATGTTCAGCCTCACAGAATGGAAAAAACGTGAGATGTTATAAAGATATTTGACAGAAAACAAATTGATAATTTCTCTTGAAGCATGGCTGGGGCGTGACATTTGGCTACCTGTGTGCGAGAATAAGATGCCCCCCCCCCCTCAACTTCTCCCCCAATTCAAAATACTTCTGTTTTTGGGTCATCTATGTGTTACTTTGTAGTAGTAATAAAATTCCTTTTACACTGACGTCGTAACCAGAATTCCCTTTCGGGGAAGGGAGCTTTTCTTTTCGATGCATTACTGATTCCTTTTGCAGATGGACTAGAAAATAATAAAATAATTTTGAGATGGGAGGGGGGGGGGCTGATTCCCAAGATCACCCCTGCATATACCTATGCCCTCCACCAATGCACATGCTTATGTCGTGTTCCTAGGGTTGGTCTTACTGTGTTTTAAGTGACCCTTAAGAGTATTTTGACATAACACTACAAAAAAAGATCGACCATGGTTTAGCATTACAAAATAAAGTCCTTCACTTGTCTAAACGCTGTAGGTAAAGATAAAGAGAAGATAATGAAGTTAAATTGAAAATAGGGGATAAAAATTAATTAAAATACGAATCATTGTAATTTATTATTACTCTAATTATTATAATTATAACGAATTAATGAAAAGCTAATTCAACGAACAAAGCCGCTTGTTTTATAATATTAGAACTTACAAAGTAATTTTTCTAGCTTTTTATGCAGCCAAGTTTCGGAAACTAGGAGTGTTTGCAGTGGTCATAGACCACCACAATAAGCATGATAACCTACATGGACTACCGATGCTAACGCATTTGACTAATAACATATGTATTTATTTTGACCACCATTTAGAAGCTGCATTATGAGAAGTATGACGTCACATACCAAGGTCAATCTTGTCAATTAATTTCCTGTTCTTTCATTCAATAATACAGAAAATGAAGCTGTTGATGCTTTACAAACAGAATTCAGTGAGTTCCAGGCTTTCGAAGTTCCACAAACTGTGAGTAATGAAGGTAGCATTGATGCACAATGGGCGGCCATAGGTAAAATAAAAAATGATACTTGTGAATTAAAATTTAAACGACTTTCTCAGGTTATGCTGTCAATACTTACGATCCCTCACAGTAATGCAGCATGCGAGAGAGTCTTCAGTCAAGTGAAGAAAATTAGAACTGACTTCAGGTCAACCATGTCTGATGACACATTAGAAAATTTACTAATAGTTAAATGCAGACAACATGTGAAATGTTACAAGAATGTATTTGACAAAAATTTCTCAAATGCAAAATCTTGCACTACAGCATTTGTAAATTTTAAGAATTAATATTGTGTTTAATACAGTTTAATCCTCTATTATTATTAATTTAATAACTACTTAACTTCCTCATTGTGCCTGTTTTTCATAAATTATGTATGATTTTGTTTAATTAAAAAATGGTGGCCTGCCCACCCGCTCATGATGGACTACAGATTTTTCACTTCTAGAAGTTGGCACCTATGATATACACTTTTTTTAATGTCCATACATTTTTGAGAGTATAACCCCATGTCAGAAAGAGCGAATTATCTGTTTTATCCACAGATGTAAAAAATATATATCTGGTTTTACCAATGCTTGGCAGTTGTAGCGAGCGTTGGTTGACCCACTGATGAATGCCCCGTAGTCATCACCGCAAATGGCGGCCAATGTCCAATTTAGGTCTTATATATATATCTGTGTGTATATTCTGTGTATATAATACATGTGCATTCATTAGGGCCACAGGGAAGAGATTGCTTTATTCTATACATGGGTTTACAAGGGTCCAGAGAAATGGCATGGCAACCTGCGAGTCAAATGAAGCCTTGGGTGAAAGTTGAAGTTTGAACTGTAGCTTCTATAGAAGCTACAGTTTTTAAAATAAATAGATGTTTTAAACCTTTTTTTTAAATATTTAAATATAAATTTTTTTTTCATCATGTTTGTTTCAAATATTTGGCCGCCCTAACATTCAGCTGCCTGTATGCATTGCGTATGTTGCACCCATGCACGCTCCGGCTTTGCCCTGAAGCCAGGATTTAGCACCAAATGATTTTCATGTGTTATTTCACCTGACAAAGTTTCCTGGTGGCCAGCATTTCTTCAAAGTTGGAGGTGTGAAAGAAAAACCATGAACATGCAGTTTTCATCACAGATGACATTCTATGATGCAGTGATACAAAAGCGTGTGCCCTGTTGCAAGCGCCGTAATAATGGTGAAAATTTTGTAAAAGTAGTTTTAAAAGGTGTATAAGATTCCATATGAACAAAAAAATTCTTATTTTTTTTTTTAATAGCTGATCAAAACTAACTTCTGAATACTGTAAGTATCTGTATGATTAAAAAATTATCAAAACTAAAATGCATAGAAGTTCAGGGTTTCCCTGAAACTTATAAATTCAACATTGGCCCTTTCCTTGTAATGTATAGGGGAGGGTGGGGTGCTGTGGGACAATTTTTACTTATTTTCTAATATTTTTTACATTTTTAGTATTAGAAATTCAACAAATATGTAATACAATAGTACTAAAACAACAATATAAATCGACATTTATTGGCATAGCAATACCAGCGCTGATGTTATGACATGGCTAGATGGTGAAGCGTTTGAAAGAAAAGAAATGTTTCTGCATTCGGTGGGACATATCACTACGCCAATAAACGTTGATTTATATTGTTGTTTGATTTAATCTGCATAGTGTTCGATTTATATAAAAACAATAGTACTATTTTTTAATTTTTATTGTTAATTTTTTCATCAAATTTTTCTTTGTAAAAATATTACGTTTCCTAAGGTATGTAATTTGTCCTACTGTGCCCCTGACCGGGGTACACTGGGACATTGAATGTGGTACAGTGGGACACAAAAATAAATGCAGATATTTGTATGTTGATACCACGGGTGCCATTAGTGGGGGACAGGGGGTACCTATCCCCCCAATGTTGGCATAGGGTTCAATTCCAAACAAAATGCCTTTTAAAGGTATATTGTTCCCCCCCCAGTATTTTCATGCTGTCGGCGTCGATGGATGATGCATTATTTTCATTCTCATAATTTGTATGGGTTGTGGTTAACAGCTGAATAACGGAAAATAGTTTATAAATTATAACAATAAAAAATGTTCGGATGACTAAAATATGGTCGTTGAATACTACTTTAAACATCAAAAGTTCTCGCTGTCTCCCTTAGTGGTTTCTTATCATTAAGTGCTGCTTTACAACTTCCGACATCACCTTTACTAATCCAATTTCACTTGTTGTCTCTCTTTCACACTATTCTTTGCATCCACACTGTAAACAAAATTGTTAGGCCTAACAAATAACATGAAAACCCTAATTACAAAATGTGCTAGTGTTTTTTTCTATGCCAAGCTTAATAAAATTTGTATAACAGAGATAGCTCTATGAATTAGTTCTAAATATTGTTTAAGCAAAAACAGTTAGTGCAGTTGCCCCCCCCCCAGCCCCCCACAATATAGGCTACCTGTATAGCCTTGATGCAGTTCTAACAATTTCAGGTTAACTCAAGGTGGTGTTACATGTTTACATAACATAAAAATAGTTCGAAAAGGTTATCCTTAGATAATAATGAATTGAAAAGTATAAATTCTAATGATTTTGTTTCGACTTTCGTGAATCTGAGATATTTTTATGTTGGGTAACAGTGTGTCCCAAAAGACACACACCAAAAGTTACAATTTACATACCACTAACAAATAAAATGAAAAACCATCATACATATGCAGCAAAGAAGCTTTAACCTACGGATTAATGCAAAAGTATTGATAATTGAATGACAATGTAGTGTACAAATACAGAAAACCAACACTTACCTAATTTTCCCGACAGGTCAGATGAGAACGAAAATGGCTATTTCCTCATTCTGAAGTATATGATGGTCGTGATCTGTTTGCACAGAGTACCCACACAAGTTGGCCCAGTGTAGCATATATCCCTTTCTTAAACACTTTTACCCTAGTAAATAAATCAGTCATCCCAGTGACCCACTGCACCCCATTTCTCCTTAAATATATAAGGTTTATATATAAAATTAAAAAATTTTAATTAAATTTTTGTTAAAAATTTGTGGCCCTTCAATTTTTTTAACAACTTTGCTTGCTAAGCAAACTTTGCTTTTGTGTGTCTGACTACTTATTGCTTTTTTATTTGTACTTTGTTCCCTTTGCAGGCTTTGTTTCTTGGAAGTACTTTCTCTTGATGGTGCTGCTTTCGCTCTGTGCTTGGGTACTTTCTTTTCTTCTGCATTGTAAACGTACATTTTTCTAATTACAGTCATTGGCGGATTTACCGATAGACTAAAAAGGCTGAAGCCTACGGTTGCAAATTTTCCGCCGGATGAAAAGTTTGCTGCCGAGTGGTTTGTAAAGGCAGGGCTGAATTTTTGGTAGCCAATTGAGCTATTAATTTTGAACTGTTATATCCAGAGGCGTAACTAGGCATTTGCAGTCGGAGAGCTGGCATTGGTGCCATCTTGGGAGAGACTTAAAAGGTGCCAAATTCGCGAATACTTGTAGATAAATTGCATAATTTAAAATAGATTCAGCAAGTTTACATTTTATATGAAATAAAACTTATTTGTTTATATAAAAGATAAATTTGAAATAACCATCAGGAGCACCAAATTAAGAAGTTGACAAAAGTGCCAAAATCTCTCTTATGCCTTTAGTTATGTTTGATAAGATTAGGCGACAAAATATGCCAGAGCTTACAGGCAATAAAATCATAAATCCGCCTCTGTTTACAGTAGAACCTCAGTAACTTGAAAAGTTATTCTAAAACGCTATTCTAAAGTTGTTTTACATTGAGGTTCAAGAAGAATAATAATCTCTTCATCTTACATAGAAGTACAAGTTCTCGAGGTTCCATTGTAATATTACAATAAAAATTCATTGATTACTATTCCAATTTGAATAAAAAATGTGGGAGAAACGTTAAGTTTTCCTATAAATGCTAAAAAAAAAAGGAATTTTTTCTTTCATAGCTTGGGATTGTTTTGTCCTGATTCTATTTTGATATTTTCTAAGATTTAATTGTTATGTAAGATACCATCATCCCCCTCTCAGGAGTAGCACAGCTGCCAAACACTGGCGAACACACAAAGCCACTGAGAAATCCCCTTGTGAGTTTTCATAGAGGAATTTATTATACAATAATTTTCGGCACACATATAAGTAGCTCAAGCTAGAGCTTTTTTTGTTTTAGGAGGAAAAGAGACGCCGTCCCCATCCCCAACTCGAACCAGGGTACTCCTGCCAAGCCCGAAGCATCTGGCAGTCAAGACACTGTGGGCTCAGCGGGGAGACCAAGGTTTGAGTCCAGGATGGGGCATGGTGTCTCTTTTTCTTCTCCTAAAACAAAAATAGCTCTAGCTTGAGCTACTAATACGTAGGTGCTTAAAATTATTGTATAATTTAATTGTCATATTAGTTATTTTCTGATGAACCATTCCCTATATTCTTAATTTAAAATTCTGTCTTTGATATGTTGATGCATGAAATATAACTGGCGTGATATTTAAGATTAACAATTTACATCTCAAATGCCTGCTATGTATTTTCATGGTGCCTTCCCAATTTTCCATAGTCATCATTGATTATGATTATTCTGCTAATTTTATATAAAATGCAGCAGAAATTGAATTGAGCAGTGGTTCTTTCAAAGTACTCACATACAATAAGTTCTGTACTAAACAAATAATGTATTTTTTTTAAATGGTTATATAACAAATTGCTTTTTAAATTTATTTATTTATTTATTTTTTGAATTTACAATATCTAGTTGACGAAAAATACCATACATTAATTCGAGATGGTGCTACTACGACGATGTCTTTCTTCCCGAAGCAGTTTTGTAAGAGTGATTTACCAAAGCCCGTATTTTCATCAACTTTTGTAAGTAGAAATTCACTGAAGCCGTTACAATAATTGTAATAATCTGTTCGCTAATTTATTTAATAATGGTTTATTATTAACACTAACAAGTAGGGCCGTGATTTCTATGCACATCCATGTTTTTGCATATCTCACCTTCATGTGCATATTTTGAATATTTTGGCATATTTCTGCTAAGTGTGCATCAAATTTTCAAAAAGTGTGTATTTTTCTAATCCACTTATAATCCAATCAATTGGATTAATTTAATGCTTCTTCAAAAAACATTCAAATAAAATGAAAAAAAAAAAAAAGCTACAGAATATCTTTCTATTGTAAATGATATAATTAGGTAACATTAATACATTCACTGGAAAGCTGATACGGTACATCCATTCACATACGTAAAGACCCTATCTGCATTTTTATGTTTTTAAATTATTTTCTGTTGTTTTATTTTTTAAATCTACATTTTGAGAAATAAATGATCCATTTCAGTATGCCAAGAGTATTATGTAGTCCCTTCTTGTACACCAAACACCTAAACACTGCGCGCATTTGCTACAGCAATACTCATACTCAGTGATTTTGGTAAGGTGATCAATAATATGTTATCTCGTAGCTGGCAAGTAAACTCAGTTTGCCAACTACGAGTATTCTCATAGTTGGCCACGAACATATTAAAGTTAGAAAAAAATAATTTTATGTTTTCACGTTTCTGTGGCGATGTTTCTCAATATGCATAATACTTTCCAAGTCAAGACCAAGTGTAATATTTTCCACCCCAAGCCATGGGCGCCGGCAGGTATAGGCAAAGAAGGCTCATTGTCCACCCCCCCAATATGTTAATTTTCTTTGAAAGAAAAAGTAAAATTAAAAAGGCGAGGTAAAAAATTTCCATTTTTTAAAATCTTTGCCCCGCCCCCTTGATTTCACCCTGCCAACATCCTTGGGCCCCAAGCCAATGCTTACGCTGCTATATTTTCAAACATATCTTCGTACATTTCACACATTGTGGTGTGTATTTTGTATTAATTTTGTGCATACTCATATTCGAGGACGTAACAAAGTGATATTTTTTATGCATTTCAGTGCATATTATGTAATGATTTCAAGAGCATTTGCACTGTTTCAATAAATTGTTATTTTATACATTTCGAAACATCGCTTATGAGTAGGGTCCAAATTTCTATGCACTTGCATATTTTGTAATAATTTGGAGAATATTTGCGTATTATTTGGGCTAAATTTTATGCATGAAAATCCAGGCCTTACTAATGAGCATTACAAGATATTATTACCTTTCTCAGGATGTACATAATTTCCAAACGTTCAACATGTAAAATCATTGGGCATGTTTGTTTTTTAATTTGTTTTTGTGGAGAATTTTAGGAGAATAATAACATTTGACGCCCATGTTTAAGCTCAAACTGGAGTTTTTTTTTGTGTGTGTGTGTGTGTAATGCAGAAAAAGAGACACTGTCCTGGTCTGGAGAGAGAGAAGGTAGGTCAACTGCATCTTAGAGTGTATATTTCACTACAGCCTACATCTTATAATAGACTTAGTTTTTGACTATGTCTTATGATATAGGACGCAGAATGACACTTGGTGTCCTTGCACCAGAAAAACCTTACCAACCAATTTTTTAATGTAGATTTGATTGTTATATCTTACAATATAGTCTTAGTTGTTGCTTGCATCTTGCAACGTGGATTTAGTTGTTGATTGCATCTTATAATGTAGATTTAATTGTTGATTGCACCTTTTAATGTAGATTTAGTTGTTGACTGCATCTCACAAAATTGACAAACAAAATCGACTACATCTTATAATGTTCAGTTGTTTACTATATGTTATAACCTATTTTCTTTTCTTTAGATGTCTTCTAGTACTCAAGGTTCCTTTAGAACTGAAAAAACAATGCACTCACCAAATCGTGAGACCGGTTCTCACTTGCCGAGAGATTCGAAATTTGGGGCCAATAACCTAAATTTAAATGACAGTTTTAGTGCGCTTTCTGTTCAGTCAAAGCTCAATGGTTTGAACACACAACCTCAATCTGCAACAAGTTCTACGAAAAAGTGAGTTTTGATGAAACCTTTTTAATGTTACTAAATCTTTTTTTTTTAAAAACACACACACACACAACAAAAATATGAGGGTATATTACAAATTTATTAATATGTCAAACCTTTGCATTCCACTGTCGTTGCTACGGTGCCAGTGGTGTTACAGATTACTCATACATTAAAAAATTGTTGGAGTGCCAAGAGTTATTATAAGATAACAATATAATTGTTTCCAAACTTCCACATTCCAGTGTAAAGTAACAATGTGCAGGTCTACCTATTTGCGACCACCTTCTATAGGTGGTCAATTTAAAAGGGTAGAGCGAAATACATTTGCATAATTGCAATACATAATTGTGTCGTTAATTGTGAAAATTTCAACAACTAATTCATTAAACCGTCAACATTTTGTCGATGAGTTTGCTTTGAGTCCAAGTGCTCTTTGTATCTCCCAGCTGCAAAGCTACCCAACAGGTTCGTATTTAAAAAAATATAGCAATTATGAATTCTTATTTTCAAACAGATTGTAATAGCCGATTCTTGTCTTTGAAACTATTTTAACAACTGTTAAAACTGTCAACTGGTTAATAAGTTTTTAACTAGTTAACCATTGGTTGTAGTTCTGAGTGGCTGAGATAGAGAGCACCTACACATATACATTTTTATTTAATTTGTTTGAAAGAAATATTTAAAAGCTAATTGATGGCACTGCACTGATGCAGTGATAGCATGTTTGCCAGTATGCCATTATTTTAGTTTTTTGCTTTTTTTTGACACGCAAAGGTGTCAGAAAAAAAAAGGTTTACTAACTACATACTGTAGTCCATAGTTTATTTCCTTGGGCCAAAAGAGGTTTAGATTCCTCGTAAAATCTGCAAAACTCACAAACAAGAAATTGATTTATATGATGCCATCTTGTGTTCAGTTTTGTTGTGTTCTTGTCTTGTGTCAGAAACGATTGATATACTGATTATCAGTAGTTAGCTTGTTTTGCCATGGCTAAAAACAGGGTTTAAGCTGGCTCAAAAAATGCTGTCACAAAAATGCTAAAATGGGAAAAAAGGTTGTAGTAAAATGCTAAGAAAAATTAGTTGTTTTCATCGCTTGAAAAATCGTACCAATAAAATTATTTACATCAACAATGCTTTGAATTACTGTAAAGGGTACTTCAAGAAACATACTTTAAGGTTTCAAAAAATAACAATAAAACATAAATCAAAGTTACAAAAAAATAGGCGAAGTTTGTTGATAGGACATTAAACAACTGTCACTATTTTGTGATGGACACAATTTTCTTTCTCGCATTTTAGATTAATTCGTCGTATTTTGTGGAAAAAGCGACTATGGCTTGAATCTTGGCTGAAAGGAACAGTATGTGAAAGAATGCAGTTCCAGTTTAGCTGTTCATATTAAATATGTAGCTGCTAGTTCATTTATTTTAATATGTGCATTTGTAATCATGCTTTACAGATCTGCAGAGGCAAGAAATTTGAAAGGAAATGCAGCGAATTGTGTTGCCGAATCCGTTACTGACAACTGTGCTTCCGAAAAAATGAAAAACGTTCCAAAAAGAGCGATCTCTAAGGACAAAAATGAAAAAGCAAGTCCTAAAACCAACGGTAAGTTGGAATAATTTTTTTTTAAAATTCTCGCTTTTATGAAAATTGTAAGATCTTGCAGTTTTTTTTTCTGCATTTATACATCAATTATGTTGTATGTGTTACATTGAATGAAAGAGTGCATGATTTTTAAAGGTGGTTTGAATGAAAGTGTTTATTAACATTTTTTACCATGAGTTTCTCGAAAAGAAAACTCAGAGAACAGCATTTGTGTTTCTAAGATTTGGCACTGAAGCATTATTTTGGGGAGTTTATTCTTTACTTTACATAAAAAGGTTAAACACTGGTAAAATAGCAATGAAAAAGATCACTCAAGCTTTCGGACGCATCAGCAGCAGTCCTTCATCAGGAGTAATCATTACTCCTGATGAAGGACTGCTGCTGATACGTCCGAAAGCTTGGGTGATCTTTTTCATTGCTATTTTACCAGTGTTTAACCTTTTGTATGTAAATTTCCTCCCTGGTACCCTGTATTTTATTTGTATTCTTTACTGATAAAATTTGTATTATCTTCAGGGAATAGCACACCAGCATTGGATAACTTGCCGGATATTATGAAGGTGTCTTACGAGGATTTGAGAAAAGCTACTGATGATTTCAATAAGACAAGGATACTGGGTAGAGGAGGCTTTGGTGCCGTATACAAAGGGAAGTGGAAGGGGACATCTGTTGCTGTTAAAAGACTAATGCCAGTAAAAAATTCATAATTGTATAATAACATTTTAACCCAAATTTTTAAAAATTGTGAATATTGCATAGTTTCCAGGCAGTGATGTATAATTTTACATTTAATTTCTGATGGTTGAAACATAGTTTGTGATACTGCCAAATTGCGCCATTGGCAAAAATGCACCCAACTGAGGCACTCTCTTTGATGATCCTTTCCTCTGTCTTCCATTGCTTTGGGTTTTGTAGGTGTTGTCCCTCCTTTCCACCCTTCAGAATAATTAATATGTTTCTTTTCTTTTACATTTTCTGCTTTTCCTGTTTACTCTTTTTTCTCCCAACTGCTGTCCTCTTTTTTTTTTCTTTTTTCTTTTTCTCTTCTTTCTTACTCTCCTGAATGATCTCTTTATTCTCCTTTGTCATCTTCTTATTTGTTCGGAGTGACCGCCGTAAAGAGGTCACACTGGCTAGACTTCGCATCGGGCATACACTTCTCTCATCATCTTTTAAAGGGAGAAGATGCCTCAATGTGTGCCACATGTGGTGAACCATTAAATGATTTACACATTTTAACCACTTGTATAAATTTTAACCAACAACGGTCATAAGCTTTTAATCAAAGTAATTTTACCCTTTGTGACATTTTATGTGACTCTTTTAACCACGAAATAATTTTTAACTTTTTATCTAATATTGGCTTTTCCCATCTCATCTGATTTTTTATATCGTTTCATTTGGTATTTTTATTTATAATCGGTTGCACGTTCTCACCTTATTTGGTGCAGAATGACCCTTGCTGTCCTTGCGCCATAAAAATACAACCAACCAACCTCTTATTTATTCTTCTAATTACCTCTTTATGCTCTTCTTTTTTACTTTTCTTAAGGATCTCTTCATGCTCCTCTGTCCTCTTATTTACCCTTCTTAGTCACCTCTTTATGCATATCTGTCTCCTCATTTACTCTCCTTAATTACCTCTTTATGTTTTTTTGTCCTTTTCATTTTTACTCGCGTTACTCTCTGTTCTCTCCCTTTTTTATCTTTGTATTTTCTTCTGCCCTTTTGTTTTTCTTATTCTCCCCGTCGTTTTCACTCTTCATTTTCTCTTCCTTTTTACTCCCCTTACTCACCCTTTCCTTTTTACCTTTATTTTTACTTATCCATACAGTGGAGAAGGGGTAATGTTCTTGTCTACAATGCAGAAAATTTGAATTTTAACTCACACTGGTACATAGTTTTTTTTGGTTTTTTTTTTGAATTGAGGTTTGATTGCTGTGGTGATAGAGGTTTAAAACCATCAGAAAACTATAGATTCTGGTTCACCATGACCATATCTGTGTTCTTGCACCGTAAAACATAAACTTAATTTTATTTTTCTAAGTCTCTTTGACTCTCCTTGTTTGCTTTTTAGCAATGCAAATTTTTTCCCCGTTCTCCAGAGAATTAGGTTAGCGGCTGTTTTGGTGACAGTTCAGATGCAGCGGTGGCTGATCCATAAACTTTTTTTTTTTTAAGTATTTGTCCTTTTGACGTTTCTGAAATTGCTTTATAAAAATGTGTGTTTGATTTTAGAGAGAAGGAAAAAGTACAGCATCTCACCACCATGTCAGCTTAAAGCAGTCACTTAACGAACTCAATATATTGACTCGGTATGTACGTAAATATGCATTGTTTGATATTATATTAATGTCAATTGTTGGAAAGGTTTATTACAAAGCTTTACTTTTTTTATTATTGTATTATGCACGTTTTTGCCTTTGATTGCATTGCAGCTGTCGGTTTGATCACATACTGCCTCTTTATGGGATTTCACTGGATGGCCCAGAACCATGCTTAGTGTACCAATTTATGGCAAATGGCTCCTTGGAAGATAGACTTTTATGTCGGGTAAGTAAAGTGATATGTTGGTTCTTGTTGAAATGGTTATTTGCCATATTTTTTAGGCAAGTCCATACAACTCCAAATGACGAACGATTAAGACTGTGTACAGGATATACCTGCTTGCCCATTAGTATGTTTAAGGCAGTATCTGGCAAATGCCTCAGGTTGGTAGGACGGTGCACAATGATTTTATATTAAATGAGTACATCCTTGTCTTGGTAAGAAATTTAAAATTGGTGTGTGTGTGTGTATATATATATCAACAACTTAATGGCGGAAGAACAAAAGGGATGCCAGAAAGGGACTCTGGGATGTAAAGAGCAGCTTACCATCGACTCAGTTATCCTGGAACAAGCAAGAAAACAAAAGCGAAAACTCAACACCGCATACATAGACTACAAGAAGGCTTTCGACTCTGTTCCGCACTCGTGGCTCCTTGAAATACTCAGCATATACAAAGTGCATCCCTCAATCATCCGATTCCTACAGAGCAGCATGAAACAATGGAGAACCCGGTTACAGCTAAACACGCCAGACAGTAAAATAGAAACGGCCGAGATCCCCATCCGCCGCGGAATCTTTCAAGGAGACGCACTAAGCCCCCAGTGGTTCTGCTTGGCGTTAAACCCCTTGTCAAGGATGCTGAACACAAGTAAATACGGATACATGCTGAAGAAAGACAAGAGAAACCTACATAAAGTCTCCCACCTCATGTACGTAGATGACATCAAGCTATACGCGCCAACAATCACCCAACTCCGACAACTCATCAGTATAACAGAGACATTCTCCAAGGACATAGGAATGGAATTCGGCCTCGATAAGTGCAAAATACAGAAGAATAGCAAAGAAGATTTACCAGGCATCGAACTCGAAGACGGGAGACTACTGAAGACCTTGGACGAGGGCGAAACCTACAAATACCTAGGGATAATGCAAAAACGGCAGCAGGAGCACAAGAAAGTCAAAGTCCAGCTCACGCAAGCATTCCAAGAAAGACTTAGAAGCATTGTGAAGACGAAACTGAGCGGGAAGAACACCACGCAAGCAATTAACGCATATGCGGTACCAGTGCTCACCTACTCCTTCGGGATCATCAAATGGTCCAACACTGAACTAGAACAACTCCAGCGGAAAATGAGAACCATCCAGAGAAGAGCCGGACAACTACACCCTGCAACGGCAATTGAACGGCAAACACTACCCCGGGAAGAAGGAGGACGCGGACAAGCGGACCTCAAAGACTTACATGACAAGCAGATCCAGAGCATGAGGCAATACTTCCAGTTGAAGAGTCCCCGATCGCCACTCATCCAAGCCATAATACAAGCAGATGCAAATTACACGCCACTAAACCTGTGTATTTTTTCTTTTCTTTTGAAGCTCTTTCCTCTTGTAAATTTTTTATCTTCTTATTGCATTTACTCATTGGCAATGGATGCCCCTCTGACCTTTAATTTGTTCTAGTCAAACACTTTGAATACCCTCGAAACGCTTTTCTTTCCCGTGTTCGTTCTCTTGCATTAATCATGCGAATCCCTTTGCTTTTAAATGAAAACAAAGTGAACTTGCCCATTTCTTTTCAGGACAAAACACTCATGGTAAGCAACTCTTATTCTGTTCTGATTTTAAGCATGCATCGTTATTCTACAATTTTTTTTAACTTTCTTAACTTTCGCAATGATTATGAAATTGGGAGCCTTCTCCATTGGAAAGTTGCAGCAATAAATAGTAAATAATAACAGTCGTTCAATTGTACATTGTTATATTTAAATATTTGATTTAAAGTAAAACAGTTCCCCACACACCTGGAATTGTTAGGGAATTTGAAATTATCTCTAAAATTCAGGAAAAAAAAGAGATTTTTTGGGGAAAAGCTTCCTAACATCTGTTTGGAATAGCTAAACTTTGCATGGACATGAAGCTATTTAGCATGAACACAGTTTCTCGCACACCTGGAAGTGTCAGGGAATTTGAAATCATCTCAAAAATTCAGGGAAATGAGATCTTTTGGTTAAACTTGGAAAAGTCAGGGGAAAAACTTCCTAACATCTGTTCGGAATAGCTAAACCTTGCATGAACATAAAGCTATTTCCCGTGAAATTAAAGTTCAATTTATAGTTTTGTTTACAATTAATCAGGGAATTTTGTCGGAACAGTTGTGGAATTTTTTTCTTCAGGGCGAGTGTGAACCGTATAAATGTACACACTATAATCACTAATAATACCATTTATGAATTTTATTACTTATACCGATATTTTAAACTATCGGTTTATGTATCAAAATTTTCCCAGTTTCTTGGATGTTATAGCTGGGTTTGAGTGTATGTGGATATTAAGTTTTTGAGAAAGTGGGATTGGACCATAAAATTTAAAGTTTTTGTTAACTAGGGTCATGTCCCCAGTTATGGCCATCTTAGGCATTTTTAAAGATTGACGAATTTTTTTCAATACTAAAAAAGATCACAATATTCTGAAAATATCCAATATATTTCAAAATGTGAAAAATAATCCTGTACAGTCAAAATTATTTGTAAATTCATATTTTATTTTATATAATTTATTTAATAATTTTCTGACATTTTCCCCACTTATGGCCACTTCAAATACTTTATAAATAGTGTACTTACGAAAAGCACAGGAACAATATTTCATTATAAATTATAATTTTAATGGGAAACAAATACAAATTTACAGGTTTTTGTCATATTACTGGCTTTCTCTGTCCATATTTTTCTTAAAACGAATTATAGACTATGTATACAGTTAGCTAGAACTATTATTTTTTTCCCCACAACAGGAACAGCTCCAGAAAACTTGTTTTTCAGAATAGGTCCTTTTTCAACTAACGTGGGTTCAGGTAATTTACCAACAATGTCAACTATGTTTATGGTTGAAATGTCATTTCCTATATACAGGGTGTTTAAAAAATACTACATCAAAAGTATATAGCCGTGATCCGTGTATAAAATGGACCATAATGTATCTTTACATGGGGGGGGGGTCAGAAATGAATATCCATAGAGTTATGTATACTTTTAGTTCGCAGAGACGGGACCTATAATGATCAGTGGAGCTTATAAATCAAGAAGTAGCCCCACTCTAAATATCAACTCTGGTGTGG
Source organism: Dysdera silvatica (assembly GCA_006491805.2). Lineage (NCBI taxonomy): Eukaryota > Metazoa > Arthropoda > Arachnida > Araneae > Dysderidae > Dysdera > Dysdera silvatica. The sequence goes on along the minus strand of QLNU02003225.1, from coordinate 28,346,137 downwards.
GGTTGCTAAACAGCGACGCCAAACTAGTTTCAAGATGTGTTGGCATTTTTTGTGATTTCCGAAATTGACAACTTGATCCTATAATTGGTGCAATTGTATAGATAAAGGTTCCAGGCTCTTACATAGTGCTGGCAACTTTCCTCAGCGGTGCACTACAAACATAGTAGGTGGGGCTCGGTTTGTGGGAGCCCTCTTGGTTCAAAAGCAAGAAGTTTAGTTTGAAAAATCAAATTATCAAGACTCGCAATACCAATTAAGAAAGCTTACGTAGGGAGCATTTCAATTTCCACTACGAAGGGCAGAGCAGGCAATGGTGGGGGCGAAGGGTGAATTGCACAGGGGCCCGTGCGGCCAAGGGCGCCCAGTACTAAAAGGAACAAACCCTCCGCCCAGTGTATGCTAGCAAGATGCATGACGGACACCTCACCAAATAGTGGCCATAATCCAATACCACTGAAAACTCTTTTGAAATAGATACCAGTTATGGCCACTCTATTTACTTGTAAAATTTGCAAGTTACACTTATTATAACTGGAAATAATGAAACAACAGGATTCTAGCTCATATTTAAATACTGTAAAACCTTCCAATTATAGATAGATTCTATGGATTGAAGTTGATGCAATTGGATAAATCTTAGTGAAATTGTTAAGAAATCAATTTCACAATGCTGACCAGCACAAAAAAAAAAAGTCACACCTTCTGTCACGTGTTATGATCAGATAATCACAGCCCATATAAAGTAGCTAGTCTGTTGAAATCTGAAATTTAATTGGCTAACCCACTTTGAAACTTAGAAACATAATAAAATCCATGAAAGTAGCCATAACAGGGGACTCTGCCCTATATAAGACAGTTGTGAAATCATTGTATGTTGCGAAACTAATACATTTTTTTCTATTTTAGGGCAATACACCACCATTGACATGGTCATACAGAAGCAATATTGCAGAATGTACTTGCAAAGGATTAAATTATCTTCATACTTATCCTGGTATACAATTAATTCACGGAGATGTCAAAAGGTTACTGTTAATTGGTATCTTTAATTTTTAAAACACAGGGCAATTAATGGATCGTTGGTGATTTATTTGCTGCACCGTTCTTTCGTGATGTCTGGAAATAGTTTCTTCTTAGGATTGTTGTGTTTCATAAACTTGTCCTGGTACAGCATTACTTTTTCTGACCTTGCGATATAAAACTCATAAATGAACATTTTTGTCTTACCAGTTTGTATCTCAAAAGTTCTGATCCCCGTCTTCCCTGAAAAATTGTAGCTTTCAGCTTGGCATGCGATCTTGGCTCTCCTTGCATCCTGAAAAACGAAATATTTTGTTTCATATGCAACAGCACTTCATGTTTAAGTCCTTTAATGTAGTCATGGATTGTGTGTGAGTAGAGAATATAAAGGATATATCACTTTGAGTAGGAAAGTTATCACTTTTAAAGTTCTTCGCTTGTATTTAATTCTTTTATTCAAACTTTTGTATGCATACTTGTGTAATTCAAAGTCACGGTTAGTGACATTTGATTCTCTGGAATCGTTTGTAAATCTTCAGAGCAGAATAATAAAATCATAAAGCAGTTTTATCCAGAACCCCCTCCCCCATTTGGATAAATTCCTAGAGGTGGTTATAGAGATAAATGAAATATTTTCTCTCTCATTTCAGAGTCCACATCTCTCGCCTTCTTTCTCTTTTACATAATTCATGTTTGTATTTATCAGAATGTGAATATCATCACATCATATGGATTTTTTTTTTATATACATTTGTTAATGTAACAATTTTTTGCTTAACTTTGCTTAAAAGTGTTTTATTTTATTAGGCGTCAAATTTATTTTTCATAATTTTTTTTTTTTATTTTTTTTTTATTAATTATATGCAGTAAAACCACCATTAGTTCCGTGAAAAAGCAGTCACTCAAAGAGGTGGTCTCTTAATGGAGATATAGGGTGATGGAGGGATAAATATTTAATTAAATAGAAAACAACTGAAATTACATAAATGGCAAAATATAAACTTAAAAAATATGATTTGATAATTTTAATGTTATCTGCAAGCCATGAATGTGCAACTTTTTAAAAAAGAAAGTAGTAAGTAGTTTGTTTCGATGTTAAAATTTTTTCCGTTACAATTTTTTTTCTAAGCACGTTTGAAGTTCACTAAACAAATAGAGTATTTTATCATCTTTAACAGATACTGAATTTAAGGTGTTACTTATCTGCATTTTTCCACGTTTAAACCAATTTTTTCAGACTTTATTTTTTAAGTTCATTTATACTATTAATAGACTGCTGTAAGGTTAAAATCACTATTTTAGCTGCCATTTTGAAAATGCAAATAAGACTCTCTGCCTTTTTCAAAATTACACCGTGAGTTTGTAACTATTTTTCTTTCGGTAAAGAATTTCTCTCTTTATTACTACCCAAGAATGTGGTTACTATTAGAAGGAAGATGGTTTCTGATGGTCTCTAAATAGAGGTAAATTTAGCATTGGGTCTACAGGGAGGAAATCCATTTCCAGAAAAAGTGGTCGTTAAGAGAGGTGGTCACCGAATGAGGATGGTTTTTAAGGGAAGTTTTACTGTGTATCTACATTTTTAATTGAGTTTTTTACAGTCGAGAATGAATTAAATTATTCTTGTTAATGCTTGCCTAGCATCACCTTTTTTTCACCTTGTACTGTACAAATTTAACATAATTCTACTCCATCATCGTAGGATAATATTATCCCCACCCTTGTCTTAAATTGGTATTAGCAGTAAATTCTATCAATTTCAGGATAGCGTCAAATTGTTAGGTGTTACAATTTTAGCAACTTAAATTGGAATGATCCTATTAATAACATTTGTGGAAAAATAAATAGAAATCTGGCTCTGATTTTTAGACTTTCCTGTTCCTTGCCTATCGGGTCGCCTAAGGTACTCGACAATGCTCTCATCACCTCTCATATATATTATTTTCTAATTTAGGGTAATCGCTGTATCATTAATTTTAAATTGCCTTTCTTCAATCCAAAAAAAAAAGATTTGTTAGGCTTTTGTCTTGAAGATCTAATATGAATTCTACTTCATTAACCCGATTAAATGTTTTTCCTATAAATAAGTTGTTGGAATTTAAAATTGGCATATTTATATTCAATTGTTATTAAACTTGGCTAGAACAGAGAAATTTATCAACTTTTGCAATCTACTTCTACCTACAATACACGTAACCCCAGCAACTTAGACGTTTTGCTCATACTAATTTCTTGTACCATGACATTACAGTTCCGGGTCCCAAGTTTTGGAATTCTTTTCCAACTGATTTGAAATCGATCAATAGTCTAACTCTGTTCAGATCAAAATTAAAAAACCGTCTTTTGGCTGGTTGATTGTGCTCTTTGTGCGTATGCTGTTTTTCGTACTTCAGCACTTTGCAAGGTTCTGTTAACTTTATGTCCATCCACGTGTATCATTTTTGTCATTATTTTGTCATCAATGTATTGTATCATTCATATATCTATCTGTATGTACCTGTTTGTTATTATTATGTCGTCAGTATTTTGTGTCATTCATGTGTTTATCTATATGCACCATTTTATCATTCTTGGTGATGGGAACTTCTTCAGGCACCTGTGTGCCTTTTTTGTCATAACCACCTTGGCATCGTCCTTGCTGTGTTATTTGCATTGCATTTCCTTCCTTCTTTCCTTCCTGCCTGCCTGAATGAATGAATGAATGATGCCCAGGAAATAAATTGAATAATTTGTAAACTAACTTTTTTTAAAAAAAATATAGTGCCAATATCTTACTGGATGTCAATATGGAAGCCAAAATTGGTGATTTTGGCCTCACGCGAGAAGGGCCAGGCTGTGAAGATACACATGTCAAGGTGTCCAAGTTACATGGTACACAATATTACCTACCACCAGAGTATCTACGCCAACGCCACCTGTCTCCCCAAGTTGATGTGTTTAGCTATGGCATTGTAAGTTTCAGGATTAATGAAATTAGATTTAAAGTATAAAATACAAAAAATTTTTGAATAACTCAAATTTCATAAAATTATTTTGAATTTAAAATAATACAAACCTTTCTATTTTTCGAACTTGTTGAATTCAAAACAAAGCAATGGCGCTATTATCAATCATGACTGGTGATCACTCTGCAGAGGTTGCTAACCATTCATCTCATGTATTAAATTGGATAATGACGATATTTCAGCCAGTGGACAGACATTTAATTTCTGATAGTCTTAGCATTTGCTATAGCAATAAATAAACCTCAGGGACAAAATCTTGATTAGGTTGTTATACGCTGATAAGCCATTATTTAATCAAGAGTAGTTATACACAATGCTATCAAAATACAGATCAAAGGCTGGTATGAAAATTCAGAGTGGAAGTGAGATTAAAAACGTTATTTGGAAAGAAGTTTCAGAAGTCGTTTATTTTTCTTTTATCGGATGCAAAAAATCACATTTCTGATGCTACATTGCAAAGACTATATTATATATATATAGTGCTGTTCAAATATTATGTAAGCAAATTTTTGGCCATTTTATACTCCCCCTCCACCTTGTAAGAAAAAATAAGCAAATGCCTGACCCCCCGCCTTTTCATGCTTACATAAGATTTTGGTTATCTATATTTGTAATATATATATATTATACATATTAAACTATAAAGGATAACAATATATTTATATATAATATAATATTTTATTATAAAGAATTTTGTGACATTTTGATTACGTATTAATATTTCTTATATCATAAGCAAATAGTGAGTAAACAAGAAGTGGATTTGATAAAAGGCATTTTTTTTTTAAATATCAGAGGCCCATGGGGAGTTTAGGTTGACAGCCAGCCACTGGTTTAAATAATTAAATATTTAACTGCATTTGCATGTATTTTATAACTTTCAGTTATAATGTGCCTGCCATTCATCTCAGAATTGTAGTTCTATCAGGGTGGCTATCACTTCCTGACTATGTGTTGGTTTTATTATTTTTTGTATCTTACATAAGCATGATTCCGACTCCACCCTCTCCCCATTGTCAGCAAAAATAAGCAAATTTCAAACTCCCCGCTGCCCCAAGGATGCTTATGTAATACCTGAATGCAGGGGCAGCTTAATGGCCGCCCGGGGTCCCATTTGGATGAAGGCGCCAAACTGAAGTAAAGTTAATTTTTTTTTAATGGATGCAACAGTAGAAAATCTTCTTTAAAAAGAGACAAGTTTAGAGAAATTTTTAGAGACATCTTTAGAGAAATTCTTTCAGAGACTTTTGGCCACTGTTATAGGGTATATCTGTGAAAATCTGTTTTCTCTGGAGGAGGGGGGGCACCAAAAAAGCAATCTGTGCCAGGCCACCCGGGTTCAAAATCAACCTTTGAGCCATCCCTGCTTGAACGGCCCCTATAATGTCTCACTTGCGATCGGCAGTTCATTTTTTTAGTTAGGTAGAGGGGGAATTGAGTCACCATAGTCAGCCACGGGGGTGGGGGGGTGGTGAGGTAACAAGCTAGTGTATATATGTTTGTAGTGAATTTAAAATACATTATTACAACAGCTACTGTTACAATATACTAACAGTCTGAGAAAATTGTGGGAAATCAATAATCTGAAGAAATGATTAGAAATTATTAATAGGCAAAAGTTATGAGGAACTAATAATGTGAGGAAGTTATGAGAAACTAATAATTAAAAAAAAATAATAAAAGAAGCGTTGAGAAACTAGCAACTTGAAAAGACCGAGAAACAAATGAGCTGAGGAAGTTTGATGAAACTAGTAATTCAATGAAATTACGAGTTACTAGTCATCCAATAAAGTTACGATAAACGAATTTTGCATGAACACGTGACAATTTATAACTTCATGAATTATTTTTAATGGCAATTGTATTCCAGGTGCTTTTGGAAATGGCAACAGGTTTGCGGCCATATGATGTGCATAGGGAAGATGCCAAATTGCTTGTAAGTAACTGTTTTCCTTTTGAAATTTCTTATGAACACTCAGATCTTGCTGGTATTCACAAATATGCGATCTTAATGTTCATGTTTCTTGTAATTTCTTGTTTAATGCATTATTTGGGGAAGGAAGATTAAACAAATTAGTACCACATACAAGACACCCCACCCATTTTAACATTAATGTATGTGAAGCACTCTGATTGGCTGTTAGATATTTGCTGCAGTGCCAGCCAGTGGTGTAGGGAGAAACTTCATAGGGGAGGGGTTACAGTGCTACAACTCATATGTTCCTATGTTAAATACACAAAATTTCATTTCGATGTCGGGGGTTGGGGTCGAAAATCCCTGGTTATGCCTCTGGTGCCAGCCACTCTTAAGTGCAGGTTAAGGGCTGCTTTCAGCATCCATCCTTCTCAATTCGCTGTTTTGCTTAAATTCTCTTTCTCCTGACTTGTTTTAAGTTGTTTCTGCCATTTCTTTTCACTTTATTCAAAAACTTAAGATGCAGCAAACTTAATTACATTGACCCTAAGTTCTAGTGATAAATCAGCTGTTATGTCAAAATTTTGGTCCTCTCCCTCGTTGATAATTTGTGTCTGATTGTTCATCGTTTATAACTTCACTCGGTAGAGTTATCAATATCTTGGTGGTTCCTTGAATGTCATTGTAACTGAGTTCGAACGTAGTTTTGAAAACTGTTCACACTGTGTCGATTTTAATATTTGATTAATAATTATTAATTTATTTCTATTAGAGCAAGACCAAGTTATATAGTGCCTGAGTGTATAGATAGGGAACAGAAAAATTACGCGGGCTTGCAAAATTTGGGTCATGTTAAAGTGTTTGCAATGTAATGACTGATTTTTATATTGTTTTATGTGTTGATTTCAAATATGGCATCCAATTTTCTCAATCACCTAAGCATTTATCATGAAATAGGCTTAAATATATGGGCGAAAAAGCTTGTCTCACATATTCTAGTGAAAATTAGTTCTTTTAAAATATTTTTTAAAAGTTTTATTTACAAAATCATTATTTATAAAAATATAGGAAATGATTTTCTAAATTATATTAATAATACCAGTTACCATTGTTAATACATCCTGGCATTCGTAGGACCTTATGCTGTGTTTTCCTTTTCCTCGTGGAGGCTCCTTTTGGTACTTTGTCTCTTGTATGCAACATGCTGATCTTCTCCGTGCAGCATCCAACAGTCGTCTGCCATCATGATGACGTTTTACCTATCTTGGTATCTAAGCTCCATCTTCTTGATGTCTCTGTGAAATCTTTCCCCCTTGTTCTTCACTAACAGCACCAACGTTTTCAGGAAAGTAGTCCAAATTCGAATTTTAGAAATGCACTTTCACGCCCATCGAACAACCCAAGTCTCTGAATTTCGTTAACATGTTTTCCACGATACATTTAAAGTTGGCGTCTTTAAAGATTCCAGGGCATTTTTTATGAATTTCTTTAAAGCTCTCCAGGCCTCTATTTTGCTCATACCAAATTTAGTTTCAAAAACTTCATCTTTAAAAGGTTTCCGAATATCTGGACCTATGAAATCGTTTTATTTTACTTTGCTTCTGACAGTCCTGGAAACTTGCTTTTAAGGTATTTAAAGCACTTTTCTTCTTTTGATAGAGCCTTAACAAATTGTTTCATCAAGCCAAACTTGATGTGAAGTGGAGGCAAGAGGACTTTACCGGGAACAACCAAACTTTCCTTTACTACATTTTTGTTTCCAAGTTTTAATGCTTTCGTGTGCAGCCACGCTTTTTACGTCTTGTGATTGCCCTTATCTTGACTGACCCATTCCCACAAGAAACACGGGTGCTCGGTGCATCCAGCGAGTTGTCCTAGAAGTATAGAAAGAACTTCAGATCACTGGGTATCGTCCATCCATAATCTTTTATATTCCAATGTGGTTAGAATCAAGGCTAAATTCGTGTCACATTCTTTCGGACATATAGATTACCCTAACGGCACTGAAGCATCCTTGCTGTATAGCTTTATGGAGAAGCATTGCTTTGAGGCCATTTTTTTAATGGGTAAAAAAAAAAAAGCTTCCAATCATACACGTTATACTGTATATTAATCTTCATCAATCCATGACATGCTTTTATGTTGAGTGTATCTACTTTGATTATACTAACTAGTTGTAGTTTATTAAATTATAGTATGATGTTTTAATTGTAGGTGGATTATGTGAGCGATTGCCATGCCTCAGGTCGGTTGGATTCTTTACGAGACACGAAAGCTGGGGAAGAAAATATGATGTGGTTTGGCGAACTTGTAAAAATCGGCCAAGAATGTAGTAATAATGACAAGAAAAAACGCCCTTCGATGGAACATGTAATGCTCTATTTTTCCTATTATGCAATTGACTTTTTAGCGAAAGTTATGCCTGTAAAATGGGGATTATCTGTATTATGTGAGGAATTTTCCAGAAACAGTGTTTGTGGAGGGATAAATTAAAGCTTTTTTTTTTTTTGCCACACACACATTTGTGAGTTTTGATCAAAACGAGAAACTTTTTTTATCGGACATGGAAGAGATATCCTGCTTTAGGCTGGATGAATAATTTCTGAATTTGTGTTACCAGATTTCACGTGTTTCACAGTAATAGCACATTCACCTAATGCACTATTAATTCTTGTATCATTCCCAACAGTTTAAAAATAAAAATGACCGCTTACTGCCCTGCGGTGGCGCAGTGTGGTAACGTGTTCGCTTCGTGTGCCATTAACTCGGGTTCGACTCCCAACGGTGCAAAGAACGCTTACTCAGAGATCTCATAAAAAGATCGCACTGCTCACTGTAGTCCGGGGTTTGGTTCCCCAGGCCTTAAGAGGTTTGGATTCCTCGGAAAACTGTAGGTCCTGGCGCAGCATGACCACTGTAGTCTTTGAGCCGTGAAATCATAAACAAACAATGAACGCTTACTGTAGAATGAGTATCTGTGTAATGGATATCTTTGAGTCCAGTGGTTGGTACTCTAGATCGTAAGAGGGTTCGGATTCCTCGGAAAACTGTAGGTCACAGCACAGCATGATCTTTGCTGTCCTTGCGCCAAAGGAACACAAATCAGATTTTGTGTGGATGGTGATGTATTCCACTTGCAAAAGTGTAGAGCGAGTGAACATGTCTACTTTTATTTATAAGGTATGTGTTTCATTTGCAGGTTTTCGAGTGCTTTGAGAAGATTAAAAATGAAGTATTGATGGTGGATAAAATCAGACGTATGTAAATATTTTGTTACTTTTTTTTTTCATATTTTTAATTTGAATATTATCCTGTGGTGACGCAGTGTGGTAACATATTTATCTAGTGCGCCGTTAACTTGGGTTCAACTTCCAATGGTGCAAAGAACGTTCACCAAGAGATCTCATAAAGATCGCGCCGTTCACTGTAGTTCTGCTTTTAGTTTCCTAGGCCTTATGATGTTTGGATTCCTCAGAAAATTGTAAGTCCAGAGGTTCCAATTCCCCTCAGCAAACAGTAGGTCCCAGTGCAGCATTACCGTTGTAGTCCTTGAGCCATAAAACCATAAACAAACAAACAAATTTGAATATTGAAATGGAGGTTGGCTGAGGAATTAGCCTTATGGTGGTACAGAGGTAACACGTTCATTGATCATGCTGTTAATCTAGGTTTGATACCAGTGGTAGAATGTTTGCTGTTTGTTTTTGTTCACTTTAATCCCAGGGTTGATTCCCTAGATACACAAAGAGGTTGAGATTCCTTGAAAAACTTGGTTGCGGACCTCTGAGGGTTTCTTGCCCCATAAAATGCAAACTTGACAGAGAACTTATAATAATTAGGTTTGGGCATTCATATTTTAGGGTTCAGATTGGAGTTTGTTTTCTCATAGGAGTTGGAAGATGAAGAATGACAGGTTGGTCATGATTCAGCGGCCTTCAGGTATATGTCGGGATGTTATCTGAAGGCCACTGTATTCAGACTAGCCTGAGATGTGGTCTTTTTTTCTTCTTTTCAGCTCTTACGTGTCAGGAATCTATATGGTTCTAAGTTGAAAGACATGGGTGTTTGAGGTATTTTATGTTTTTACTGTGAACTGTTATTGTGAATTTGTTCATGGTAATATCATAACTTGAGGATCCATATACTTTGCTGACACAGGGTATGCAGCTTATGTCTTCCAAATATTTTTAGATGAAATATGGTTCACCAATAAAATTCCTTTATGTATGTCTCGAATTTCAAATTGAAGGTAGTTTCCTTTCTGCAGGATTATCTAACGACAAAGGAAGTGCCAATGATATTACAAAGTTGAAACAGCTGAAACCTTTGGAATTGCAGATTTTTTATGATGCGTACAAGGAAAAGCATGGTGTAGCATTGCCAAGTAATGGAACATCGCCAAATTCGCCGCCAAAATTTGTTAATGACGCCATTCTTCGTGTATCTGGTCTGGAAGATGTGAGAGGTCCTCCTAGTGACACCATTCATCTTTCCGAAATCCGGTACATCTCATACATCGTATTTATGATTATACTTATCTAATTTTTGAGTAATGATAGTAATTTATTTGGCGCAGTATAGCCCAGATGCTCTTGCGCCATAAAAAAGCCAAACAATCAATCAATAGTAATTTATAATAATAATTATAAGTACAGTAAAACCTATCAAATTGAATACCTTCCGAAGTGTGGACATAGTTTGGCGGAACCAGACAAACTTTTATCTTTTAACCTACTCCTTAATGTGGTGGTTGATTCTTTTCTATCTTGGAAGTTTGAGGTGCTTTATACTAAGTTGCAGAACAAGTTCCTTGAAATAGGTTTACATGCATTATGCATGAAGGAAGTCACCTATGCTTCACATGTGAGGAAGGAAAGAGCGAGCTCTTTTTCTCTCACTTTCATTAACTCAATAACAATTATTGCATATACAGACAAATAACTTTTTTTTACTAAATTTTCTCCAAAAATTACCTTTTTTTTTGCCTAAAAATAAAACAAAATTTGGATAAAATTATAAGCCTATACAGTGTCCTAGAAAATCTGGAGGGCATGGACTTACAAAGGAATTTAAAAATGTCCCAAAAATTCAGGGAAAACTTCTCTAACTTTTGTTATTGAATATCTAAATCTCTCATGAACATGAAGTCATTTTCCTGCAACCGAAGTTCAGTTAAATCTACAGAGAAAAGTTAAAGAAATTAGTCTTTTTTTGGTAATGTGAATGAGGACCCGACTATATTTCTGTAGAAAGAATGTTTGCCAAACGTAACTAAAACTTGGGAGGAAAGGAATAATGTTTTTAGCTAAATTATCTCATCTGTGTAGGATTTTGATGTCATTATTCTCCCTTCCCTTACATATCACCCATTCAAACATATTCATTCCTTGTATATCACTTATCTTAACGTAATCACTCACACTTTTAAATGGAATAAAATATTAAGTTCCAGCTGCGCGATTGTATAGTTGAATCCTTTTATGAAGAACTGAAAGGTACCAAATGAAAATGTTGCATCAGTAATGCAACATTGATCTCGAAGTGTGGTCCATGGAGATCTGTCAAGTGATGTGTTAATTCTTCAAGAAATTTCAGAATAAAAAATTGAAGTGCATATTAGCTTTACTTCCGTAATTAGGAGTAAAAAGCCGTTCGTCTTAAATTACCCCTAACTTATTTTATATAAATCGAACGCTACGCAGATTAAATCAAACAACGATCATGCCATACTATCGCCGATGGTATCACTACGCCAATAAACGTTGATTGATTGACATTGTTGTTTGATTTACTCCTAACTGTTTACTCAGTCTGAAATTCACTTTATTGCAATGAACATTTTGTGTTTGTTTATGCAGGGTGATAATTTAAAAATGCCCCATCTTAATGACTTTGATTCTTAGGTAGGTACAATTTTAAGTAAAGGAACCCTGCGGTGGTGCAGTTTAGCGTGGTGCAGGTAGGTGGTTCAGGTAATGCGTTTACCCAGTGTGCCGTTAACCCGAGTTCGACTCCCAGCTGTGCAAAGAATGCTTACTCAGAGATCTCATGAAGATCGCACTGTTCACCTGTAGTCCGAGGTTTGGTTCCCTATCCCTTAACAGGTTCGGATTCCTCGGAAAGCAGTAGGTCCCGGTGCAGCATGACCATTGTAGTCCTTGAACCATAAACAAACGACAACTGAATTTTGAATAAAAACACATCAAATTTTTATTTCCAGGGGGAGGCCCAAAATTCGTATCAAAAATTTTTTTTGTTCAACCACCAACCTCTAGACCCACAAACTTTGAATTTTCAAATGGCACCCCCTATCTTGTGATATCATTCTAAATAGCATAAAAATTTCTGTGAAAAAAAAAAAAAAAAAATTAAATTGGTTCATGCATTCGGAAGAAACGTTTAAAAATAAAATCATTGTTTTGACCCTTTTAAACAGTACATGAGAGTGAGAGTGGGCGCTTTGACTATCTTTGGATGAAATGGATTGATTTACTACACGTTGTCTGCACAGAAAATCGGGTTTCTTTTGTATGTTGGTTATGCACAGTGATACAAGTAGGAGCAGCCTTCGTTGTTTCTATCAAGATGTCAGTGCAAATACCTCAAAAGAGCAATTTTATTTTTAGCCTTTTCTCCCGAATGCACAAACCAATTTAATTTTTTTTTCTACAGAAATTTTTTACGCTGTTTAAAATGATATATCACACGATAATGATGCTATTTGAAAATTCAAAGTCTGGGGGTTGAACAAAAATTTTTTTTGATACCAATTTTGGGCTTCCTCCTGAAAATAGATGTGTTTTTGCTCAAAATCATATCTATCTTAGAACCACAGTTATTAAGATAGGGCATTTTTAAATGATCACCCTGTATGTAAGGTATTGGTACCTTCCATAGGATTTACACAATAGCCACCAGGGCATGTGTTTTGTAATTTTCATTGGGAATTTTATAGATAACAATTCTGCCACCCATACTTGAGCTTAAACTAGAGCTTTATATATAGAGGGAAAAAGATACAGCACCCTGACCCGGAGTCGAACGGGGAAACTAACGTATGATATGATGTGTTTGCCAAGCAGGTAGAGTTACAATGGACCGTATGTTGGGTGCCCGGTTTGACTTTCGGTCAGTGCGATATCTCTTTTTCTCCTATACATAATGTTCTAATTTGGGCTTAAGAGTGGGAGGCAGAAATTATGTGTGTGTTTTTGTCTGCAGGGTGTCTACTCATCTGGAAAATCCAGGGAAGTTTTCTCTGACTGGAAGAATCAGGGAAATTTGAAGTGCAAAGACCTAAGTCAAGGAAATTTGAAATTCATTGTTATAATAAAGGGTTTATTAAAATAATTTTCTTGAACTATACTGTTGGTACTGCATTACATATAGGAAATTTTGAAAAACTTGAACTTTTGACTAAACTTCTGCCTCAAAAATTACCTCCTTCCACAAAAACTAATACTTGGTAGTATAAAATTGGCTTCAAATATATCTGTGAGGAGAGATTGTTAAATATATAAGTTGAACATGAAAAGTTTTTAGCTAAATTATCCAATCTGTAAGGGATTTCGGTCATATCACTTTCCTTTCCCATATATCTAATCATTCACACTTCAAATGGAATATAGAAGATGATGTATTAACTTAGTGATTATACATCTAAACTCATTTATAATTTATATAAATTGAACACCATGCAGATTAAGTCAAACAACAATATAAATCAACGTTTATTGGCGTAGTGATATCAGTGATCTATATAAATATATATACTGCAACGGGCTTTTCGATCAATTTAATACCGCTTTCGTAATTTGGTTTAAGTAGTCCATGTACTACACCATTCTGCGAAATAACCGGCATCAGTAAATAGTCTTTATATACGTTCGTAAAGGATTATATATTGTCGTTCGTAGCTCAGTAGGCAGATACCCCTCCCGGGAAGTGGAAGGTCGTGGGTTCAGGTCCCACCGAACGCAGAAACATTTATTTTCTTTCGAACGTTTCACCATCTTGCCGCTTCTTAACATCAGTGCTGGTATCACTACGCCAATAAACGTTGATTTATATTGTTGTTTGATTTATAATGTTCTCAAAAGGAGCCGAATGTAAATGTTGTAAATTCACTGTAATTGAGTTATAAATGGCTTTGGGGTTAGTGGATTTTATGGTCTTGCAACTTGTTTTAATTATGCAAATTATAATGCATTATGTTGTTTACTAAAATTAGTGACTGAAAATCCGTTAAGATTTGGTCTGGAAAAGTCGGGGAAGTTTGAAATTGAATTTGGCCAGAACTATGCTTACTATTATTATTAATTTATCCTTGCTCAACTAATTATAGCAGTATTTTATGATTTTTATACAGTTTCTTTTTTTATCTGGCTTCTGATGATGACTGAACCATTAAAGTGAGGCATGAAATTTTAAAACATGTAGGGTAGATAGAGAACATTACAATTATGACTCAAAATTAAAAAAATCTAAACAAAAGTGATAGTTTAAATTAATTTGATTTTTATTTATTGTAGTTCAGCAACTTTATTGATTAAAAAAGGTTCTGTGTATTATGTAATGTGTAAAAATACGACACCTGGAAATTTTTTGTTACTGGCCTGAAAGAGTCAGAGAAATTTGGAGCAAAATTTGGGTAGACACCCTGTGTCTGTGACATTATTCCCAGGAACCTGACACTGTTTGAATAAGGCATGTTCAAATTAATTCTGAAGGTTCCTTTTAGTTCAGTTAAGGTTCTGAATGGTTTCAGATAAGGTTCAAAATTAGTTCAAATGGTTTTGATATGGTTCCAAATCAGTTAAGACAGTTTCGATAAGTTTCCAAATTAGTTCATATAGCTCCGGTAATATTCTAAATCACTTCAGATAGTTCTGAATTAGTTCAGATAATTGAAATTCTACTGTATTTTCAAATATCACTAATTTTTATTTATTTCGTATAGAGGACCACCTACCGTAGATGATGTTAATTATCCTTGCTTAGCTGGACACTTGGCTAACAACAATCTCTGCGACTCCAACTCTTGTGTTGCTACTATTGGAACCCAGCAGATTCCTGTCAATGAACCTGTTTTGCAGCAGGAAAGTCTTCAACAGCAACCTTCAGATGGCCGAGCCCCGTTGCCCAATTTAACCGTTCTTCAACTGCAAGTTTCCGACATCGATGAAAACTCCAATAGAAGCCAGTCTTTTAAAGCAGATTATGAAAATTCAAACACTTATGATGACTACAGCTGCAGCAGTAGTTACAGCGATTATAGTCATGATTTGGCAAACTAAAGAAATTTGTTAAAGCCAAATTCCAAATTATATAAGTCGAACACTACGCAGATTAAATTAAGAAACAATTTTTATCAACGTTTTTTAGGCGTAGTAATAGTAACGCCGATGTTATGGCATGGTTAGATGGTGAAAAGCTCGCAAAGAAAATATATATATTTTTTTTTTTTTTGCATTCGACAGGGCACGATCCCACGCTCAGGTGATAGAGCTCCCACCCGGCATCATAGTATCATGCCCCACTGAACCCAACAAAATTTCTTTTCTTTGCGAACGTTTCACCATCTAACCACGCCATGACATCGGTGTTAATATTACTAAGCCTAAAAGACGTTGATAAAAATTGTTGTTAAATTCTGATTACCTGAATCACTAATTATCTGAATCATCAAATTAACTAGATCTCAATCTTTTATCTAGAACGAGGTATCCCATCTATGACATGAGAGAGAATTTCAGGGGGTGCAACCAAAAGTGGCCTGTGTTTTTGAATGAGTCGTGAGTCATCATTCAGCCAGGAACTAGTGTGCTTTGAGAAGTGGTATTAAAATAACTTAGACTCTAATCGTTCATTTTATATTTACATTTTTTTATACACTGAGCTACAATCTTTTTTTTTTTAAGTGTAATTTATTCACTCGCAATACTGTATGTGGTTTAAAAAAAACTAGAAATTTGACTTCTTCGTCTTCAAATGTATTATTTATTACTTTTGTAAAAGTGACGATCACCAATCGAACATTTCTTAGAGGTGTGGGGCACAGAAGCGGTAGGGAACCTCTGGTCTGGAAAGTCAATCGGCCTTCCTGTAGCCATGGCGACCACTTACCCATTCTTTCCGGCAATAATACACGGGTTACCTGGAATTATCTCAATCACAAATAATCTGAATGATTGTAATTTTAATATGTATGCATGTGTATGTGTATATATATATATATATATTTTTTTTTTTAATATTGATTTCATTTTTGTTTCATGTTAAATCTGATAGCAACCTCTTATACTAATCCCAAATGACTAAGATATTATTTCTGAATTTGTAATTTTGCGGAGTTACGTTAAATTAACTAATTGTTTTTATTTAAAGTTTCGTTGATAGCTACATTTTTAAGAACTGTGGTGTGTATTTTGAGGTATAATTTTTAAATGGACAAAGGGTATCAATAGTTCGACATGTTTTCAAGCACGAATTTTGAGCCTTCTGGACTAGTGTGTGATTTTAGTATATCTGTTTGCATGAGGGTGTGTTGTAGTTCAAATGTCACCTGAAGCCATCTGTCTCATGTCAGGTGATATACAATTAAGCCTTCAAACCGCACATCCTTTCCGAAAGTAAGTGCTGGAAATAGCATGTGGGGGGGGACTGGCAAAGTTATTTTAATATGATATAGAATTTTAGCAGGCCTGTATTTAGGCCTGTAATATTGGTTCCAATTTCGGTCATCCAATGTGTTAATACTACTAGAGATGTAGCATATATGTGAGCATGCATTTTTGAAGTACCACAATATAAGTATATATAATATAAGATTTTTTTTTTTTATTTCTGCATCTTTTTCTTATTTTAATTAACGTAATATGTTAGGTTGCTAGGCAAATAG
>QLNU02003225.1:28301331-28329197 GCA_006491805.2 Dysdera silvatica | reverse complement strand
AAGTGTCCCGCTGAAATAAAGCCACAATCCTTATTAGTGTTTTGGGTAACTCTCAACATTCGAGCTGCTACAGGTAAACAGGTTTATGACGTCAGGAAGTTGTCAAATAACTTACCTGTTCTATCCCAGTCGAATGTTGACTTCAGAAGGTTGTATTTTCTATTTCTCCTGCAGTATTGCAATGGGAAAACGAACCCAGCTATCAGAGTTCGAGAAAGGCCAGCTAACAGCTTTTAAGGAACAAAGTCTTTCATATAGACAAATATCTAAGCAAATCAAACGATCTAAAACCGTAATAGACAATTTTGTGAATCAATTTGTGAATTTTCTTTTCCTGCCCAGGTGGGGCAGGGAGTGAGTTACTCCTTGTAAATATGTATTTGTATATAGACTTTCTTAATATATTTGCTGCGTTCTTATTGGTTTGTTTCGTGTCCAGTTATGGCATATAATCACGGTGGCTTTATTTCGGTGGGACACACCTTAATTTTTTTTTACTTTTACTAAGTCTCTCCTTAAAGAATTAAAAAATAAAAATTACAGCGCAATAGCATTTGTTATTATAGTGTTACCTCTCAATAGCGGATACCCACGGAACAAGATATTTTGTCCCTTAAATAGAGGTGTCCATTCTTCGGAGGTACATGTGTTGATATATATATATATATATATATATACACATATACTACGGATCAGAGTAATCATCCCTTATTTGGAGGAATCCCTTACAATAGGTAACACTAGATTTACCTATCCAACTTACGATGGGACCAATTCTGCAATGTAACCCCCAAATGGGCTCAGCTCTCTACTGAGGGCATTTCCAAATTTTCGTGAAGACAAGAGCCTTAAATATATACCTGGCCTAGGGCCCTGCAAAGGCATTATCGGGCCCTGGCTGTAGCCAGTATAGGGCTAGTGTAGTTCAGCCTCCTCTGAAAATATAGTCGCGCCCTCTCCTCACCCTCGAAAACAGTTTTGGTTTTATTTTTCTCAAATTATTGTAGAATTTGTAAACGTTAAGTTTTTAATACTTGGCAATGGAAATTCTTCTTTGATGTTAAGAATGCACTCAAAAACAGACTTCCAAGGCAGATTCTATGCCCGTCATGTTTTTTACAAAGGTTTGTCTCTATTCTATAGTAAGAAGAATATATATTCATTAATATTAAAAGGCTTAGTTTGATTTCATTGCTAAAAATGACCCGTTCGTATAAAGTACCCTAAACATTAATTATACAGAGTGGCCGTAATTGGACATAAATTATACAAAGTGGCTGTAATTGAATTGACGGTAATTGGAACTATCTGTAGCTCGATCTAGTAACTGGAATAGCACCGAATTTGGTAAGCAGACTACTTAAGACATGAGAAGACAAAACCTGAAAAAAAAAGGAGTTCCAATAGTTGCTGGCAGGGCAAAATCTGGTGGTGTTTTAGCCCACGCAGCAGAGAAGTTGCATGAAATGAAGACAAAAGCCTTTCATGAAAATTTTCTTTTACGTAGGCTACAGGATCGCCAGTAATTCATACTACAAAAAGTTTTGCCCAATAACCGTCTTTCATCCTCAGGGTTTGTGCATCTCTCACTTGAAATTTATTGTTTTGCCCTTCATCAGTCCAGCCTGTAGCAGTAGTTTTCGTTAGTTTAGAACCTGTCAGAACTTACAGCCTTAAAGGTCCGATGAATGAAAAATGGACTACATTTTCCTGATTCTCATGAGACCAAACAGCGTCGGGAGGCTTCCGTTTTAGCAAGAAACTTTTTCATTATATTCATTGTGACTGAACTGGCAGATGAAAGAAACGGAGCGCATGTGTAAATTTTGCCCAAAAGGTTGGCGATTTAGAGATTCTTGAAATAAATAAAAGAAAGAAGGAAATAAATAAAAGAAAGAAAGAAACGAAAGAATATGCGGTTTGTAATTTGTCACTATTTTCCGTCTTAGCACAACAGAGGCAAGAAATTAGAAATTGCCATACAAATGGGAATACTTCAAAGAAAATTTATACAGTACATGTGTGTGTTTATGTAAGCACTACTACATTACTTCCTGTTATTTTTATTAATAGATTTATTAATAGTACTGTACATTATAAATATTGAAATAAATAATGTGTATGATTTATAAAATTAGAAATAAGAATATCTAATTTAATAATAAAATTCGATAAAAATTTAATGAGCAAATTATTTCCACGCTATAGTTCAGAGAATACCGCTTTTATGTAAAACCCGCTTATATGCGAAACTCGCTTATATGCATAGGATTTCGTTGACGCACCCATTTGCATATATGCGGTTTCGACTCTATATATACAAAATTTTATCGCCGAAGGGGTTTATGGGGTTACATCCCCATCAACTCCCCTCTTGCGTACGTCAGTGGTCCCACTCTGCACTGTTGATGATCGCAGTTGCAACTTCTGTAACTGCCTGTTCTAGCACTTCCGTCTTCTGCTATACTCGTGGCAAAGCTAGCTGGTACACTAACCAGATGCAGAGCAGTATGATTTCGCCAGTGCGATATAGTTCGCCCTTTCTTACGTTAACAGAGTTAATAGAAGATACATTTCGGACATAAAACATTAAAATAATGCTCAAATACATAAAACATAGGCATGTTTGTGTAATTAAAATCTGGTATTTATTAAATTTAGGAAAAAGACTCATCGTAGCGAGCGCTGACGTCATTCAAGTAACTGACCACTCAGAGGACTTCGTTCGCTTGGCGGGAAATTTGGCGCCTGGAATTTTGGCAATCGCGTTTTTCTGCATTCCAAATTAGGCGATAAATAGCCTAATAATGTTGAGGGTTACCTCATTTTTCGCCAATTCGCGAATGAATACTTGTTGCACGGGCGTGAATAGGTCGTCGTAGCCTTAACAGTGTTCCAGGTTAGCTTTGCCGTTACTATAGGCCGAACTATTAGCGATCCTGTTTCTTCAAACTTCTGAATTATCGATTTCAATACATTAATTGATAGCGGACCTTTATGCAAGTTCTGACGTTAAATTGATAAAGGTAAAGAAACCTCATAAGTAGCGCGCACTGAGATAACATAAGACGCATATTAAGCATATTAATGTAAGCATAGAGTTCATGGTGAGGAGGAGTTACAGAGCTACAACTTCACATAACCACATACATTATGTACAAAATTGCATCGCATTGGGATTCATGACCCCCATCAACCACCTCCCCTTGCGTACGTCAGTGGCTAAGCAGAAACGATAATCGAAATGACTTTTTGAAGATTTCCTATCCTTTTGTAGGCTGAATTGCTGGCGTTGTTGTAGCTTACTTAGTCAAGAAATTTCATTAAAGGCTCTTACATGCGTTTCATGCAACTTCTCGGCTACGTAGGCTAAAACTGCGCCATATTTCTTTCTCCTATCGGCGACTTTTGGAACTTTTTTTTCACGGAATCTTTCTTATGTCTCTTGAAGAGTCTATCTATTAAAGTTGGCGTCATTCTGGTTGTTAGATCGAACTACAGATATCTCTGAGTACAGTCAGTTTAATTACGGCCACCTTGTATATTCTATATACAATGTTACACGTCTTAAGTTTTGTCGAAGAGCCCTGTCTCAGCAATACAACCACATACACGCGCTTTGGAAACGTATAAGTGTCTATAAGTATAGCAATTAAACAGTTTTCTATTTTTCACCACATTTTTTTTAATTTTTGGCAACTTACACCGTCAAATGGCTCGGCTACAAATTTTTAATTTTATTAAAAAAGTGCCGAAATTTTATGTTTTTTAAAATTTTACAGGAACGTCCGTTGTTCAGTGATTCAACTTCTGTATGGATCCATTCTATCCTTCCTGCCTAGAGTCCCACCCCCATATAAACCTCAATCTAGCATCGAGGAAGGAAGGAAGGAAGTGAGTCGATAGAATGTAACAATTGTAGCCGGACATTTATAACGTACCGATGCCAGTTCCCAAGAAGGCTATTTCTCAGTTTAAAGGGAAAAAAAAATCCAATTATTTCCAATCGATTGGTTTGTAAGCATTGGACAGATAACCTTGTTAAGAAGATACAACTGAGGGCCTAATGTTTTTGGACATTTCTTCCTCTTCGCTCGTAAATTGCGGTTCCCCTCCCCCCATCCCAACTGTACTCCTCCCTATTCAAAGAAAATTAAGGGAAGACGATCCCTAATTAAGCCTAATCTCTTGGTTGCGTTCGGCCCGGGCCTCGGACTCTGGTCATGCTATTCGGACATTAAACATGGACGCTGCCCCAGACCATCTGTCTTCATTTGGAAAATCCGTATTACTACTATGTGTAGCGACTACCCAGTTTCTTCTTCTTCGTCTCGTTCGAGGAATCCAAGCTTTGAATGGATCGGTTGCGGGCGAGGGGTCCCCTATTCTGTGGGAGGCGCTCAGACGGCAAATCGCCCCTCGAGAGGGCACTTCAGAGGTCGCTAGGGGGCCTCAATCAACATGGCGGCGGTGCTTTATTTCACCACTGAATGATTAAAGAGGTGGGGAGGCACATAGTCCATCGGATTTCAGAATGTCGTGACCATTATTCCTATAAATAACAAAGTAGCCATACAGTAGAACGTCGATTATCGAAACTAATAGGGATTGAATCCGATTTCGATAAGTGACAATCGATCAGTTATCAAGAGTATATAATAATAATTAAATCGATTAAAATTCTT
Organism: Dysdera silvatica; assembly: GCA_006491805.2. Taxonomy (NCBI): domain Eukaryota; kingdom Metazoa; phylum Arthropoda; class Arachnida; order Araneae; family Dysderidae; genus Dysdera; species Dysdera silvatica. The sequence continues at coordinate 28,324,512 of QLNU02003225.1, read as the reverse complement.
TAAAACATTGATTTTATTTTTTGTAATAATTTGAACTTTTATTTCTTACATATGAGAGTTGACAATTGATAATTGCAATTTGATGATGATTTTCCTTGATAATTGCAATTTCCTATGATCGACGTTACTATATAATTTTCTGTGGTTAGTTCATATTGTGTGAATTAATAATAACAACCATGGGCGCCCATACGAGTATTTCTAGGGGGAGAGGGACTTAGAAAAATTATTATCTCCTTCTTCTCAAAGCTGTCGAGAATTTTAATGAATGTACAAGATACCAAAACGCTACAAAAATAATTGATACTGCTTGACAATTAGCAATGAGCTAAAAAGTACCTTATACTAAATACAGCAGATTTTTGCTATAACGAATATCGACATAACAAAAACTCCATTGGTACGAAAGTAAGCCTTTATTCCCGTTTAAAATAGCATTAAGATAATATGTTAAAATTTCCAATTTTACGAAGTAAATGTTTGGAAATTTCCTAATAACGAGAATTCCGTTATAACGAGGTGTTGCAGCGCTTTGTATTTTCTGCAGGGACAATTCTGTACTTATGGAGTTCAACTATATACTTGTACTCAGGGCTGTTCACAAAGGGTACTGCGCGCCGCATACTCTCAAAGTCTCAAGAAAGTTTTTGTATTTGCTGGTTTTTGGGCAACTTTCAACGAAGTTCAGTCCTTTTTTTTTTCAGTGTGGGGTGAGGGGGGCTAATCATTTACGAACTTGAATAGAAACAAATGAGGAAAACCCCCTGTATCTACCCCCGAGATTCAAAATAATATCCTGCGTATAACCAGGAGAGGAATGAAAAACTGATGAAAGTGACAACTGCCATCTTGGACTTGGATAGACGATAGATGACCAGTCAAATGCCAGTCAGCTCGGCGCTGTGAGGTCACCAAGTCCAGTAACCCCGCAATTTCAATACTCTTTAATTAAGACAACACTGCATACTCTCAATAATTTTCTTCAGGACAGCCTTGCTTGTATGCTTGTACTTTTGATACTGAAAATGTAATCATGAAACAGGGTTTAAGCTGGATTTTTTTTTTTTCTTTTAGCATTTTAGCGGGGGGGAAGCTTTTTTAAAATTCCTTTAGTTTTTTTTCTAATTTAAATACTTCCGATATTTTTGAAAATTTTGTCCCTTAGGCGAACGGATTGGGCGGTCCCGGACTTCATATTTCATGTAGTTTTCAGGCTTGGGTGGTCCCGGACTTATTAGTCAGATGCCACCAAAACCGAAAACTGACTTTACTGTATTGAAAATTCACAAGGAATACAACTACGTGATTCGTTTTCAAAGATTGTAGAAATATGTGTATGTGAAAATTCGAAGAAAACTAAATAGTGTAGTTTGGCAAGTTACCTAAATTTAAATCGTGCGTCAAGGAGTTAAAAGTTATATTTGAAGCTTCGGGTTCAAATTCCTACAAAGTACTTCGGGATCGATCTCGACTCGGCTCGAATCTCGAAGAACGAGCCCAAACTCATCTATACCACGGGTGACATACTCCTTTTCCACTCAATGCTGCGCACATAACATTCATTGGGTTAGAATTGTTTCCTAGTTAGAAGACGTCCTAGTTTAGGCCTCTTAGTTATGGTTATAGGCAGGGCTGTCCCTGGTGAGGGTGCGAAAGGTGCCCTCGCACACGTAGGAGGCTAAATCCTGGGGCGTCCGCAGAGCGTTTATTGATATATTATAATGCTATTTTTTACTTTTACATCAAAAACAATATCAAGAACCTTTGTTTCATTTGATGAAAATAAAAATTAAAAAATACTTCTTATTTGCGCGTTTAATTAAATTTTTTTCTTTAACACAACGCAAAATATAACTTTAGAATGGTAATCTAACCTTTTTTAAGAATATAATGTAAAATAAAACAACAACCATCCGTCTCATTACAAGAAATGGTGCCGTGACTAGGATGTGGGGTTTATTTTTATGCATTTAATATTTTTAATTTGTTTAGAAAGATAATTTTTCACATAATTTTATCTACACAACAGCACGTGTAACTGCTTAAAGCTATATACACACATATATATAAAAGTAAACATTATGAACCTACCAAATTCTTAACTAAATCATATCGAATTAATGAAGGGGAAGAGATAGCGTGTAGGCACTTGGACTTCCAACGACACGGAAAGGTCTTCGGTTACAGGGCTGCTTTTATAACCACAGCTAACCTATATATACAAAAGGCTTTTTTTATATTGGTTGTCGTAGTTAGGCCAATGACGTAAAGACAACGAGTTAACAAACTTAAAATAAGAGTCATCAGGAAAGGGGAATCGAATCAGGGTTGACCGAACTATAGACAAACGCGTTGTTTTGAAATCGCTGTAGGGTGATGCCTTACTCAACGATATTTCTAGTGGTTGTTGGCGCTCTGGGAGTGGTCTTATTGAACTTGGAAGAACACTTGATTAAAGTGGAATCTGATAGTATTATAACATCGGGTTTGCAACAAACATTTCTGTATAGCATAACCTCCACACCGAGATGACATTTGAACAGTTATAAGGTTTCTGGATAAAATTAAAATTGTCCCAATGTCCCCAGAGGAAGATGCCATTTAATTGATGTCTCACTGTCTTTATTTTGTGAATTTTATGAGTGAATATGTTTGCTTGTATTACTAATAAGAACAAATACAGCCATTAAGAAACTACATGAACAGTTCTCAGGCCTGCCATTGAAACTTGAACCGAGTCCGTTCCAAGCAAAGACTAGTGCTTCACATCCTTTGTGTGTTATGTGCTAAATTAAATAATATAGAAATAATAATTGCAAGAAACTCGCGCTTACCAAAATTTCGCGTTAATTTTTGCATAATCGTGATTCGTTGAGCAGCAACCTGCCTCCTAAATAAACGCTCTCCCCGTGGTTTCAACTTCGTAGATTAGAATTTTTTAATTGCTCCAATTTTCACCAAGAAGTTCTTACCTCAGTAGCAAAAATGTCGTAATTCTGTGAGATGACCTTTTCTTATCCTTTCCCCGCCCCCTAGTGGACGCTTTTTGCTGATGGAGCCAATGTGGTGACACACGATTACTTTTTACAGACCATTGAACACGCCCTCTATCGGTAGCCATTAATACTTTATGAGCTGTTGATATCTATTCAGGGATGTTCGCCGCATGATTCCACTCCTCCCCTCATTTAATGGTGGGTCGATATCTATGGTCGCAGTCGCCATTTCTTCATCATCTCTTTCTTCCAGTTAGATGGAAAAACGTTTTCCCTGTTTTTCACTAAGAATTACCTTTGTTAAAGTTTTCCTTTTGGACTTACTCAGCCCAAGAAATGGCAGTTTAAGAAAGAAGTTTTTGCTTACGTGAAAAAGGACAAAGTAAAGGAATCCTGGGATGGATTTCAAGTTAAACTTAATTATGTGAAACAGATACGTAAAAAATTCATAAGGGTTGGAATTTCGTTATTGCACATGCGTTATTATTGTTGCGCAAATCGCAGGCCGTGTTTCTTATCCTAGGTCTTATCGTAGGTCTTATTCTAGATGACTCATGGGACAACCATGGGACGTAAGAGCTTTAGGACGTAAAACGTGCGCGTAAATCAACAGTAAACAGAATTAAAATGAATGCTATTTTTTTTATACAAGGGAATTTAAGTTTAAATGCAGATGATGACTCAATTGCTTTTTTAGAACATAGTGTTATTGTTCTAAACTGCATAAAAATGCTATAAATATTTAAAATTTTAGAGAGAAAGGAGATAGAACAAGGTTGTAGCTAGGCCCTTGCTACAGGGCGGCTTAGAATGATACGGAGGAAGGGGAGGCTTAGAATTCGTTGACGTTTTGTGTACGTGTGAGAGGTGTATTTTATCAATATACAGTGAAACACTGATTTAACGTTTACTGCATTTAATGTTTTTCCTCATATAACTTTTTTTCATTGGCCTGAAATAATTTCCTATACTTGTAATGTTAAAAATTCCCTAATTTGACATTATCACTTTGAAACGTTTCCCGTATTTAACGTTTTTCCTCCCCGGAATAATTCAATGCGATTTTCCTAAAATAGGTCAGTAATCGTGGGAAAAAAACGTAAATTAAATTTTAAAAAAATTTCAAATGAAATTTTGAAAAATTTCTATCCAAATTAGACAGAAATATGGGCTCACAGAAACGTAAGATTCATTTGTTTTTTGATCAATGCGCAGCCCATATTGTGAATTTAAAATTCTGAAATGTGCGAGTGGAATTTCTCCCTGCCAATTGTATGAGCAAAGTTCAACTTTGTGATTTGCGGATCCTACAATCGTTTGAAGTGAACTATAGTACCAATTTCTGAAAAACACTGCTCCGAGTATAGAATTTGGAGGCAGAAAAAAAGTCGATAAACGTGCTAGAAGCCCTTCATGCGATTTTTTCAGAATGTGAGAAAGTCGGCAGAATATGTGTCTCAAATGTTTTTGTAAAATGTGGTTTTCCGGAGGTCAGAAGTGGTGATTTTAAATGTGAGAGAGAATAAGATTGTATTTAATGAAAGGAAAGAATTCTTTCATACAACAAATGACTTTAGGGATTACCCAGCTTACGATATAAAGGTCATAACATGTGAGACTTTGACTCTACCAATAAGCGATATGATAGCCTTACAATCGGACAGTTCGGACAACGATCAAGATGATGATGGAGGACATGAAATTCCCTCTGCAAGAGAAGCTATTCTAGCCTATGCCTTAATCCGACATGGCTCTTTGATCAGCTTTTCGCATTATTACTAACTTTGTGTGTGTGTGAGCATTCCCTTTGTCAAGTGCAGACAATCTTTCGCAGATTATACAGGGTGATTCAAAACTCTTGAAAGAAACATTCAGGGTGATAGAAGATACAGAAATAAACAGTTTTCATCATAGAATGCATGGTCGCAAGTGAAGATGTTTTCCGCTAGAAGGCATTTTCAGGAGATTTCTTTCAGGCGTGCGTATGAAAACGGTGCAAGGCCCGTATTTTCGTAAGTAAGGTCATCAGTGACTCGGAATGGACCGGTATAGCAATGTGAAAAAGGCTGATGCGCATTTTGCTTGCCTACGGTCCCTTCAATGGTACTAGCAAGGAGTGCAAAGGCTTTACCGAAAGCGCTTCTCCAACAGGCGCGTTCCTGATCACAGAATGTTTCCTCGCTTGCACCACCATCTGTCCGAAAAGGGATCTTTTGATGCTGCTATGCACAATACAGGTCGTGGCAGAAGTGTCAGAATGCCGACCACGTAAGAAGGGATTCTACATGAAGTGATTAGGTTGGTTGGTTGCTTTTTGGTTTTACGGCTCAAAGACTACAGTGGTCATGCTGCGCCGGGACCTACTGTTTTCCGAGGAATCCGAACCTCTTAAGGCCCAGGGAACCAAACCCCGGACTACAGTGAGCAGTGCGATCTTTTATGAGATCTCCGAGTGCTGCCTTGCACTGCCGAGTCGAACCGGATTGCCGGGTGCACTAGGAGAACGTGGTTACAACACTGCCACCCCTCAGTAGGGCCCAACATGAAGTGATTAATGTTTGTACATGTAATCTAATTTGTACAGCCGGTGAAACAAAAATAAGAACATCCGTTGCCATTCACGAAATAATTATGCTACAGGAACTTCAAAGGAGTCAATCAATAGTAAACAATGAAATCTACCAATTCATGTGCACAAAATTTGCATAAGGGACCGTCTCCATATTTAAACTTGCAGAAACTTTGAAAATTTCAATGGCAACACCTATATTTGATATTATAATCGGATTCTGGACTATTTAATTAGGCTAATTTAAAAATTTTGCGTCATTGTTATCATTGAAACTCGAGATATTCTACAAAACGTCTATTGGGGCTTCCACCATGAAAAAAAAAAATCGTAGGGCGAGAATTTGATTTTCTGATTAAACTTGTTGAAATCAAAAAGTTATAATGCCATTGACTTTTCTTTTTTTTTTGTCTCATTGATGTAAATTTATGCCTAATGAAAATGATTTATGCCTAAATCAAATTTATGCCTAATGAATGATGATCAAGAAATGTCACTCGACAACAGTTTTAAAGCATAAAGTAACTTTTTTTTTTACTTTTTGTAACTATGCGATGCCTCCCTTAAACCATCGCTTTAAATAATATTAAGCATTTAAAAAAAAACCAAAAAAAAAAACCCTTACTGGTCAGATTGCGCTGAGATTTCTGTATAGTATGTCAAAAACCACAAGGTTTCAATTTCCGTCAGGAAATTGATATGTTTCTATTCATATTTTTAATGAATATGATTTTTATAATTTATAATTCATATTAGATATTATTTTAAAAATGAAACGCATCATAAATTTTATTTGGTTTGTTAAACTTAAACGCAATAAAAGATATTGGAGAGCTATGACGAATATTTCGTGAGATATTTATAAAAATACTATGACATATTTTAACATTATGAGCTCAATATTTATAATATTTAAAACTCATAAACACTTGAACCAAATGAATTGAAATTTAGCATTAGGGTCTTTTTTCGGTTGCAGATTCGAAATATTTAATCAAAACCAGTTGTTGCCATTGGAATTTTCAAACAGTTGCTCAAGTTTTAATAATAAAGACGGTCCCTTATGCAAATTTCATGCACGAGAATTGGTAGATTTCACTGTTCACTATTGATTAGCACTTTTAAATTTTCTGTAGCATAATTATTGCGTAAATGCCAACGGGGGTTCGATTTTTGTTTCACCGGCTGTACATGTGATCTAATTTGTACATTTATTTAATATCTGCAATTGTGATTTAACTTCGTCAAGTCAAGCAGTTGTTTTGTTTTAAAAAAAACCTTTATTTTGATATTTCGTTCCCATCTTGTATTTTCATTATGTAAGACTGCGTTTGTATGAAGAAATGGAAAGCACCTGCTAGCACAAAGCCTCTACACTTCCGACGGTGCAATCTATACGTAAAGTGTTTGTTTCGGTGTATTCTATCACCCCTTAAAGTTTGTACCCAGAGTTTTGAATCACCCTGTATATAAGATCCGGTAAAAAGGTAATTCACAATAGATCATAAAAACAAATGTAAATGTATAATCAGCATAATTTTTTTGTAACATATTCTTTATTAAAACAAAAATGTACCAAATGTGTATTTTGTAGTTTTTAACCCTTTAAGACATTCAAGCGCCCGGCCCGCCCGAGATCTTACCTTGCATTTAAGGATTTTAAACGCCCAGTCGGGCGAGGTGAGGAAGTCGGTTTTAGCAACTGGAAATATAACCAGTAATGGTGATCAATTTCTTTATTGTAAGCTGGTGTTCTAGAGCAACAGGAGGTATGGCGGGGGATACAGATATATTGTGCGCTATGCTGGTTTGCTAACTGAGTTATAACAGACGATAAGAACGTACTCTCGTCTTTTGTGTATCCGCCATTTATTTTGAAATTGGAACTAGATTCTTCATAGTCAGTTTGCGGTTTCGGAATGCCACACGGTGTCCCACCAGATGGCCATTGTAAACAAATAACTTGAAATCAGTAAGGGTGAGCAGGATCTGGATGACTCCATTATATTTGCACCCAACATCAAGCCTCAAATATATTCTTTTTTTTTTACCATCCAGAATCTTTAGCTACAGAGCCAGAAATGACAGCCATAATCAAACAAGAATTTGTCATTCCATACAAGACGGGTGAAACTTCGGCTACAATAATTCACAGAAACCTGAAAACCGTTTATGGCGGGAAATGTTGATAGAAGCAATATCCAGAGATTGATTAAGCGCTTCAAAAATGGCGATTCTGATATCAGTGGCAAGGCCAGGTCAGGTCAGGTCAACCAGTAACCATAATGATAGATGAAACGCATTGCCTATTAGACAAATGATCAGAGCCGACAGTGCAATTATAACTCATTAGATAATACAGAGGCTTTCATTGTCAATGGAAAGTGTTCTACAATTAATTTCCGCACTTGGATAGTGATTTTTTTCCCCATGGTCGATGTGAGATTTCTTACATTTGAGATGAAGTAATCAAGAAAAGAAATTTGTCAATATTTCGAGGTATTTCTTTAGACCACAGTGTGAAGCTTTTAAGTGGGCTATAACGTGCAATTGACATGGATTTATTATTAAGACCCTTTACTTAAATCTAGATCAATTCAATAGATACCCAAACAATTCTCTGCGAAGGGAAAACCAAGGCTTTTCCCCACAATGAAATAATGATCAGAATCTTCCGGAAGCAAAATGGCTTTGTCTTCCTTGACACATCTGAAAGAAGCTGCTATATTAATAAGGAAAGATATTGTCAGTTTCTAGGAAAACATAAGAGAGCCACCATAAGAAAGAGGCTTCGTTTCAAAGAAATACAGATTGTTTCTTCAAAACAATACCGGCTCTTTCTTGTCGTATCTGATTCTATGATAATTGAAAGATTTGATTGGACTTTAATCATGTGCTATTAAAATGTGTCATGTATATATCATGTATAATTCAGGTACATATCATGTATACATCATATATATATATTTAATGTATGTATCATGTATGTGTCATGTATATTTCATGTACATATCATATATACTTCATGTATGTATCATATATATTTTATGTACGTATCATGTATATTTCACATATATATTTGTTTTAGGTTTGTTTATTTGTTTGTTTGTATAGATGTTGTTTAAAAAGCACCTTTCTCAGTTCTTACTAAATTAAATTAACATATATTCATTTCAAAAATAATAAAATTTTATACATTGGGCAGCATGTGCTTTGTCAGACAATACAGTCTTTACCCATTGCTGCCCAGGCGAATCAATTTAATACTTTTATAATATATATAAAAATATAATGTGTGTATATGTCATGTATATTTCATGTATATACATCATGTTCATTCTTAATGTCTCACCCTGCGGACATGGTCCTAACTTGAAATCCTCTGACTTTCTTCGTTTTGGTAAATTAAAGAGACTTTCTCATGAACAGACATGAGATTCAGGTAAAAAATTTACTAGGCAGGTCAAGCAATGGTCAAATGAATTGGTACCTGAATTTTATCAAAATATATTTGTAAACTGACACAAGGAGAAATGTGTAGAGTGTGAAGGTGTTATATATCGAATAATACCTTTTATATAAGTTAAAATAACATAAAAATAGGTGGCTAATCGCCTGCTAAAAATCATATTTGTGGAATTGCCAAATGAAATATTTATTAATACTTGCGCATTAATTTTGGACCCAATCATAACAGGAAACAGAACACATTTTTAACCTCAAAGTTCTTTTTCTCCTATGTACATATTTTTAATTTTTGACCATGCTGTGACTTGCAGTCAAGTTGCTGTCAATTGCAGAATAACTGTCAGTCGTTTGGCGTAAATGGAAGGCTCTGTGGAAAAGACAGTAACAAACAGAGCCAAGAAACACGTGGTGTTCCCAAGTCATCACGTTCTTTGTTATTGAACACATCCGAAGATACCTTTGAAGTTATGAGTGTTGAAGAAATGCAGTAAATCCGTTCAGTTAAAATAATATTTATTAAAAGCTTTGAATGATTAAATTAATTCATTAATTCGCCAAAAGATAATAATAATAAAAAGATAACAGATAAATAATACAACGTTAAAGGATTTTAATACGCTTTTTTTTTTTGGCGGAGTTTTCGTGTTACATGTGCACACTTCAATGGTAAATTGAAGACTGATTTGATTTTAGAATTCGGAAAACAATTACACATACTGTTGCCAAATATAAAAAGTGAAATTATAATTATACAATATATGTTGCCAAACACGGACAGTGAAATTATATACATTTTTAAAATATCAGATAAAAAAAAAACAATTTGGCATATTGTCAAGTTTAGAAACTGTAATTATTAAGTTCGCGTTTCTTGCTGTTCTAAGTGGCAACAATTAAGGAAGCCTGCAAAATGAAAAACAAGCAGGATTTCTATTATGGGAGCCCACACTTTAACTTATGTCATTGGCCAAAATGCCGCGTTTTTGAGCATATTGTAACCATTTGATTTGATTTCGAACGATGGAGCGAGGTTTGAGTATGAACGAGCATGGATGTTTGATCTCATAATGGAAAAATGTACGTATTTGGCAGAGGGTAGTCTTTGAAACGTCTAGGGACAATCAAAAACGTCCAGGGACTGTCAAAAACATTTTGTAATACCAGGAAGATAGTATTTTCGAAAGTTTTTTTTAACATATTTGGCGGAGGCATTTTAATATTTTTTTTTTATATAAAAACGTTTATATAAAGACGTTTTATTGCAAAACAGAACACATTTTTATTTTAAATGTTGTTAATTGGAAATTTTATTTCTCCATTTTGAGAATAAAGGATATTTAAAATTTCGAAATTTGCTTGAGGACGGGAGAACTCGGGAAGAGAATTAAATTCTGTAATGGCCTTTGGAATTTTTATTTTTTCTGTTGTTATTCCTGAACTTAATCCCCGTTGCCCAGGGATTAACTCGTGCCTTTCCATTAGGCGATGATAGAGTAAGAGGACAATGTAACCATCATAAAAAAACCAAAAAACAAAACAAAAAAAAACCCGGAAAAGTTCCATTTTTCAACGTTTTATATTTCGGCTGAAATTTTAGAAATGTGTATCAAACTAAGAGAGATTATTTTCTTCTAATATTGTTGAAGAAAATTACATTTTGCTTTAAATAGCATCGCTTCTTCGATAACTTTTAAAAGTCGTTGAAAAAGTAACAAACAGGTTTTTGAAATAAGTTCGAAAAAATTCGATGAGAAGATTAAATTTTTGCACGGATTACCTCATCATCATCATCAGTTTTATAATTAACCACAAAACATATTCGGTTTTTATCATCAAACATACAAATAATTGATTATTGACATATGTTAAAAGTGGTCGCAGCCTCTCAGCTTAAGCGGGGCCCGGGGCCAAATTAATTTTAGCGCTCCTTACTACTAAATATGAGTTTTATAATATAACGAGTAACGTTTTATAATGTAACGAGTAAATATTTTATTTCATTTTTACAGTGTACACATTTCAAATTTTTTTGCAAATGTAAAAAAAATTACGAAGGTATACTGTCTGACGACCATCTTTGAGGGGAGCCTTCAGCGCCCTTTCACGAAGATCAGGTGGGGTCGCGACCCTTTCGACCCCCTATGATTGACACCACGTCAATTATTTATTATCAACTATTCGTTGTGAATTATTCAATATACGAAGGTTGTTCAAAAAGTTCTGCCTCCACGTCTGTAATTACTTCATTAACAGAACAAAATTAAATAGTTTACAATGAAAAGTAACTTTGAAATGTCCGCCTTTCAAGGGGTACCTTATTTTTCAATATAGTCACCACTGGCGGCGATGCACTTCCGCCATCGATACACTAGTTGTTGCATGCCGTCACAGAAGAATGGGACCGGTTGTTGATGACAGCAAGAACGCGCCGCATGGGTGACTTGTTCGTTGGACACGAAGCGCCTGACCTTAAGATGTTCCTTCAGCTTCGGGAATAGCCAAAAGTCACAAGGCGCTAAGTCCGGGCTGTAAGGTGGGTGAGGCAAAACATCAGTGAAACCCAATTTCTGCAACGCCACACTTGTATCCCGACTTGTGTGAGGGAGAGCGTTTTCATATTGAACAATCGCCTTTTTTCTCGGACGAACTCGTTGCAGACGAGCGTGCAACTTCTGCACGTAGCGTTGTGAATTGACACTTGTACCACGTTCAAGCAAATCAATGTGAATCACACTTTCACTTTCTCAAAAGGTGGTGACTATAACTTTGTCAGCTGATGGCTGTGTCTTGAATGTCTTGAGACGAGGAGAGCTGGGATGCCTGTACTCCATGGACTGCTGTTTGGTCTCCGGGTCATAATGATATGCCCAGGTTTCATCACCAGTGACGATGCGATGGAGAAAAGCATCTTCCTCCGCTTCGTAACGTTCCAAATTCTGCTGGCACATCTGTAGTCGCACTTCTTTCATTTCATCTGTCAACATGTGAGGCACCCACTGGGAGCACACTTTCGTGAAGCCAAGTTCACATGAAAGTGAGACCTGATGATGAATGGTGATTTCGCCTTGACCACCCAAAAGTAGAATAAATGAAAGGAGGGAGGAAAAGGGTTTCTAATCTCGAACCATAGACGAAAGGATAGATAAATAAAATACTAGAATAATTAATTAGATTAAAAAAAGTAAAATAAAAATTATTAGATAAATAAAAGTAAAGAATTTAATTAAAGGAAATAATAATTGAAATTAGCTACTAATTAAAAATATGGCAATGGTTGCCCCAAATGTAAATGATGAACGAATATAAACATTTCTGTTGTCAAGTAACATTTACAATGTTTCGCATGAATTAATTTAGCATACAAGATATACAATTAAAAAATTCGCAATGCGAATGGAATCAAACGAATTACAAAATTTTGCCTGAGCTTAGTTTTTACATATTCATTCATAAACACTTAGCTGCACAATACTTCCTTGGCTGAAAAAGAAAATATTAGTAATGTCCTAAGTTTTTATTTGAAAAACAAAGTCTATGTGAAAAGTTTGTCCTCTGCTTTGCATGTCTTGGAATGGAATCTGCAATACAACAGCAGGCACGTGTTAGTCCATAGAAGTAATGTGATTCGTAATTGGGATCCTCTATTAAATTGTCTGGCAGTGTTAAAGTCCCGTCTTAAGTAAGATCCGGTTTAATCCTGAATTGTATTTTAGTATGTCATGGCCCCTAATCTCGTTATGGGGTCCAACGTATAACAATAGCCTAAGCACCTGGTCAATTCTCGTGTTGTTCTTCATCAGGTATTGTCCGTTCGCGCAGACCTGACGCCTGATCCCGTTACCAGACGGGTTGTCCCATTGCAGTTTAGGGAAGGGCGTCTTGCCGAAACTGGTTTTTCGCGCGGGAAAACCCAGCTACAGGAAGTATCGAGAGCTGTAACCTTTCCCTACTCAAGAAAAGGCAGCTAAGCGACAGTTAAAATAATCTCGTGGATCGTATAGGGCCTGTAGCACCTCTTTTCTCTCCAAACGCGTTTCTAATAGGGAACTGCCCTTCTTATTCCGCAGTAACCTCTAAAATACCCACTTACCGCTTAGGGAAAGGCTGAATGAATTTTACATCCAAGCAGACAATACGCAATTTTAATAAACTATTAATATTTAATATCTACTCAGACACATAGTACACTGAATAGTGACATGCAACTCTGTTATGCAATATCGATATTTACGTTGACATACTCTTGCCAGTGGGCAAACTAGAACTATGATCTTAACTTACATTTACCAACTAACTATTACATGCAATGATGTGCCTTACCTGCTCAAGGCTAAAGCCATATAAGAATAAGCACCTATTATTATTAATTAGTGTAAATAATTAACTCTATAGTGAACAGAACTGCCATCCCAATATAAATATATATACATTGGTTAAACAATAAGGATGTGGCCGTAACCTTCAGTTTGCTTCTATGCTCTGAAAACACCCTACTTGCCTAACAGGACCACCCTTCGTTCTGACTGACTCTACCCTTATTTTACCCTACTATTTCAACCCGTCGACACACTTAACCTGTCCCTTGTGTTCCTACTCCCAATCGGTGCTACCTCAGTAAGGAAATACACAGAGATACTCACTCACCACTCTCCAGTGTCCTTCTTCCTTCTAGGTACGCCACGTGTCGTCTCTCCGTGTCTTCTACGTACGACTGGAAATGGTGGGTAGGACACCCGCACTGCCCTAATATCACTGCCCTTGCGTAACGCTGTCCTCGTAACTCGGTGACACTAGGCACCCCCGTTTGTCCCTCGTTAGCTGTGGCGCACTTTCGATGCTCGATCGTCTCTTCCGCCACTCGCTCAGCTCCACCGCTCAATCCGCTGGCGTCGCTCTTCGCTCTGGCTTCCTTAGTGGTCCCGGCTTCTGTAACTCGCTTGTAACTCGTTCTGCTGTAATTCGCTTGTAACTCGCCCTGCTGTCACTCGTCCTTATCAACGCTCCACTATCTATATTCCTCCTGCACCCCCTTTTAGTCGGCTCTCTTGCTGCTGTTACTCGCCCTGCTGTAACTACCAGAACTCTCTGGTTTGTGGGATCGGGTCCTCTGGTCTCTGTTATTCACTTCTCGGTCTCAAAATCAACTCATTACACCTCGGGTCAACGGACCCCGGACTCTACTCGTCAATCCGGTTTTTCTCACCGACAAACTCAGTTCGACTCCTCTTACTCTCATTCCAATCTCTCTCTCCCTCGATTTTTCTCCAAGTCCCAACTGTCACTCAAACCTTCCCAGACCACTGCCAGGTTTCCACTCTCTACACCGACCAATCCTATGTCGCTTCCATATCAACTCCCACTCCTAACCACCGCTCATACGCTACTTGCACTTGACCACAACCTGTCTCCGCCTCCTTCTGCACACGGTCCTGCTCCTCTACTTTTCCACTCGGAACTTTTATATCTTAGAATACATGGCGGACATAAACGCTTGACAACTTAAGGTTTTTCTCTATTGCCTATTATTTCCAAATTGGCGCCGCCGAACCATAAACTCTGTCTACCGCTGCCTCGCCTATTTCAATCTTAGACCACCAGAGTCTCCACTTTTCTACCGCCCTTTGCATATACTTTTATGCCTTCTCTATTTATTTTTCATTAAAGTATGACTTAATTCTCTCGTTCACAAGCCCACCATACAAGACGCCCTTCCCTAAACTGCAATGGAACCACCCGTCTGGTAACGGGATCGGACGTCAAGTCTGAGCGAACCGACCATAGTTGCTCCAATTGGTCTCTTTTTCTAAAAAACAATCAAGAGAAGGAGCAAGAATCGGATAATAATTTACATTTTGCCGACGCTGTGTCTCACGATTTGTTATGTGGAAATTTTATTAAGTGAAGAAATTTGTAATTATGTAAGATGATGTAATGAAGCCACCCATATATTTAAATAATTAAAAAGTATAATTTTCATAAATTTTTGCGACACAAGAGTAATAGATTATTTGACATTGATGTTACTACCTAAATGTTGTCCTTATGACCGAATTATTAACTACATTCATTAATGCGAAATAAATTAAATAAATTACAACTGGTGTTAGAAACAAATACATTAGCATTTTGAGAAGCAGCCATTAAAAGTACATAGAACAAGTTGAAGGCAAACGTTTCAAAGCTATCGCAGCTTCATCTTCAGTGCGAAAATCGTTGAAATACTGGAATATTGTTTGAGCGTTACATATTCTGCGGGTAGATTGTGGAATTCATTTAACGCGTTACGATGGCTATTGTTGATAGATTGCCAACTTTCAAGGAATATTAGTCCACTGTAGTTATGAATATTTTTGTGCAAGATTTTCGCATTATGCCAGCATGGGACATGGCTCTGTTCGGCGCAGTGTTAGACAAGAAGTGAACTAAAATCTTGAGTCCTAAATTTGTTTTCATACTCTTAGAGTCTAGTTTTGAGGGTTATTTTAGTTTTACCATAATATTTGTTGACACAGTTACTGCAAGGTATTGAATAAATAAATCCGGTGGTTTGAATCTGCTGGAGTTGGGGTTTTTAGATGGGGGAGGATGTTAACTTAGTAATTGGTTTGTAGAAAACTGCAAAGTTTTGATATTTAAGAATCTTGGCGATGAGTTCAGAAATGCCTTGGTGATAAGGAAGTGTCACAGTTTCCCTTCTTTCTTTCCTAACGGTGTGAAGGGAACATACATTGGAGGAAGGTTGAAAATTGAGGATTCAAGATTTTTGTTCACTTCTTGTCAGATACTGAGCCGAACAGAACCATATCCCATGCTGGCATAATGCGAAAATCTTGCACAAAAACATTTATAACTATAATAGTCGAATATTCCTTGAAAGTTGGCAATCTAGCAACAACAGACATCGTAACGCGTTAAACGAGTTCTACAATCTACCCGCAGAATATGTAACGCTTAAATAATATTCCAGCATTTCAACAATTTTCACACTGAAGATGAAGCTGCGGTATCTTCGAAACGTTTGCCTTCAACTTGTCCTATATGCTTTTAATGGTTGCTTCTCAAGATGCTAATGTATTTACATTAATTAATTTGTGCTAATTTTTATTTTGTTACGCAAATTTCATGTTTTAAAAATACGTTTCTGATGTAGACAAATCAGGCTTGTAGCTGAAGGTTAAAATTCGTGGATGTTTTGATGCATTTTATTAATATTAATAATACCATCTAAGTAGACTAATGTATTTAATCTTAATTGATAAATTTCTTGACAAATTTTGCATTGAAAACTTTTATAGTGAGACACACCGAAATTCATAATCCCCCCCTCCCACTCCTTATTACACTGGCAGATCCAAGGAGGGCAATGGGGCGATCACCCCGCCCCCGAAAGGTTTCTGGATTCGCCATTGCCTTATTATAGAGTAGATGAAACTCAACTCTCTGTAAAAAATGTAATGTATAAAAGATCTATCATAGAAATCAATTTTAAATATATTTTTGACGTCAAAGAACAATTTCCATTGTCATGTACAATTTAATACAAAACAAAAAATTTTAAAATAAAATTCCACAATATTTTATTTTGAGAAAAATATTTTTCAGGGGAGCTGATCCCTCATTGGCCTCACTCCGTCTACTGTCCTGAGAGAAACCATATACAACAGTGTATAATTATATCCTTCTTAATGGAAATACAGGATCCAAAAACCCAGCAAGAATGCCAGCGGGAGGGTCGGGGACTGTTTAGTAGAATAACAATAACGCTCCCCACCTCTATTTGCATTCCTCCGAGTTTGTGGTATTTCAACGTAGACGTGGATATTTCTAAAACCTGCAAGAAACCGAGTTTTCAGAGTTTGTGTGGAACTGGCTTCCCTGTTGAGATAGCACACACACACCATTCCATTCCGAATAATGCCCTGTAAAAAAGCCATTTAGGACCCGTTCAGAATCACAATGGAAACAAAACAGGCAAAAGAAAATTTCACACTGGCATTTTTGTGTTTGAATTTTCAAAAGAAAAGTAATTTCAGGTTGGCAACAGTCTTTCTCGTCACCTGTTACCGCCATCTGTCGGCCGCTTTCGGGCAACTATGGATTCCTATAGCGGGATAGCTATTGATTGAACAGACGCTACTCCAACAAAAGATTTTCAAAATGACTATTTTGCATGACTTTTGAACTCGAATGGCAATTCAAAGGAAAAGTAGCGCGAACGCTTTAACTGTTTATGGTACTGCGTTCAGCTAGTTTGTGAGCTCTTCTTGAAAAAAAGATTTTTTTTCTCTACACACACACACACACACACACACACACACACACACACACACACACACACCTCTTCTCCTTATTTTGTTTGTATATTGCACGTCTCAAGACGATGCTAATGAACATTTGGGAAACGGGACTATTGGTTTAATGTGGTCACAGCATTGGACTGTTCCTGCTGTCATAGGCTGTATATTTAAATACTACATATACAGGGTGTTCATAAACTCCTTCAACAAAAGAGAGGGGGCTGGTGATAGTGCACATCAAGGCAAACAATATTTGCAATGGAACCTAAGGCAGCATCCCTCTCATGGTGCTAGAACAGGGTTCGAAAAATGGCCAGCATGCAATAGTATTTACAACTGGTGCATGAGCAGCCCAGGATGCAAATCAGGTCAACCGATTAAGGGCGTAGATGATGAAGAGATTGCACCTTCCTCTTTTCATGCACCAATTGTAAATATTTTTGCATGCTGGAGGTTTTTTAAACTTGCTCTTTTCTGACACGGTGTGTGGGATGCGGACCCAGGTTCCATTAACAATATTGTTTACCTTAATCTGTAGGTTACTATCACCCCTCTTTTTTGTCGAAAGAGTTTACGAACACCCTGTATATATATTTTCAACAAGACTGGACCAATCCCGTCTCTCGATCGCCACTGGAGACGGGATTTTTACAGCTGGCGATTAGAAAACCCTTTCCAATTAGGTTTCTCCCGCTTTCGGGTCGACGAAGGCGGTATCGTTTTTGTCTAGCGAGTTCATTTCATCGCGATTTGTTCGACCCTGTATATATGAATGTATCCATTTTATTTCGAAAACATCACATCCAGAGCTAGATTATAAAGCAAGAGCTCGCGAGGCCAATGTCCGGGCCCTACGAAAAGAGGGGCCCCAAAACATTTTATTTAATGTGGTAAAATAGTAAATTAATGCAAAAAAAAACCAAAAAAAAACCACATTGTTTTTCTTCCTTCTTCGGATTTACTATCCGAAATAAATCTAGCGAAATTACAGTTGGTATCTACAATTACAGCAATTATAACGACAACTGCAGCTTTGAGAATAACTAAACTTAACTCTTATTTTGTTGTTGTTGCTGGTCTTGCAATTTCACTGCTTAATTAAGCTATAATTTGGCTATATTTCATCATAAATGGCTTTAAAATGTTGCGAATTGTATGTTTTTAAAAGTTTGTTATTTTTTATTTTTATTTCACATTTTTTCGCAAACAATTTTATCTGTTTAAATCTTGATAAAATCGTAGCATTTTACTTTTTTCAAATGGTCATAAATGGCGTATGCGTGAGCCGCAGTGTTTCCAAAAACACGAAATTGCGCCAATGCCACACACACTATTTGCAACTTCTACCAAAATTTTCACAACTTCAGCTATGCAAGTGAATGCTTTGACATCCGACGTTGGCGTGAAAATGGGATAAAAAAAGCATAGTGTTACCTATATGTTTAAATGGGAATAGCGGGTGCGTACATTTTTCAGATTTATATCCAATCTTTATACCCGTGTCGGTGTCGGTGGGGGTAATGCAAGTTACGCCGGGACTCTAATAGTTATAGTCGGCCCCTGATCACAGTTTGGCAAAAATTGATACACAAGGCAGAATATAGGGGCCCAAGATTCGTGAAGGAAGACTGAAGAGAGAGGGGGCTCCGAGTCTGATTAAGCCGTTTTTATATTGGCTTTTTTCTTAGTATCCTGCCAAGTCATTATCATGGTGTTGATACGTCGTATTCGATTGGCATAATTGCGCGTCTTGGCGAAATAGAAGTTGATTTATTGTTGTAATTAACCTTAGGGTCCAGAGAGAGGGTTGCAGCTCCCCTATACCTAGCTTTTATTGGGAGAGGATTGATACTATGGGAGGAAGGGCTGGGATTTCCAGTTACAATTATGGGTGTTACTTTGTTTGGATTTCTTATGGCGCAAGAGCATCTGCGTACTATAGCCAAGATGCTCTTATGGCGCAAGAGCATCTGCGTACTATAGCCAAGATGCTCTTATGGCGCAAGAGCATCTGCGCACTATAGCCAAGATGCTCTTATGGCGCAAGAGCATCTGCATACTATAGCCAAGATGCTCTTATGGCACAAGAGCGTCGGCGTACTACAGTCGAGATGCTCTTATGGCGCAAGAGCATCTGCGCACTGTAGCGAAGATGTTCTTATGGCGCAAGAGCATCTGCGTACTACAACCACGATGTTCTTATGGCGCAAGAGCGTCTGCGTATTATAGCCAAGATGCTCTTATGGCGCAAGAGCATCTGGGCTATGCTGAGCCAACAATTATGGATATACTCTGTTCATACAACAGGCTAGGTTCCAGATCATCGTTGCAAAACGAATTTCGCCACATTAATTATTCTTTTTTTTTTAATCATGCAAATGGTAATCATGTAGTACAGGGGCATTAGGCACCCAAGCGCCCCCAATTCAATTTCAAGGTACACTGTTCCTTTGAACGCCGAATGACATGTTTTTAAAGATATACTTTCACTCCACAATTTTTAAATTGCTAGATAGGTACCTGGTAGATACGCAGCTAAAATTAATAAAACGTTTTCCAGCAACTATGCGCCTTATTGATTCAAATAAACTATACTCGCGGCAAAGCTAACCTGGTACACTGTTAAGGCTACGACGACCTATTCACGCCCGTGCAACGAGTATTCATTCGCGAATTGGCGAAAAATGAGGTAACCCTCAACCTTATTAGACTATTCATCGCCTAATTTGGAATGCAGAAAAATGCGATTGCCAAAATTCCACGCGCCAAATATCCCGCCAAGCGAACAAAGTCCTCTGAGTGGTCAGTTACTTTAATGACGTCAGCGCTTGCTATAATGAGTCTTTTTCCTAAATTTAATAAATACCAGATTTTAATTGCACAAATATGCCTATGTTTTATGTATTTGAGCATTATTTTAATGTTTTATGTACGAAATGTATCTTCTATTAACTCTCTTAACGTAAGAAAGGGCGAACTATATTGCACTGGCGAAATCATACTGCTCTGCGCCTTGTCAGTGTACCAGGTTAGCGTTACCACGAGTATAGTTACAATTAAAACAACGATGCAAGGTATCTACCCTAATGGGCCCCCCCCCCCCCACTTCCAAGTGAGAGGTTCTCTCATTTTAAAGTGTTTAAAACTAAAATGTTTAATTAAATTTAAGACCTTAGTATTTCTAAAATCACCATATGGATGATTATGGCGTCGTATAAATAGATATTAGATATCATTGAAAAATATCGAATGAGGAAAACGTCGCAGACGGAGGTATTACCATATCTAATTTCCACGCTTATGCTGCAGGGATATTCGCTGCACTTTCCAGGCGTTTGTGATTGGAGAAAACATGGGTGAAGAACGCTCAATAGCATTTCTCCTTGCTGGGATTACAGTACTGTCTTACCGCGGCCACCCTTCCCATTAAAATCATACACGATCTACTCTAAGCACTTCGCTTTGCATTTCATGAACCAACAGGCAATGCGTTTCATTTCAATTTTTTTGCCTATCCGTAAACGCACGTGAAGTAATTAAATTTTGTAATTTTGACATCTTGCATGTTCACAAATTTTTATAATCGGTTAGTTCCATATTTGTGCGTTTGGGTTTATTTCAGAAAGTTCATAAATAGGATATTTATGGGTTTAGAAGTGGGGAGATTATAGAGCTTTAACTCCGTATATTTTAATATGTATATACAGGTATACACATTTTCACCACAATGGGGCTTATGATATCCACCAACCCCCACCCCTGCGAACGGGAGTGAATTATTCTAAGGCAGGGACGGCGAACCTGTGGCACATTTGGCACGTGCGAAAATTGTGATGGCACGCCATCTATTTACAGGTGATATCATTTTATAAGCTTATAAGTTATTCAAAATTTTATTTTAATTGTTGCAATATACAAGTTTAAGTTTGTTTTGCACGAAAGAGCTAACCAATAAATATATAGCCCATTCTGGGAATGAGGATAGGCAGCTGAAAACTACAGTTGATGTTAAGAATTTCTAGCCATTGGCTGAGGGCACTGGCGCACCCATGTAGGGGGCCTAGGGGTCCCGGGCCCCCCTTGGGCTAACAAAGCGAAAAATTATTACGCCAACAGACACTGAAATTATTCTTTTAAAAGTAGTGAAATTGAAAGTAGTGACGATCTCATCGACATTTCTCTAAAACTCTTGTGACATTGATGAGATTGCTGTTGAGGTAAGCAACAGCAGTGGCTAGGAGCTGTCTTCAAACGCTTTCCAGGAGGTAAAGGTAGTCCAAAACAGTTGAAATAGAAATTCTGACTGCAGATATTTCTAATTATGTCAAGAAATCTAACCTCACTGATGAAAATAGGATAACAGTGCTTAAAAGTCTTTGGTAACCATACGCAAATTGCAATTTGCCTACGACCGTCATACTAGTGCTTCATAAAGTCAAGGAAAAATCTCATCATAATCAGAAATTTGGCTCGTATGAACTGAGTAAGCATAAATATCCAGGGGCGGACTGGGTCCTCTCAAAGGGTGCATACCTTGGATTACCGGACGATGCACCGGCCAGGGAAGCCGGTTGGCCGGTGGCCCAGTCTGCCCCTGTAACTATCTAGCTTACCCAAAAGTAGAAGCCAGTGCCTACAGAAAATTTTGTGTGTTC
Organism: Dysdera silvatica; assembly: GCA_006491805.2. Lineage (NCBI taxonomy): Eukaryota > Metazoa > Arthropoda > Arachnida > Araneae > Dysderidae > Dysdera > Dysdera silvatica. The sequence continues at coordinate 28,302,527 of QLNU02003225.1, read as the reverse complement.
TCTTTTTAATAATAATAATAAATTTTTCATTTATCACGGGAGACAATGCATATAATCTGCAAGTACATGTTTCTATATTACAATGAATAAGTTACGTGTACAAACTATAAACCACACATATAAATGTACATAAAATGCACCCTGTGACGATTCCCCGGTAAAAATAATATTTAACAAGCTCAGGACCCAGAATTGCCGTAAAAATCCTAAACTCTATTTAACAGGTGAAAAAAACAAAACAAAACATATGGGCTCTAAATTCCATTTAGCAAATGAATAAACAATTTTTTCTTATTTATATAAATCGAACACTACGCAGATTAAATCAAACAACAATATCAATCAACGTTTATTGGCGTAGTGATACCAGCGCCTTATTTCCGTTTTTAATGCCGTCAGGTGGATTATTCCATAAGGTTATACCTTTGTATTCGAAGCTTTTCCTATATAATTCTATTCCTATTTTAAGTAATCTTAAGCACTCTCTTCTTTTTAAATTTCTATTACGTTCACAAGACTGTATGTCTATGATATCAATATGTTTTAGTTCTTTTATCCTTTCACACATTAATGTTAATATACCAAAATCGTTTACTCTGCTAATTGGTAATATACCATGTTTAATAAACAGCGATGTCCAATTACTATTTTCACACCCATGAAGTCAGTTTAAGATCGACACAAGCCACACATCTACTTATTTCAAAAGAGTTTAATAATTGGAAGAAGACCTTGGAGAAGTTCAGTCAACATTAAGACAGAACTTTATTCTATCATAAGGATTCAGTTCACAAAGCCGATGAGTTTTTAAAGGTCGCAAAAGGAAAAAAGGCTTCCGTAGATCAAGTAGTGGACAGAGGACAAGCAAAAGCAAGTTTTGCACAATAGGCTTATTTTTAAACCTATTACTAAAACAGTGATTTTTTGTGGAAGACAAGGGCTGGCCATTGTAAAATTGTATAAACAAAATCTACTACTATTTTTAATTATAATTAGAAATAGTATATAGAATAGTGATTTAATTATCTTATACTGTAGAATTACTAGTAATTTAATAATGATAAATGAACATTCAAAAGAAAAAATAGCCTTAATTGATATGGCCCCCACCATTTTTTCCAGAAAAAATTCCTTGAACCAATGATCTCCCCTTGGAAATATTCTGGGTTCGCCACTGGTTGAAGGGAATAAAATCA
>QLNU02003225.1:28209741-28300172 GCA_006491805.2 Dysdera silvatica | reverse complement strand
CCACCCTTGCTTCTGAATAAAATAATATAAAATAATTCTGGCCGAACACTTTCCTGTTGCCGTCAAAGATATAGTCTTTTGGGGTAGGATGACAAAGAGAAAATTATACTTATTGTACCCTGTAAAATTAGATGTTTTTAATGAAATAATGCTATATAATCAGTAGGGTGGGTCGAATTTTCAAAAATTGCTCGAATCGAAACGTAATAATGCGGAAAAGTTGCTTTTTCTCGAGATAAGTACAGTGGCAAAAGAAGTTTTGGAATCGGATAATATCTTCAGGTCACACATGACCCTCAAAATTTGTGAAATTAGCCATAAATTGACCTTTTTTAGAAACTTTTGAATAGTGCCTTAAATTGGTCGGATTATCATGAAATTTCAGTTATGGCAATAATTTGAAACTAGCTAACGGTAAATAATACTTCAACGGACGAAACTACCCCCAAAGGGGTAGGGGGTCACTTTAGGACGAAAATTGGCCAAAATTGTGAAAAAAAAAACCCCAAAACATTGAAGAAGCGTTCAGGACTTCCGAAAAATAGGTTAAACCGATTGTTTGATAAATTATTTGCTGTGCAGCTCTTCGCCTGTTTGCATTCCACATTCAGTGTAAAGGAAAACGACCCAGACCTCACCATGGTGAAGTGGCCGCACTTCAAGTTCTACTCACGCCTTTCCCACCCAATCAACTATAGCTGGATGTGGAAAATCACTACTTTCTTGTGATTTGGTTTCAAATATTAGCATTTGACAGCGAGAAAGCAAAGTTGCTCTGATGAAAAACCAAATCTATCACCAACACACACTTTTCTCGCTGCTTCTGTGATTAGTTTCACAGTAAGTTTAACCTCCTGAGTGTGACATGGAAATTCGTTTATGTCGAAAATTAGTATCCGCTTGGAATGAATGAGGTCTAAGAGTTCTTTGGATATTTCAGATGCTAGAAGTGGAGGACAGGTAATTTTCGTTGATCACCAAGTTATCAACCCAGTGTAGTCTTTTGCATCAAAATTTAAATCAGGAGTGATGAACGTACATACGGATCTGCATTTCTCTGGTATTTCCCTGGCTTTTAAAATATGTCTCAAAGCAAACTCTCTGACATGATGTCTTTCTTCTTTTACCATAGCCAGAAGAAGATTCTTAACATGGGCAATGAAAGCATTGTTTTGGATTATTGGATCAATGATTGTTTTGAGATGATCTGGTAAATATCGGGAAGCCTGAATACACTGAAACACATGTTTTGGGCCTTGAAGTATTGCTGGTTGGGTTTTGATTGTGAACCATAGAGGTGAGTATACTTTCAGGATGAACGTTGTGATATGAATAAGATTTGAAGATGGGTCTGAGGAAGCAACGTATAGTCTAAGGACTCTATTAGCCATTACCCACCACCTGGAATGGCTGAGCAGTTCATGGTTACGAATGGCAAGATCTGGAGGACAAACACCTGACTAGAAGAATGGGCAGTGAAATTTCAAGTAAATATTTTTTTTATCTTTACTTAGGATATCCTTGTTCAATTTTGGAAGTATGCAATGAATTTCCAGAAATTTTGCCATTGGTAATTTTTCGCATCTTTGAAGGTGCTTTTCGATAGGTTCAGAGTACGACTACGGGGCATTTGTTTTGCCATCTAACTTTTCAATAAAGTGCCTCAATGGCAACTCATTGAAGTGGAGCATACAGATCGACTGCTACAAAGGTTTTTTGGCGGAAAGTTCTATAAACCTAATGGCTCCATTTTTCCACCTAGTTTTTATGTTTGTTCCATTGCATCCAATGCCTTTTTTGCCCATCTTAAGAATCTTTTTCTGGATTTGATGAAAGACAGCATGTCAGAGAGTTTGTTGTCAGACGCATTTTAAAAGCCAGGAAAAAACTAGAGAAATGCAAATCCTTACATACGTTCATCATTCCTGATTTAAATTTTAATGCAAAAGACTACACGGCGTTGATCAGTTGGTCGTCAACGAAAATTATCTGTCCTCTACTTCCAGCATCTGCAACATACGAGGAAATCTTAAACGTCATTCATTCCAAGCAGATACCAACTTTTGACATAGGCGAATTTCCATGTCATACACAGGTGGTTAAACGTACTGTGAAATTAATCACAGAAGCAGTGAGCAAAGTATGTGGCGGTGACAGCAGAGATGGTTTCATCACAGCAAATTTCCTTTCTCACCGTCAAATGCCAATATTTGAAAACAAATTCTAGTTCATGGGGAAACCGAACCAAATTAAAAGAGTAGTGATTTTTCACGTCCAGCTATGGCTGGTTGGTTGAGAAGGGCGTGTGTGGAACTCGAAGTGCGTCCGCTTCCCCGTGGTCAAGGTTCGGGCCATTTGCCTTTTCAATGAACCTGGAATGGAAATGGGCAAACAGCTACACTACAATAGTTAATCAAACTGTCTGCTTAACTTATTTTTCGGAAGACATGAACCCTTCTACAATGGTTTTTTTTTTTTTTTACAATTTTGGCGAATTTTTGTCTTAAAGCGACCCCCTCTCCTCTCCTTTTTGGGCGTATTTTCGTCCGTTAAAGCATCATTTTCTGTTAACTAGTTTCAAATTACTGCCACAACTAGAGTTTCATCAAAATCTGACCATTTTCAGGCACTTTCAAAATTTTCTAAAAAAAAAAAGGTCAATTTATGGCTAATTTCTCAAACTTTGAGAGTCATGCGCAGCCTGAAGGTATCCGATTCTAAAACTCCTTTTTTCATTGTATTTATCTCGACGAGTATCAACTTTTCTGCACTATTACGTTTCGATTCGAGCAATTTTTGAAAATTCGACCCATCTTGATAATCAGATGGGGTGCAAAGCACCCCGCGCGAGTTTTCTTACTCCTCTAATTCGTGCGCCCGTTCGCGGCATAACAACCGTTGACAATGAAAAACTGCAAAAAGTCTGGACCGAACTTGTTTACAGATTAAATGTTCGTCGTATTACGAAAGGTACAGACTATGCTGGCCACACACATATCTTTAACTTTTTACATAGAGCTGATTTTTACGACGGTCTTTGATTTTACCATGTTTGGCACAATATAGCCCAGATATTCTTGCGCCATAAAAATTCAACGAAAGGTACACCCATCGAATATTTGCAATTGAAAAAAAAAATTGGACTGATTTTCTTTATTTTCATGTAGCACTGATTATATTATGTGTAATAGTTTCGAAAATATAAATTTTTAAAATCCGGTCATTCATTTATGCTAACCCTGCATTTTTCCGAGTAAAATCACACAAACAACCACCTCCTCTTTCCTAGTTGCTAACGATAAACAATGGGAATTTCAAGGTGGTCTGTGAAAACCCAAAGTTAAAAACTGCCCTACGCTGAGGATTTCTTCAGCAGCCTGTGCTGACAAATTGGGATGAACAAGAAAGAGTATTGGAAATCAAATAAAGGTATTTTCTTTGTTCTATGAGGTTTGTTTGGATGTTTTATGGCGCAAGAGCATCTGGGCTATACTGCGCCAATGTTCTATGAGGTAAGGATAGCCAGAATCTTCGGACGTGAAATCTCATTCTAAACACACTAAAATAATATTTATATCATGAAAAGGCGTCCGACATGATTATGACTGCCATCTGCTTGGGCTTGATAAGCTGGGCTGGACTTCCAGATAGCTCGGCTGTTCTAAAATACATGGCGGGTTAGACATTACGTTGAGACGTCGGTTCTGTCTCATAAATCTCATGGTGCAGTCTTGGAATATATATATATATATGCAAATGTTTCAAAACTTGGTACGTATATTGTATTTGTAAAAGAGGATGGGAATTATGGCGTCAAACTCTTTATTTTGGATTATTCACGTGGCACAAAGACAACAAACGTTGCGCTATGACAGAATCACATTCTAGATGAGGTTAGGCAATGCTTCAAAGCAAACAGAAGATGCATGCCATGTATTTCTTAAACTGATTCGTGATGAAACGTAAGAAATATTTATATTGTTACCAGGCCTGCAGCTAGGATAAAGGGGCAACTGTGGCAAAGCAAAGGGTGTATGGGGCACGGGGTACCTGGGGTTGTTCTATATATGTATAAATAGCTCGATGGGGCAACTGAGGGCTACCCCCTGCTGGCCCCGGATTGGCTACAGACTGGGACGTATCCTCCTCCTTTTTTATATATTGCCCTTCGCTGGCGTGGTGGCAACCCGTTCGAGACGTTTTACACTTACACTATGGACTCCATACCTGGTTGTTTTTGAGCTTTCACACTACTCTGGTTTTACGTTCGACTCCATGAGTAATAGAAGTCACTGGCATATTTCTCACAACCGGGCGATTCTGAAAGCATGTATAGTAGTAGTCGGTCACTATTGGAGCCGAGGTATCGGCTAGTCGGTGATTTAAATATTTAATTAATAAAATTACTAAATATTTAATTAACAATTTTTATTAACAATCAATAGTTACCGTTGGCGTACGCAGGGGAGTGTGTTGATGGGGGTTGGAATCCCATTGCAATGAAATTTGTATATTTAACATAGGAATATGTGAGTTGTAGCTCTGTAACCCCCCATTGAGTCTATAACCCCCTTACGAACTTTATGCGTACGCCTATGATAGTTACGTTAACCCAAATCATATGAATTTTGTCGCTGTTATAGTGTTTTGGTCTTTTTTGCCCCAACCGCGGATCACTGTATCCAAAAATTTTGGAATGGGGCTCAGTCAGTGCCGGATTAAGGTTTTTATGGGTCTTGGGTTGAAAGGATAGAATGGGCGGCCCTTAAAGATTGCGGCCTTTGCAATATTTAGTCAATAAATCACGAGTTTTCCTTTAAAGTTCATTATCTCAATATTGAGGTTTATCAGTAACGAAAATTTCTGGGACAATTGTAAATAAACAGGATTATAAAAACGCTTAAGCTTAAATAATACCAGGATTCCCTCAAGGTCTTCACAGAGACCCAAAGTCGTGGGGGAGCCCTGGGCCCGGGTCTACTTCGGCTATACGTAATCCTGCACTGAGTTCAGAACAGCCCCGTAGCCAGAATGAAGGGGCAACCGAGGCAAGGCAAAGGGCATATAGGGCAAAGGGCATCCGGGAACTGTTGTATATGTAAATAGTTCGATGGGGCCACACCCCAGTTGGCCCCGGCCTGGCTACAGGCCTAATTGTTACTGAGGCAGAGGTTGTAATGTCATATGACATGTTGGGTCTGTATCATGTACTATACTCTTCCGGCAAAGCTAACCTGGTATAGTGACAAGGCGCAGAGCAGCATGATTCCGCCAGTGCGATATAGTTTGCCATCTATTATGTTAAAAGAATTAATAGAAGAAACATTTTGCATATAAAACATTAAAATAATGCTCAAATACATAAAATATAGGCATACTTGTGCAATTAAAATCTGGTATTTATTAAATTTAGGAAAAACATTCATTATAGCGAACGATGACGTCATTCAAGTAACTGACCACTCAGAGGACTTCGTTTGCTTGGCGGGAAATTTGGCGCCTGGAATTTTGGCAACCGCGTTTTTCTGCATTCCAAATTAGGCGATAAATAACCTAATAATGTTGAGGGTTACCTCATTTTTCGCCAATTTGTGAACGAATACGTGCGTGAATAGGTCGCCTTAGCCTTGACAGTGTACTGAGTTAGCTTTGCCGCGAGTATAGTTTCGCTCTCTTCGCCCTGAGGTGGCGTAGTTGTAACACACGTTTGGCTATCATGCCGAAAATCCGAGTTTGAGACCAAATGATATTGAGTGCTTGTTGTCCTTTCTTACTGACTGAGTTGTAGTCTGGTGTTTGATTCAATTAGTGACAAAAGTTTAGATTCCTCGAAAAAGTGTAAGTTTTAACGCAACACGTTTTCAATTGTCCTTGCGCCATTAAATGAATAAAATAATTTGATCATTTTGTATGTATTTGAATCCTATACAACAGAACTTTTATAGAAACTTTTATAAAAACTTAGCATTAGGTATTACTTTGGGATTGCATGGAATATTTATAAAATTTGGTCTCGCTTTCGAAAACTTAAACCCTTTCTAAAACAAGCGATGATTCTGAACGACATTGCGCAAAGACTATAAATTAAAATTGCACAAAATTTTTAATTCTAAAATTCATTTGTTGACGATGTCGTAGTTATCTCTGAAACAACGAAATAAGTGCACTTTGCTTAAATTTGTATTGCAGATAAAATACGCGCTCTTTCTCTCCTACAAAATCACATAAATGGTTAAAATTTTATGGCCATTATAATTTTTTTTCTATGCGTGATTTTAGTTTATATTTTTGGTATATTCATGTTTAGTCCATTTGGAACCTAAACCGTTTCAATATTTGCTTGACTATTCAGTTCGGACAAAATGTTTGATATTTTGGTTGGTGATCAGGGCGTGATGAACTAAAAGCGGACAAAGCAGTTTTTAAACAATGACTGTTTGGTTATTACTGTCCGCCCACCTCATAAATTACCAGGCACTGCATGCAGGGGCAGACTGTGTCCTCTCAAGGGGACCATACCTTGGATTTTCGGAGGGCGCAAGTTCTGTCTCCCACGAGGGCGCGGACGCCAACTCCGCCCCCAACAGCTTACGAGAATTACGTCTAACAATTGATAAATAAAATGTGTGCACGTAGATTTGATTCGTGAGTTTTATGTTTATAAGTGAAATTGTTGTAATCAAAAATTGCAACAATCAACAACAAGAATTGTCGCCAATTCATGAAAACTTTTGTACAATAAGAAATTGTTATAAATCTCGGGCGTTGAATGCAAAAGGATAGTTTTAAGGAATGAAATTTTTTTAATACAGCAGGAACATCATAAAATACCTACTTAATTCAATTCCTTCTATTAGCTCACACTCTCCCTATATATATATATATATATCTTGTTCAAATTTTCAATCGTTAATAAAATACTTTCTATCCATCCAATCAAGTTCAAATAAATTTTTTTAAACTTGTAGTGGATGACACTTGATGTTAATACAGTTTTTTCAAATATTAATTCATTAATTAAATTTAAATGAATTTTTTTTGCTTTCCTTTGGTGTATTTGGCGATTAATGCTTGCCGCCAATTACAGCCAAATGTCGCCAAAATTGCTTTTCGCAATTTTTCCCTTTCTTCCCTTTTATTTGAGCAGCGCATTGAAGGAATTGACTTTAAAAAAAAATTTTTTTATTATACTTGTTTTTGTCAATGGTTGTACAGCAATTTGGTGGGTGTGTAAGTTAGCACGTGGAATAACATGGCAGTGTAAATTTTGCACAACATTCCAAAAAGCTTGTAGACTCCTTCCCAGAACAGAATAAGAATAAATTTATTCAACCTGTGTGCAATTTTTCTCATACATTTATTCAGTAATATTTCTGTTACATAAACACCTTTGGGAATAAAAGGAAGTTGACTGATTAGAAGAGAAATTGAGGCTAGCAGAAAGCTCTAGCTTACTATGAGTCTCTTCTTAAGATAGGTAACACAATACATAAATAATATTTCACAATTTTTTTCTTTGATTTTGTATTTTTACAAAATTGAAGAAAAGAACTTTGATTTCTTTAGATTGTGAAAAGAGTTTTGTGTTCAATAATATCGGTAATATCCTGCAATTTATGTCGAATATTCTTTGAATAAATACAACGTTGAATTTGCGGTAAGTCTTAATACATCATTAAACCCTTTCGACTCTTCACTGGAGGGTCATCATAAGAATGTAACAAGACTTTGTGAAGTTATAAAATGGAAAACAATTTTAGAAATGAAAAAATTATTAAATGATATCAAATGCCAATAATAACTTGTGTTGCCGATTTGTGAAAAGAAAATAATGGGGGAAATTAAAAGTGCTAAAGTTATTATTTGCTCATTGATAGAATGTATATCCACGCTGCACTTAATTGTACCGGTGTTTCAAGGTTTCATATTGTGGGTGTTCTTTGGAAGATTTCTATTGCTTCCATTAGTCTTAGAGTGTTCATTCTTAGCGTTTGTTGCCAAAATTTCTGTTTCATCAAAATTCGGTTCGGCTTCGTTGTTGAATACATAGTGTGTAAGTCCTGTTTCGTTTTGTCCGAGCCTTAGGTTTACTTGATGTTCTTTTAAGCGGGTTTAAGTGGTCCTTTTGTGCTGCCTATGTAGTATGATTGGAATTTGTTTGATATGTTGACCAATGGGATGGGGTAATCACCTGATTTTCCTTATATTGTTATTGGATTCCTGTCTTTTCTGATGTTAATTAAATCGCGCGGTGAGTTTTGAAAGCCAGTTTTAGGTTTTTATTTGTAAGTTCTTTGGTTAGTGGTGCAAAGATTGATGGATAAAATGGGATTGCACCAATGTATTTGGTAGTTGTTTTTGACTTTTGTACGGAGGTGGTATCTTTTTTTAAAAAGTTTTTTTACTTTATGAAATACACTGTTGATTATTCTGGTAGGATATTGCGCTTCTATGGCTTTTTTGTAAATTAATGCTATTTCAATATCTCTCTTTGTCACGTCATTGCATAATGCAAAGGCTCTCGTGAAATGATTTTGTGTGAAATGGTTTTTGTGTTATGGCCTCATTTGAGAAACTGTGATGTGACTGAGAAGAATGAAGCCTGAGTTGTCACACGCAGTTTGGTTGAGTGAAAATTGCGAGTGTGTTTAGGCAGTAGTTTCGTTTTAATATTTAAGTGAAAATTGCAATAATTGGCGCGCCTGTTGTAGCTGTTGTCTGTCGTAGTTGTTGCTTTTACCATTCGGACATATTTTGTCATAATTAGTAAATGGGGAAGAAGACGAATGCGATGATAGTGGAGGCTTTATATTGTGATTATCACAGTTTCGACAACGAAAAAAAAAGTTTTCAAATAGTATTTAAACATTTCTTTGACTTTGGAGTTAGACGTTTTCTGAGATGTCACCATGAATGAAAAATTTGGTTTGTTTGTTTTTTGGTTTTACGGCTCAAAGACTACAGTGGTCATGCTGCGCCGGGACCTACTGTTTTCCGAGGAATCCGAACCTCTTAAGGCCTAGGGAACCAAACCCCGGACTACAGTGAGCAGTGCGATCTTTATGAGATCTCTGAGTAAGCGTTCTTTGCACTGCTGGGAGTCGAACCCGGATTAGCGGCGCACTAGGAGAACGCGTTACCACACTGCGCCACCGCAGGGCGAAAAACTTGGACGCTACGAAAAATGTTCTTAGATTTCAAGAGTTTTTTAAAAGAAATATCGTTGATGTCGTATTCGTTAAAGTTCCGAGAATATAATATTTCTATCATAGGTTATAGTTTCGTGGGGGGGGGATCAATCTGAAACTCTTTTGTCCATTGTCCAGCTCTCGTCTTTGTCCTTTTGGCCTGGCTGGTTAGGGGCCATGACGTTTATTTTTGGGTGGTACTGTTCTGCAGCTGTCGGTCAAGCCGCTATCACGGAATATTTCATTTGAGGAAACATTGAAACACGTCGTATCTGTTTGAGTCTGGATAAGGGAAGTACCTGAAACCACAGGTGTTGTAATAATTATGAACAAATTGAAACAAGTGGAATTTCCTTTATTTGTCATTTATACTCGCGGCAAAGCTAACCTGGTACACTGTTAAGGCTACGGTGACCCATTCACGCCCGTGCAACAAGTATTCGTTCGCAAATTAGCAAAAAATTAGCTTACCCTCAACATTATTAGGCTATTTATCTCCTAATTTGTAATGCAGAAAAAGGCGGTTGCAAAATTCCAGGCGCCATATTTCACGCCAAGCGAACCAAGTCCACTGAGTGGTCAATTATATGAATATTTGAATGACGTCATTGCTTGCTATAATGAGTCTTTTTCTTAATAAATACCAGATTTTATTTGCACACACATGCCTATGTTTCATGCATTTGAGCATTATTTTAATGTTTTATGTAGGAAATGTAACTTCTATTAACTCTGTTAACGTAAGAAAGGGCGAACTATATTGCACTGGCGAAATCGTACTGCTCTGTGCCTTATCAGTATATCACGTTAGCTTTGCCACGAGTATAGTTAAGTTTTACTGGAGCTTTCTTTTAACAAAATGATGCAAGAGAGGGCGGATCACCCCCCCCCACATCTGCTTGAGACTGAAAATCAAGCCGGCCCTGCGCTAGTGCAGTCGTAACGAAATCGCTTAGCTTGCAGTTATGCCGGGTTCGATTTCCGACTGTGCAAAAAAATAGAACGTTTACCGACTAGCTGCGGGGGTTGATTTCTTAGCTCTTAAGAGGCTCGGATTCTTCGGAAATCTTTAGGTTCTGGCGCAGTATGACCCTTGCTGTCTTTTCGTCGTAAAACCCAAACGAACAAAACTAAGCCTAAGAAAGTCAATAGGATTGTCTACTTTGCACCCAACTATTTGCTTCAAGTGGACGTACCTGGCTGAAATGAATGGTGAGAACCTGGCGTGTAGCCATGATGAAGGGGCAACTGGGTCAAAGCAAGAGCATATGGGGCACGGGGCATCCAGTGATTGTTCTGTAAATATAGCTTCGGTCGGGCAACTGGGGAACAAGAAGAGGCAATTGGGGCCGTGCCTTTGCTGGGCCTGGCTTGGCTACAGGTCTCGTAAGCACACACATACCAGCTTGATTCCTAACAATCAGAGTTTGAACAGACAAGTAATTTGTTGGGTTTGATTTGTTCGAGCAATTTGCTGGGTTTGATTTGTTCGAGCGATTGGTTGAGTTTGATTTGTTTGAGCGATTGGTTGAGTTTGATTTGTTTGAGCGATTGGTTGAGTTTGATTTGTTTGAGCGATTGGTTGAGTTTGATTTGTTTGAGTAATTGGTTGAGTTTGATTTGTTTGAGCGATTTGTTGAGTTTGGGTGATTAGTTGAGTAGCCATAGTAAACCTCATTTTCAGAACCTCGCAATTTGTCACCTACAAAAAAAGATATCACAGAAAGCTTCGAGTGTAAAAGGTTATCCGGTTATGAGATCGAAATGTTAGAAGTCCTGATGTGGTCGTGAGCTCCTTGATCCTCGACAGTATCTGATCAAGTCAATTACGTATGCGTGTGAAGAATAGCTCTGGATTTTTTCATATAGGGATATGCTGGGATAAAGACATTGGTCCAGAAAGTGGTCTTTTTCGTGACACTTGCGAAGATTCCGTCTGTTCAGCGTCACGTGAGAGAGGACCTGTTCAGCCTGATCAAGAATAACTTACGGAGATCCAACCTACTCGTGAGCAAATATAAATATGTTTTGAGTCCTGTGTTTCAAACTTAACAATTTCAAATTTAATTTAAAAATGAAAAGTAGCTGTGAGGGACAGAGAAATATTCTCACCGTCAATTTTAATTTAATTTTCATTGAATATTTAGAAAAACAAGTGAGAAAATTAAATTAGTGTTAAGGACTCTTTCGATTTGACTTTTCCTTAGTTTCATGCCCAGATCGTCAAATTTCTCAATTCCTTAACGATGTTAAGAATTGAGTTTAGATGGTCGTTTTTGATGAAACTAAGTTTAGATGGTTGTTTTCGATGAAACTAAGTTTAGATGGTTGTTTTTGATAGTTGTTAATATTTTCCTTCGTTAAACAATTGCTAATTGAGTGAAGATTATATCAGAAGCTAATTAACTAGAAATTAATTATACGCCAAATATTTTTATACTGTTTAAAAATTACCTTCACTATTAGGTTCTTTTTTAACGTAAGTAATAGTTAGTCAACGTTTATTGGCGTAGTGATACCAGCGCCGATGTTATGGCGTGATTAGATGGTGAAACGTTCGATGTACGCCAATAAACGTTGATTTATATTGTTGTTTGATTTAATCTGCGTAGTGTTCGATTTATTTAAATACATGTACTGCAACGGGCATTTCGATCAATTTAATACCAGTCTCTTTGCAATTTGGTTTAAATAGTAGTCCATGTACTACACCATTCTGCGAAATAACTGGCAACAGTAAATAGTCTTTATATACGTTCGTAAAGAGATTATATATTGTCCTTCGTAGCTCAGTGGGTAGAGCCTCCGCCCGGCAAGTGGAAGGTCGTGGGTTCAGGTCCCACCGAAGGCAGAAATATTTATTTTCTTTCGAACGTTTCACCATCTAATCACGCCATACCATCGGCGTTGGTATCACTACGCCAATAAACGTTGATTGATTGACATTGTTGTTTGATTTAATCTGCGTAGTGTTCGATTTATATAAATAAGTAATAGTGTTTTCTTTATTTTGGTATCTCCTCTCAATTATTTCGTTCTGATTAGCGACCATTTCTATTTAACGACGATATTTTGCAGTCCTGACAACTACTTCATAGAACCATGCACATTCTGATCAGTAGCATAATAATTCAAAACTGATGGGGGTCTCAAGTACTTTAAAGAAGATTTTGTGATGCGGACTATGAGAAAATGATGTGTTTTGATATCCAATGGGGGGTGCTTGAGCCTCCATAATCCCTTCTTTTTACGCCACTGATTCTAATTAACGCCTTTATCTGTTTAACTATGTTTTTCTCCGCCTTTGAAAGTCTTTAATGGGAGAATTTATTGTACTTAACATAATGACAAACGCAGTACTTAGAACGACAGTGTTTGTCTAACTAGTTGTCACAAGTTATCACCATTAACTAGCCACCACTCACTAGTTAATAAGAAAGGATTGATTGATTGATTGTTTGGCTTTTTTATGGCGCAAGAGCATCTGGGCTATACTGCGCCAAACATGGTAAAATCAAAGACTGTAGTAAAAGCCAGTACTTTTTAAAAATTTAAAAACGTGCGTATGGTCAGCATGGTCATTTAAAATGTCAGACAGTGATGAAGAGTTAAAAGTAAGAGTGCGGGCAAGTCTATAATAGGGGCATTGAGTTAAAATGTGTAAAACACTCATGGGTTCATTGCACACTTGGCAAATTGGTGCTGGTTTTCCTTCCAACAGATGTCTATGGGTGAGATGGGAATGCCCAATGCGAAGTCTAGCAAGGAGAACCTCCTCTTTCCGATTTTTACGGTATGAGGAGGGCCAGTTACCAATTGTATGTTTAATATTATTCAATTTGTTATTGGTTTGATGATCCCATTCTTCTTGCCACCTTTGATTCACACAGGTCTTGATAATTGGTTTCAGGTCAGAGAAAGGAAGAAGCTGGCTAGAAGCAAGTGGTGAGTTCGTTGCCCTTGCAGCTGCATCAGCAGCCTCATTCCCTTTGATACCAATGTGAGCAGGGATCCAGCAGAATTTAATATTGGAATGATTGTGCAGGTGCTGCAGTTGTGAATGGATTTTGGATAAAATAGGATGAGGTGAATATTTAAAAGATTCCAGGGCTCTTAAAGAGCTCTGAGAATCGGTACAGATGATACAATGAGTTAAGCTATGAGTTGAAATATACGCAAGTGCCATGGAAATGGCATAAAGTTCTGCTGTGAAAATGGAGTATGATGGGGGGATTTTTTCTGCAATGGCACTGTTATTAATGACAAATGCAGAACCCACAAGAAAGGGAAACTAAATTCCCTACTTGATACCCCAGGTGCCATATTTTTTTTCAATAAATAGGCATTGCGGTGGCGTAGTTGTGTCGTGCGCCCCTTATGTAACCGTAACCCGGATTCGAACCCGAACGATGCCGAAAAAAGAGCGCTTACCATCTTGTATTCCGGGTGTTGATTCTCTAGGTTATAAGGGGTCCGGATTCCACGGGAAACTGTAGGTTCCGCGATATTTCCATTCATCCAATCATGCCCTTTGCTGTCCTTGCTCCTTAAAAAAAAAAGCACAAACGTTTTACTGATGATTATGATCCCTAATTTGTGCTTTCTTTGAATGGACAGACGTATTTGGAACAAACCCAATACTGGAAAAAGTAATTTTAATAATAAAACTCTGTATACAAAATATAGTTTGGACGATAGTGAACTAAACCAATTTAGGGAAAACATTGCAACTGTTCGATTGTTATCTTACAACAAAATAGGGAATTTTTGAAGAAACAAAAACATAAAAATCCCCAAACTACGATCGCTGTTGCCAAATTTGAGTTCAAAATACTTTAAAAGACGTTTCTATTTCAGATTTTCTTCCCTACTTGGGAGTGATCTTTGGCTCTGGTAACCTCAATGTTACTGTAAATGCTGCAAAACAGCGAGGAAACTTTAAAAAATTGTTTGTAAACTACCTTCTGCTTTTTTCCTAACTATAAAGAAAGAAAAAGTAGTATCCTTTTTTCGAACTTCATCGGCAGAAAAGCGTCTCAACGGCCGTATGAAACGTTTCTTCAGAAACAAGGACAAGATTCCGAGAAGATTTTTCCCTTTTTTTAGGTGGTAGTTCCAGTTTGGCAACGAGAAGCCGTTGCCCCATTGGTTCGACGGCCATAACATCATTAACGTGTGATTGTTTAAGGCCGTTGCCATATCCCGAAGAACAAACATTGCGAACGTGCAAAGACGCATTTTACTATCCGCTCAGAATTTTTTTAACCAAACGCCAAGTTCATTCATCATTTCTGTACCCTTTTTGGCAACAGTTTAAAAAGCTTTTATCCTCCATAACCGAACAACAAAAATTCGTGAAACAAAAACAATGCGAACAACGACGAACTTGGACCATTTTTGATGCCATTTCTATGGACTACATTCGCATGGACAAAACACAAGTCGTAGTGAATAAGTTACCAATATAATTTAAATTATAATAAAACCAGTGTGATACACCGATTTTCGTAAATCGATAAAATGATGGGAGGAGGTCCAAAAAGTAAGAAACCTGTGAGATAGAAAATGAAGGTTGAGGACATCATTATTAAAGTTTAAAAATCCGAAGTGACAATGGGCTGGGGATATCGTAAGCGCTGACAAACGACTGAATTTCTCAATTAGATTCTAAAAGATCGTCGAAGACCTAAGGAAGGTCCTTCGACTAGAAGAGTGGATGAAATAAGAAAACAGGTTGGAGTGATATAGAGGCGAATTACTCATATAAATTTCTATGAAAATCGTTTAGAGTTCATCTGCGTTCAGCAGTGGTAATCGTTCAAATAATATAATTATTTTGTGTATATAAAGTAAAACCTCTTAGTAGACGCTCCCGAATGGCGGGCACCTTTTTATTCCAATGCCTAGTCCAAATATTTGTTATCATCTAATCCTTACAAAGAATGGATAGATAGATATTCAAGTCCCGAGGTGTCCGCTATTCAGAGGTTTTATGCATTAAATTATCAGAAGTTTTCATTATATTATGTCTATTGTATATAATATTTTTCTAAGAACTTTGGTACAAATGAAGCCCATTTTGCTCGTTACGTTCAGTGCCCCGCATTTAATATCGCGATTAAAGCAAGCGATAGTAACTGATTAATTGATATGCTTTCAAGCGAAGGGAATATCGATATGTATAATGATATCGATACACGAGTTCTATCGAAGCAAGCTGCTGGAAATTTGCAGTCTCCGCCCATGCGAATCAAAACATTATAATCTGTTTCGTAGGCGTTAGCGGTGGTATACTCACAACATATTATAATAGCAAACATCTCGCTCGACTTGGTCTTATGAAACGCTAACTCGGAGGCGTAGTCCATGCTCACGCGTTTCTCACGTAACACGCCATCAATTCAGGCATTTGTTCCGCAAAACACATCACAATGCATCCGTTACTAGGTTTAAGTTCCTTCAATTGAATTAGTAAGCTGCGAACCGATATTGTAATGAATATTAATTATTCTTTAATTATAAAGCAACGTCTGCCCGGTTTTAATTAATGGCATAACTACCACCATTCTACACGTAATGGAATGAAAATACATTAATTTCTCTGGTAAACAACATGCAAAGGAAGGAAAAGGAACGTCCCTAGATAGAAAAACAAATATTAATAGGAATGTATATAATTCTATAAAGCAGTAACCGGATCAAATAGTTTATCATTATTAATCAGAATTATGTTATTAAGAGGGCTTAGTGTATTTAGCAACTGACTGCGACTTTTAGTTTTTCTATTAATTACTTTATTAGTTACATTACGAACTTGGTAGTTTCTTTTTTATCCGACCATGTTTTATGAAAAATGGCGACGGGATATTCGAACTTTAATTGCATCGACACCCGTGTGACGGAGATTTCAGAAAAACTGCGGATGATCATGATGAAAGAGAGGAAATAGAGGGGGGCTATTGTACACAGGTGTCAATTGTAGAGAACAATAGGACACCATTATAGTCACCAACAACGTAACAATTGTTGGGGAAGTTGGAATTGTCCTTAACGACTTGTGTTGTTAAGGACAAACTGGTTAAAACAAGTTAGTTTCTTAACAATTCAATTAGTGGATGTCTCCTGATGAAGCACCTTTATTGCAATGTTAATTAATGTATGTTAATATAGTATTCGTGCACTAATATGTCTTTGGTCAACCAGTCTAAGAATTATCATAGTGCACACTTGTTACTTGTTGTAAAGATTGAAGAAGTATGTCACACAGATTTGGTGTTAAATTTGAGTAAATATTGGTATAAAGGGATGATATAGAATACGGGTTTGATATAACAATTGAATGAATCTTGTTACATATATCGGTTTGATAATTGTTTACAGTGGAAGGGATACAACAGTGAATTTGTAGCGTTTAAACGGTACTGATAATGTTATGTAGATATAATTTGACTAAGTCTCATATAGGCTGTTTAAGCACTATATACAATACACTGATTACAATTTGATAGTGTTGAAATTTTAGTTAAACAGGTTGTTGTAAAAACAAGCACATGAGACTGTTATAAATAAAAATAGGAGGCTTTAAAGGCCAGAGGAGGTTGTAAAGAAATACACTGTTTCGAAAAAAAAATGAAGTACCATGAAGAAATTATCTGTTTTTATTGAAATTAAATGTACATCCAGCACATACACGGGTAAGGATATGGTAAACAATTCAAGGCCGTGGGACCCATCAATGTTTAGGAATTGCACATTAAATGTTCAAATCAATAGTTGGTGAAACCCTCCCCCGTGGGGGCGATGCATGCTTTCATACATTTAGTTAAGGACTGATAAAGGTTCCTAATGTCATCCTGCGACATATTCTTCCGGGCAGTCCTTACTTGTTGCACCAGCTCTGCGACATTTTGCGGTGCCCAAATCCAGCAGCCTACCATGTCCCATACATGTTCGATTGGCGAAAGGTCTGGTGACCTTGCTGGCCATGAAAGGGTATTAACAGTACGGAAGCAGCTCACAGATATGCGAGTCGTATGGGGCCTGGCATTATCTTGTTGGAAAATGACTCCAAACTGTCGTGTCATGAAGAGTAACGCCAACGGTTGCAGGATTTCATCAACATATCGTTGAGCTGTGAAAGTTGTATGCAGGATGACTAGGGGTGTCCTGCTGTCGTATGAGATTGCCCTCACACCATCACACTAGGGGTAATGGCTGTGTGCCTTTGTAAAACAAAGGGTGGTTGGGACCGCTGGCCCTGGCGCCTACACACATGGATCTGATGGTCATCTGCTCCAAGACTGAAGCGGGATTCATCTCTGAACACTATGCGATGCTAATCTGCTGGCAGCTATGATGATCGGCTACGACACCACTCCAGACGACTCTATCAATGGTGTGGGGTTAAAGGAAGATGTCTTAACCTGCGAGCAGGCTCGCCAATTACAGAAACGCGAGACTGGTGTTTTGCGCCCCACCTGATTATACAGCATTATTAACCTTACCCAAAAAGATTGTTACTTTGAAGGCAACAGGAAAGAGTTCGGTCAGTTTCAAAAGCAAGGGTGGGCGTTTTTTTTTCACAAATTGTAAGTTGTGGGGTGTGAAACACACCCCACGCCTGCTCGCGGGTTAAGGGCCGCTGTGAGGGTAACCCCACCTCAGCCAAGCGTTGTGAGATGGTGGAAGGTGCCACGGGTGGTATGGAAGAGACTGTAGCACGTTGGATGGCGGACAATAATGACGTTGGGTTAGCTTAGGACTGTCGCACAGCCAACAGATCTTGCCCCGCATTTGTGCACCTTGTCTCTCCAGAGCTTTTATTACGCCGATGGGTTCCTCGCAGCAACCATTGCTGCCAACACCCTTGAACAGCAGTATCCGTATGGTGCAAGTGGCAGCCTATTGCTCAGTAGGACCAGCCAGCTTCAAGCATCCCGACTATGCGACCACGTTTGAAATCGTAAAATTGGCTATAAGGTCTTCGACAACGTCCCAACGTCATTACTGGTTGCGTCTCCAGGGAACTGCAACGCCGACAACGAGAAAAAATAAACCGTTCGCAATTTTTACCTCTTTTATACGATGCCAGTTGCGCAGTAGAAATGCGCGCTATGATCGAAGTTAACACTCATTGGCTTTGAAAATTTAATCCTTTGCATACTTGGTCTAAATTAATTTTTATGCGAAATTTCGTGATGATCAGATTAGCTTCTTTCTTTCTTTTCCTTTCTTGCAAAAGAGCGTATAAGAGGTTGTTCCAACTACAGGAGGATCAGAAGCGGCTTGAATGTAAGGTGAGGTAGGCAACCGCCTAGATCTTCGCGCCATCGGAGACCTTGCGCAACACTTCATTATTTGCATTGACTTTTCTAAACTTTGAAAAACTTTATACGAAAATTCAAATATTTGTTATATTAAAAAATAAATAAAAAATAACTTGAGCAGTTACAATTTCAAATAATGTAAAATTTCTCTATTTAAATGAAAGTAGGGAATTACTACAAAATAAATAAATTTACACCTCTGCAACAAAAAACGAAGTTTAATTTATAGTCTACAAATGGGTAGATAGTCTGACAATTTACGCGAAAGGGGAGAAAAAATTGTAAATAAGGTGAGTATGTGGTTGAAAAGGAGATAATTTTTTAGGGAATAGCTCCCTCACTATTAATACAATGAATCTTAGCAGTTATAACAAGTTTGGATTAGTTTAGTTATTATTTATTTTTAGATATAACTTCGGATGAAAAAAAAAAGGGCCATAATAAATACAACCGATTCCGTTATTCAGACCTACGTGTAAATGTAATTTATTTGGAGGCCTCGTTAATCCATCGATCGCATCCCAAATTACCTAACGCGCTATAGACGCATAAAGTAAGTAAACAGTATGGAATATTTGCGAACAATTTTAGGTATGAATAAGCTTATGTCGGACGAGATTATTGTGATTTGAACAATAATTCAGGTGTGGAGTCTGAGTAAGCTTGCAAAACTAAGTCACAGTGTTCAAATTAAATATTAATATATTCTGTTACAAACACTTGAGTCATTGATTAAATATGATTAGTATTTAAATATATGATCAGTATGTAATGCATTTCATTTTCTTTTAGTAATTTGCTTCTCTACCCATTCGTCCTCGCCTCCACTCTCAGTCAAAATCATTTAGAGAAGCTTTCAAATACAGTAGGACCTACTTATAACAAGAACACACTTAGCGAGGTTCGGGATATAGCCAGGAAAACGTCAATTCCGTTCGGTATAATGATTAAGTACAATAGAATTCAATTGTTTTTAATGACCAAGATTTTTGCAGGTCGGATACAACCAGCATTTTTGTTTTGGTTCCAAATTCTTCGTTATTTTTGTTTTGGTTCCAAGTTCTTCGTTATATGCGGGTCTTCTTTTATAGGGCCTCGCGCAGTACACCCTGCATTGGGCCTCCAAACTCTAGGGCCGTCTCGAAGGAGACTGTTATAAATAAGCATAAAATTATTAACTATAAACTTGTATATGTAAATAAGTATGCGGAGCTGCCGTATATTCATCAACATTTATTACATTAATTAACAATATTCATTACATTAATTAACAATATTCATTAACATTAATTAACAATATTCATCAACATTTATTACATTAATTAACAATATTCATTAACATTTATTACATTAATTAACAATATTCATTAACATTTATTACATTAATTAACAATATTCATTAACATTTATTGCATTAATTAACATTATTATATTATAATACTGTTGTAAATATCAATAGGAAGCTATTGTACATAAGTAGAGGATATAAAGTATTATAAGAGGCTATTGTACATAATCGCAGTAGAAATTTAAAACAATAAAAGACGATAATAACTATAAGAATTAAATTTTAAGCGTGTCAATACCATAAACATTCAATTTTAAGCTCGTTGATACACCATAACCCAGATAGCAAATGGAGATCCTCGGACAACCTTTCAGGATGAGCGGGACATTTGACTATACCCGAAAAATATATGGATGACGTCCCTAGGACGTCCTCAGAATGTCCAAGTTGCCGGGGTCGTGAGGTCCTTATAACGTCCTACGTACCCTGAAAAAGACGTAGTTCGAATATGTTTTGGCTGATTTTAGCATCTGAACGGTCAGGGAGCTCCTAACCCGGACATCCTCAGGACGTCCAAACATCGTGAAGTTTAATTCTTAAAAATTATATTTTAATATAGTTAATACTACAAGAGATAAGCTTTAAGATTGTAATAAATACAAGAATTAATCTTTAAGATTGTAATAAATATAGGAATTAAACTTTAAGATCGTAATAACTATAGTAATTAAATTTTAAGATGGTAAGTAACTGTAAGAGATCGTTGCAAATGGACATAGGAGGCTATCTAAAAGGGTTCCTAATTTGAATGTTACAGTTTAATTTTGTTGCAATTCTGTATATGTGATTAATTGATTACGTCCGGGTCACAAATTGCTGTTGTATGTATTGAAGAAATGCAGTAATTCTATCCAGCTAAAATAATATTTATTGATACTTAAAAGGCTTAAGTTAATTTAATAATATACGCCAGTAAATAAATTAAGCCGAATACACTGTTAAAAGAATTTAATACTCCTTTTTAGTGGAGCATACGAGAATGTCCTGTGCCACTTCAATGGTAAACGGAAGACTGATTTGATTTTAGAATTCGGAAAACAATTGCACGTACTGTTGCCAAATATAAAAAGCGAAATTTTAATTATACAATATATTTGTTGCCAGATTCGGAAATTAAAATTATGTACATTTAGAAAACATGTAAATGGAAATTGGCATTTTGACAATTTTAGAAATTGAACGTTTAAGTCTTTTTTTGCGTTTCTAAGTGGCAACAGTTAAGAAAGCCTGCGAAGTGAACTATCTAGCTTACAAAGGCATTCATAATAAGCCAGTTTCACAGCCCAAATTAGGAAATAAAGAAAATGAATTTTATGCCATGTTCAATGTGCAAGCAAGTGGTAATCACATCGTCATTATCAGGGGCGGACTGGGCCGCCGGTTTACCTGTCCCCAAGCTGGTGCGCCCTCATGGGCGATAGGACTTGCGCCCTCATGGGCTATAGGACTTGCGCCCTCATGGGCTATAGGACTCGCGCCCTCTTATAGTATGCGTCCTTTGAGAGGACCCAGGTCATCAGGTCTGCATATACCGTATGTAAAAAAAAATATGCGCCATTTATTTCATTTCCTTCTCCGTTTTTCATCGTCCATAGCCGCACGCACGGGGGAGTTAGTGCGGGCCATAACCCCCTCCCATTATGGTATAATATTGTATGGTAGTAACCCAGCCTGAGTAGCGTGCATAACGTGATCAAACATATTCTGCCCAAGAAAAGAGAGATAATGTTTGCAGGAGGTAGAAAGGGTATTGTAATAAAGCGTGCAAAAGGCTGTTTCAAATGCTTATTTTGCATGCAAATAGTAAATTTTAACATGTACTTATAGAATTTTACAATTCTTACGCGCTTTTAAAACTTATTTATTTTAAAAGTATTGATGAGGAAAATAACATTGCATAAAAATCAAATCAAGAAATCAATTTTCGTGATTAATATCGACTTTATAAAACCCTGACTCTAAGTTGGTTCTTTTCCTCCTTTGTCCATATATTGCTCACTGCAGAAAAAATAAGCTCAATCAGTGCATTATCTCCTGGAAGTGATAGTATATACAGGGTGTCCTAAAAACATTGACCGTAACCCTAATTCCTTAAATATTGATCTTAGACATATGTATTAAATTGGAAAGCGGCGTAAAAAAAAGGTGCAGAATTTTGTGAAATCGATTAAAATTGCAGTGGATTATTTTTCAAAGAAATACAAAATTTAAATTTTTGTATGGTCCCTGTACACAAAAATGTCCATTTAGTAAAATGTTCCCCATACTCTAGTAGCTCAATATACAAAATTTCAATATTCTAATGGAAAAAGAACCAGAGATATATACTCATGTTTGTAAAAATTGCAACACCATGAAGGACTCGTCCGAATTGAATGAAATTTAATGTACAAACGACCTGTGTTGATACAAATAAACGATTAAAATTACAAAGCAAAAAAATAATATTACATGTCGAAAATCAGTATTTGGTGAAGCCACCACGCGCTGCAATAAGTGATGCTATACGACGTGGCATGGAATCAAACAGATGTTGAATGTGTGCCTGAGGAAGAGCATTCCAGATTGCTTGTATGCGACCCCAAAGTTCATCTGTAGTAGCTATGGGACGAGGATCACGAGCGAGACGCCGACCAACGAAATCCCACACATGTTCAATCGGCGACATATCCGGCGAATAGGCAGGCCAAGGAAGAAGCTGTATCTGTTGTGATGAAAAGAAGTCTTGAACATTCCTGGCAATATGTGGGCGGGCATTGTCCTGTTGAAATACAGCTCCGGGAATGCCTTGAAGGAAGGGAACAACTTCGGGCTCCAGAACTTCATTGATGTACCGGTTGCTGTTAAGATTACCCACAATTCGTAGCAGCTGAGATCGTCCATGATACGCAATCGCACCCCAGACCATAACTCTGGGGTATCGTCCACTATGATGTTCGAAAACGCACTCCGGAAGGTGGCGTTCACCGGTATAGCGTCTAACACGGATGCCGCCATCACTGTACCCCAAATTAAAGCGGGATTCATCAGAAAACACCACTTGTTGCCAATCAGCACGCCAGTCTCTATGTCCATGAGCCCATTGTAGCCGCAGGCGCCGATGGTTTTGCGTCAGGAGGATCCTGTATAAAGGAACTCTTGCACGCAGTCCACGGTGCAGTAGACGCCGACGAATTGATGAAGCACACAATGATACACCTGTAGCAGTGCACCAACGTTCTGCCAACTGTCCAGATGAAGCAAAACGGTCCGTCACCGCCATGCGGACCAGGTGTCTATCATCCCGTGCTGACGTCACCTTTCGGCGTCCACTCCCGGATTTCCGAGTTGTCTGGTTCTCTTGAACCCACTGCTTCCACACTCGCATCACTGTGCTGCTGTTACGCCCCATACGAGCTGCTATTGCACGATAAGAAAACCCTCCTTCACGAAGGCCGATCATTCGTCCCCGTTCAAACTCCGTAACTTGCTGAAATGTCGCCCTCTTTCGTCGTAGAGGCATAGTGACGTCTCATGTAACGTTTACCACTAGCAGATAACCATACACGCCCCGCTACAGCCCTCTATTTATACGGATCCATCAGCAGTTCAGAGGGCGCTGCTCAGCCCACGCATGCGTGATGACTCTGAAATTCTAATCATTTGAATAGCATACCCTAATTTGCATTTCCTGAAAGTTTCAGCTCAATCACATGATTCCTTCATGGTGTTGCAATTTTTACAAACATGAGCTTAAAAGCTCCGAATAACTGACTTACAACACTTTTTGAAAGGAGCAATAGGTACATGCCGTGAAGAGGGAAAATTCATTCTGTTAAGTCACATTATTTTGGGTATTAATATCTCTGGTTCTTGTTCCACTAGAATTCTGAAATTTTGTATATTAACCTATTGGAGTATGGGGCACATTTTACTCATTGGAAATTTTTGTGTATTATAAAATAAATATATATAAAAATTATATACGTATAAAAATTTAAAGTTTGTATTTTTTCAAAAAATAATTCTCTGCGATTTTAATCGATTTCATAAAATTCAACCCCTTTTCTTATGCCACTTTGCAATTTAACACATATGTCTAGGATCAATATTTAAGAAATTAGAGCTGCGGTCAAGGTTTTTTGGGACACCCTGTATATATATTAGGATAGGTCGAATTTTCAAAAGTTGCTCGAATCGAAACGCAATAGTGCGGAAAAGTTGCTGCTCGTCAAGATAAACACAGTGAAAAAAGAAGTTTAGGAATCGGATAATATCTTTAGGTCGCGCATGACCCCCAAAATTTGAGAAATTAGCCATAAATTGATCTTTTTTGAAAAGTACCTTAAATTGTTCGAATTATCATGAAACTTTAAGTGTGGCAGTAGTCTTAAACTAGTTAACGGGAAATAATACTTTGACGGACAAAAATACCCGCAAAGGGAGCGGGGAGGGGGGTCGCTTTAGAACGAAAATTGCGAAAAAACAACAACAAAACACCGTAGAAGCGTTCATGACTTCAGAAAAATAGGTTAAGTAGACTGTTTGATTAACTATTGCTGTGCAGCTCTTCGCCCGTTTCCATTCCAAATTTAGTGAAAAGGAAAACGAGCAGAACTCACCACTGAGAGGTGGCCGCACTTTGAGTTCCACGTATTCCCTTTCCAACCAGCGAACCATAGTATAGTGAACGTAGAAAATCACTAATCTTATGTGATTTGGTTTTATTCCACATGAACTGGACTTTGTTTTCCAATAATGGCATTTGGCAGCGAGAAAGCCAAGTTGCTCTGATGAAACCATCTCTGCTGTCATTGCCACATACTTTGCTCGCTGCTTCTTTGATTAGTTTTACAGTACGTTTACCGCCCGAGTGTGTCATGGAAATTCGCTTATGTCGAAAATTGGTATCTGCTTGGAATGAATGAGGTTTAAGATTTCTTTGGATGTTGTAGATGCTAGAAGTGAAGGACAGGTAATTTTCTTTGATGACCAACAGATCAACCCGTATAGTCTTTTGCATTAAAACTTAAATCAAGAATGATGAACCTACGTACGGATTTGCATTTATTTTCCCTGGCATTTAAAATGGGTCTCAAACAAACTTTCTGACATGCTTTTTTTCGTCTTTCACCATAGCCAGAGAAAGATTCTCGAGATGGGCAAAGAAGGCATTGAATGACATGGAACAAATACAAGCACTGGGTGGAAAAACGGACCCACTACGTTTATCGAACTATCCGTCAAAAAACTTTTACAGTGGTCTATCTATACAGGGTGGTCCTAAACTATATGTCAAAAATGTAAAGGCAGGTAGAGGGGACCTAAATAAGCAGATTTCGTATAGGAATGTGTGTGCGGTAATGACACATTAAAGCGCTAGCTTGTAAAGCAGTATGAATCACAGGAAACTGAAAAGACAAGTAAAGACAAAAGAAAACAAAAATTTATTAATAGTTTACAAGAGGTGCCCGAAAGAGCGGCCACCAACAGCGATACAAGATTCACAGCGACGGCGCATGGATCGGCGTACATTAGAAAAGACGTCAGGCATGTCGATCACATGTCCAGCAGCAACAGACAAGCGGGCAACAAGATCTTCTTCAGATGTGACGGGACTCTCGTACACCAGGCTTTTAATATGACCCCCAAAACAAAAAATCCAAGCAGGTTAAATCAGGAGGACGCGGTGGCCAGGGACCTGGACCGCCCCGTCCTATAAAATGCTGGCCGTAGACAGCGTCCAGGTGATTCCTGACGTTTCGACTGAAGTGAGCTGGGGCTCCATCGTGCTGGAACCACATTCGTCTGCGAACAGCTGGAGGAACATCGACCAGAAATTCAGGTAAGAACTCCTGTATGAAGATGTTGTATGTGTGGCCAGTTAAACGACTAGGTAGAATGTACGGTCCTACTAAGTTATTGTGCACAATGCCTGCCCAAACATTAATGGAAAACCTTTCTTGGTAGGCGTGTGCTATTGTGCCATGTGGGTTACTATGAGCCCACAGGTGAGAATTATGGATGTTAAACATACCCGACCGCGTAAAGGTAGCCTCATCAGTAAATAAAACATCTGCAGGGAAGGTTTGATTGGCTGCAGTCTGCTGTAGGTACCAACGAGCAAAGTTGAGACGTGGAAGATAATCGTCAGGGGTCATTGCCTGCACTCTCTGTAAATGATACGGATGCATTCCGTCTTCATGTAACGTCCTCAAAACATTTTGATGGCTCACACCCAACGCACGTCCTACAGCTCTCGAGCTTGTCGAAGGATTATCCTCTACTGTGTTCAGTATTCTTTCTTCCACTGCAGGAGTTCTGCGATATCTTCCAAAGCCAGTTCCACGCCTGGAAGCATAAAATGATCCATTCGTGCGTAACTCCCGATGCAGACGCTCGAATGTTCGACGATCCGGCTGATTCCTATCCGGGAATCGCTCCCTGTACATCCTTTGAGCAGCTAATCCATTTCCTTGTGCAGCCCCATACATGAAATGCATGTCGGCCAGCTCCGCATTGGTGAAACGATGCATGCTGCTCGAGATCCGTGCGGGAAATGATGAATCCAGCTAGCGAAGCGCTTTTATACGCCGCAGTCATCAGCGCTCTCTACCGGCTCAAGGCGGCATTACCACACACACAATCCTATACGAAATCTGCTTATTTAGGTCCCCTCTACCTGCCTTTACATTTTTGACATATAGTTTAGGACCACCCTGTATGCTCCACTTCAATGAGTTGCCATTGAGGAACTTCATTGAAAAATTAGATGGTAAACAACTGGCCCTCAGTTGTATTCTGGACCTATCGGAAAGCATCTTTAAGGATGTAAAAAATTACCATTGGTAGAATTCCTGAAAATTCAGTGCATACTTCCAAAAGTGAACAAGGATATCCTAAACAAAGATAAAAAACATTTACTTGAAATTTCACTGGCCATCCACTCAGGTGTTTGTCCTCCAAATTTCGTCATTCGTAACCCTGAACTGTTCAGCAATTCCAGGTGGTTGACAACGGCTAATAGAGTCCTTATACTATACGTTTTTTCCTCAAACCCATATTCAAACCTTATTCATATAATGACGTTCATCCTGAAAGTATACTCACCTCCGTGTTTCACAACCAGAACTCAACCATATCAATACTTCAAGGCCCAAAACATGTGTTTCAGTGTCTGTAGGCTTCAAGATACTACCAGATCATCTCAAAATAATCATTGATCCAGTAATCCAAAACAATGCCTTCTTTGCCCATCCTGAGAATCTTCTTTTGGTCTTGATGAAAAACAAAAGACAGCACGTCAGAGAGTTTGCTTTGAGACTTACTTTAAATGCGAGGGAAAAACAAATGCAAATCCGTACGTACGTTCATCATTCCTGATTTAAGTTTTAAGACAAAAGACTACACGGGGTTAATCAGTTGGTCATCAACGAAAATTACCTGTCCTCCACTTCTAGCATCCGCAACATGCCGAGGAAACCTTAGACCTCATTCATTCCAAGCAGATACCAGCTTTCGATATAAATGAATTTCCATCTCACTCAGTTGGTTGAACGTACTGTGAAACTAATCACAGAACCTGCGAGCAAAATATGTGGCGGTGACTGCAGAGATAGTTTCATCAGAGCAACTTTGCTTTCTCGCTCTCAAATGCCATTATTTGAAAACGAAGTCTAGTTAATGGGTAACTAAATCGAATAAAAAGAGCAGTGATTTTTCACGTCCAGCTATGGTTGGTTGGATTAGAAGGGCGTGGGTGGAACTCGGAAGTGCGGCCACTTCTCCGTGATGAGTTTTCGGTCGTTTTCCTTTTCACTAAATACAGAATAGAAACGAGCAAAGAGCAGTACAGCAATAGGCAATCAAACAGTCTGTTTAACGTATTTTTCTGAAGTCATGAATCCTTCTATGATGGTTTTTTTTTTTCCTTCACAATTTTGGCAAATTTTCGTTCTAAAGCGACCCCCTTCCTGCTTCCTTTGAGGGTATTTCTGTCCGTCAAAATATTATATCGGGTTAACTAGTTTCAAATTACTGCCACAACTAAAGTTCCATGATAATCTGACCAATGTAAGGCATTTTTGAAAATTTTCTAAAAAAGGCCAATTTATTTCTTAATTTCTCAAATTTTGGGGATCATGCGCGACCTGAAGGTATTATCCGATTCTAAAACTTTTGTTCCACTCTGTTTATCTCGACGAGTAGCAACTTTTCGGAACCACTACGTTTCGATTCTAGCAACTTTTGAAAATTCAACCCACCCTAGTATATATATATACAGCGATTTTGCAAATGTGCTGATAATTAATGGAAATTTCTTGAAAATGTGTAGAAGTTTCGACTCTTTAAGTTAAACAGCTAGTCAAAGATAAACAATCCTCCAAAGCGGACACTTACGTGTCCCTCGGGGAATCTTCTGGACAACAGGACACATTCACTCAAAGTAGGATTGTCTCGGGACGTTTGGTTACCTTAAGCATATCAGGCCTGGCTCCAATTAGCCCCTTTATTGCAGGCTCGTCGAACCCTACTGAACTGATTTCAAGAAACCTATGGGTCGCGACTCGTTGAATTGATTTAACGACGCACTCACGTGTCGCGATTCGTAGATTGTGAAAAACTTCGTTCTGAATGGTAAATTGATTTTGAAGCTGTGTTGTTAACACTTTAAATGCAGGAAACTTATTGGCCAACCGGCCTGTGCGTAGTACGGACTTCGTTGACGGCATTGGGTGCTGACACGTTAGCGAAAAAATAGAGATGAGTTCGGGTTCATTTTTTGAGGCCCCAGCCCAAAGCTTCAAATATAATTTTAACCTCTTGACTTACGGTTTAAATTTAAAAAAAAAAAAAAAAATGGTAGACTACACTATGCAATTTTATAATTTCCTTCGAATTTTCGTATACACATCTTTCTACAATCTTCGAAACAAATCACACAGTTGTATTCCTTGGAGAATTTCGATATAGAAAAGTTAGTTTTCAGCTTTGGTTGCATCTATCCAATGAACCAGTCCCATCTCTAATAGAAAAAGCAACTTTAAGTGCATGTACTTAAGAACTTGACTTGAATTTGAAAGACTCGAAGTGCAAGTACTTTAGTAATACATGTGAGTAACAGTTCTCTGTAAGATTTTGATGTGCCAAGACGTTGCTAGCAATAAATAAGTTGATACTGTAAAATGAAAAGAAAAATATTTCGGGTGATAGCGGGAATTATGGGATAGATCCTGAAGAGTCAAAATACCACACAATATTCACGGCGTGATAGTCTCCCGTGGGAATTTTTTATTTTTTTTGGCGTCAGTGGAAATTTTCTATTCTATGAATCACCCGAGTGTAATAAAGACGCCATGGGATCTATCAAATAGTTTCTACAAGTTATTGAATCATGTTTCTATGGGACGAAACACGTTTCTACATGTAAAAAGAAACATGGCGGCGAATAGTTTCCGCTTTTCAATACTCAAATAGTTCACCAACGAGTCGTCGATTTTTCATGCAAGATGAAAAACCGGCGGCTATCACAAACCAAAATTGGAAAATACCTAATCTTCCCCATTTCCTGTCGTCCCGCCACACTAAAACCCAGGGACTTGAACTGATTTTTGATCAGAAATTTTACTTTTCTTGCAACGAAAAAGCAACATGGAAGCAGGGCAGAAAGTAGGGGGAAGAAATCCGTAAGAAAATCGGGGATATATGTATTTTTTCCCCTTTAAAAGAAGTAGGTTCTTATTTGGTGGCAATCCGGAAAACTTGCATATGCTAAAGCTCTATACGAACCTTGCATTTCATTCATAGGGAAGCTCACCGGCTGAAATTCCCTTTTTTTTCCCCCCCTCTTCTACATTTACATTTCAATTGCGACACAGACCTTACCCTACTTGTCCTGGATTTGGGAACCGATTCCCATTTCCCGGTTTTCGTAATCGGATACGTGGATACCCCTTTTTTTTCTTCTTCCTTTTCCCGTTTTTTGACCTTTTCTTTTTTATTTGTTTGTCAGCCGGTTTTTGCTCTGGATCCTATACCGCCTCGGATTAGAGGGATTTTTATCGGAAGTTGTAACACACGGATTTTGAACGAGTTTTTTGCCCGCTTTTCCAGGACGACGTGTGTGGGGAATTGGGTTTTCGGACTTTTTTGGGGAGCTAGTAAAATATTCTATGACATTTTTTGAAACGAATATATCTATATGCGCAGTATATCTCACACACACAAACACATAATACCCTCTCTCATATACAAAAGAAATAAATCGACATTGCGCATGCGCAAGATTATATCGCATTTTAATTTTGTATTATTATTCTCTGGCGTTTTGCTGCATTGTGGGAAAAATTCCATAATGCATTGCAAGGGCCCTTCACCGATTAGAGTTACCGCCCCTTTCTACATGGAAATAATAAGTAAGGGCTTGTTTATCATACTAGATAAGAGAAAAAGTCCCTTCACCTAGGAGAGTCCCATCACCAGGAGGGAAGCACTTGCCCCTTCTCCAACGTATTCATCTCAAACGTCTCACATGGAAAAGCGAACAATTGCTTTAACAGAAAGTTCCATAACTATTGTACGCAGCAAGTAAATGGGTTAATAGGAACTACAGTATCTATGGAAGGTGATAAAATGTATCATTTGTTTTCTGGATTTAAAAATTGTTCCGAAAAACAAATTGTAACGTCATAACACATAAATAACCACCTATTCCCTTTTAAAAAGTTGCAAGTTTCATAACTTGCAATTAAAATTGAAATTGCTACATCATGTTTTTTAAATTTGTATTTTGCATATTAATGCGGAAGAAATTTGCCATTTGTGTATATAATTTTAAGTGTTTTCTTTTTACTTCGTGTTTACCTCCTTCACCATAGACCTCTACTAAGAGACCGCTTGTTCCCGAAACCTAGGGTGGTCGCCTTAAGGAAGTTTTACTATACTTTCAAATGGAACTTAGCAACTAAGATTTATATTTTATTTTTCAGTATCAATAAATAATGGTTTTAAATAAATTTAAAGGATTATTAAAACGTCTTTCTCAGTCGAGTTAGAGAATATTTCGACGTTTCTCTTCATGTTTCGACTTGTGTGTTTTCCTACGAAATTATATAAGTAACCTTTCGTAGAAGGCACACAGAGTTGAAACGTTGATTGATCTTGATATCTGACATAGCTAATTAATGTGTATATTATCATTGATTATCAATATGCGAATCGTGATCGCGGCGATGAAACATGTATGACGAAATTCCTGTGTGTACATAAAGCTATAAATATAAATTTTTTTGCCATTTTCTCTCTTAGCCCTTCTTAAACTTCCTTCGGCGAGCGCAACATTGAACGGATTGAAATTGATGACAGCAGGCTAAGAAAATTATAAGTTGTCAAATCTGACAGGATATTTCATTTCAGTTCTCCCTTGATGGTTTTCAGAAGCGGATTTTTAAGATTCTGCCGCCTGTTGACTGATATATTTTGTTGTCTGGTGGCTAATATATTTTGCCGCATAATCTTACCAAACGTAACTGAGATTTTGGCGCTTTCGTCAAACTCTTAATTTGACGCCCCTAGCGGTTACTTCAAATTTGTCTTTTTGGCAAGTATTCGCAGATTTGGCGCATTTTGAGCTTCTTTCGAGGTGGGGGCCCATGGCAGTTCTCCACCCTTGTCAATACCTGGCTATGCCTCTGAATATAACATAAAACACGATAAGTAAAGAGAGAATATCACCGCTCGATGAAGTAATACGATAAATGTGCAAAACAAGGTTAAGGAGGTAAAATATTTTTATTAGAGAAATATGAACCAGGCTTTTGGCCGTTCAATTGAATTCTGATGATGGCTGACCCGTTGAACAGCCGAAAGCCTGGTTCATGTTTCTAATAAAAGTATTTTACCCATTGAACGTTGTTTTGCATATTTATCGTATAAAAATGATTATAAAAAGTAGGTAAATGAGAAAAGATTAAATTTTTAATAAAAAATATAAAAGGAACATAGCAATTAAAGCCCGTGACAGGGTTTACGAGCCCCGTAGGGAGTTTAGGCAGCCCTCTATAATTAATTTTTACCCCCCCCCCGTTTTAAATAAGAAAACGATTTTACCGAAGAATAATTGCCATAGACTTTATA
Source organism: Dysdera silvatica (assembly GCA_006491805.2). NCBI lineage: Eukaryota > Metazoa > Arthropoda > Arachnida > Araneae > Dysderidae > Dysdera > Dysdera silvatica. Next base: position 28,268,196 of record QLNU02003225.1, on the reverse strand, counting down.
CACTAGCGTACGCAGGGGGTGATGGGGTTACATTTCCCGCCATTGCAGTGCAATTTTGTATATATACATATACGTGTGTGGATATATGAAGTTGTAGATTTGTATAACACTCCCACCCCATTATACTGTCACACCTTTGTCTCTCTCTCACACTACTGTCACATCACACCTCCAACTTACGAACTTTCTGCCCGCGCTAATGTCTTGATAATCCGTTGAATATGATATTCGAATGAAAATCGATGATAATCGAATGATAATCGGTTGAATGATAATCGGTTGAAGAATGTTCAGATTAGCGGCATGCCGACTTGTTCAAATGACCGAGTGACTGAACGAGTGTTCGTTTACGATAGGCGGGAAAAATAATTCTGTGATTGGTTTAGTGAACGACTTGTGATTCAGATGATGCGTAATGCGCTACTTTAATCTCCCATTCTGTGCTTTCAATTTGCTTAGCAGTTGTATTGTTTTGGCAGAAGAAAAAAAAAGTTTATTTACCTCCTATTTTCACTTAAATAGGTGGTTCAGCGGACGGAGAAACCGTTCTGTATTTCAGTAGCTAGAAAACATTTCTGAGAAATTGATGATCTAATTGTCCAAAAAACTCAGCCGCACTTCAGCAAATTTCGTAGGGGCAAACTTTTCGTTAAAAATTTGTCGCCGTCAAAGATTTAGCGGCGTATGCGCAGGGGCGTCATAAGCGGGGGTGCAAGGGGGTGAACGGCATCTGGGCGGCAGCTAAGTTTGGTTACATAACTGATTTTTTCAAATTCGAAAATTTCGAAATCTAGCAAGACTGACAGATTTCGGAAATTTTCGCCGAAATTTTCAGAAATTAAAAAAAAAATGAGACATCATTAAAATTGTGTTAAAAAGAACATAAAAAAAACCCCAGTAAAAATCTAGCGGTTTTTAGCGTGTTTTAACAATCTTTGCATTTCAGTATTGGTAACACGTGAATGTGTTACACATCGTGAACCACGCCGTATATAGAGGGGGGCGGATCTTAGGGACGGGTACTCCCCCCGAAACTAAATTTTTAATGGGACTTGGCTACGGCCTTGCATGCTGTGATTGTATCGATACATGCTGTAAAAATTTTTGAACCCCCCCTTGAAATTAAATCCTGGCTACAACAATCCTACAACAAGGTTTTTTCGTGAATTTTCTTTACATGCTGTGATTTTGCCCTTCACACCTCTATGAATGCGTTTAATGATAGAATAGATTATAAAGATTGGCTTCATTTAACTAGAAAAGTGGAACGAGATGAAAAAAGTGTATCGCATTTTAAAGTTTGAGACAATGTGTGGATTTAAAACAAAATATAGAGAAATTAAAAACCGTAGATTTCATAAATCAGGCTCAAATGGATCGTTAAAAGAAGATGTGTATGGCAGTTATTTAAAGAATTATATACTTCAGTCAGTTTTTAACCAGAAAAAAATTTAGCTTTTAAAAAGCATACGGAAAATTTGTTTCAAAAAGATAACGAAATTTTTTAAAATTAACAGAAAGTATTTCAAAATTTGAAATCGCATTAATCGCATTGAAAAACCCAACACCGCAATGTGCCTCATTACCTGGGTCATAACATTCAAAATGAACTAATCACAATTCCAGGCGAAAAAATGAAACAAACTATAGTTCTCACTATAAAAGATTCTAAATATTATTCTATTATTTTAGGTTGTATTCCCGGCATTAATCATGAGTTTTTAGTTTTGTTTATTTGAACACCTCAATGAAAAACGTTGAGATAAAGGAGCATTTTCTTGGATTTTGTTCTGTTACTGAATTAACAGGACAAGGACTAACAAGGTTTTATTGGATTTTTTAAAAAACTTAAATATGGATAATTCAAAGCATTTTATGCACCTTGTACAGCATTAATTTAGTTGTGAATGACGCTGCAAAAAAATTCATTAAAAATTTCCAATTTTTTTGCTATTGTCCAAAAAATAATTGTATTTTTTCGGCATCAACGTCGCGGTGGCGTATATTGAAACATATTAAAGAAAGAATTTCCCACTTTACCTCTAAAGCCACATTCCGATACGCGATGGGAAAGCAGAAATGACGCCGTGAAAACTCTTCGTTTGAATTTGGAAAAAATTTATGATGCCTTGTTTTTTATTTATAATGATTCAAATAAGGACCATGATACAAAAAACTTCGCAGATTCTTTGATTTCAAAAATAAAGTCTTACAAATAAATCTGTTTGCTGATTGGGCACTTGGTATAATGTATAATTAAAAATTAATATTGTAAATAAAGCTTTGCAGTAATCTACTGTGATCCTTCCAGAGGCTTCTAAAATGTCAGAAGTAGTAAAAAAAAGACTTAAGTGAACGTCGAGTGGATTCGGCTTATATAGAAATGCTCAATGAATCAAAAGTTATTGCTGAAGAAATTGATTGTCAGATCAGTTTCCCAGCAACTGGTATTACGCGACCCAGGAAAAGAATGGACATATTTGATTACGAAGGTAAGAATGATGCTACACGAAATCCAGAAATACACTTTGTTGTCAATTTTTACCTTTTTTTTTAATTAGACACTGCCATAAGTAAATCAGAAGAAAGGCTTGAATTGCTAAGTGACCACAATGGTGGCTTCTCTTTTCTCCACAGTCTTAACACTTTGACGAACTTAAATTCGAATGATAAATGAAAATACTGCGTAGATTTGTAAAATAAATTAACAGATTTTAGAATTAATCATTCGGACATAAATGCAAACGATTTATTGAATGAGAGATTTTGCTGACGTATCTAAAATCTACCGCATCTTCAGTCGATGTTTCGAAGTATTTGTTTAAAATAACTTAATTTGGGCAAATTTATCGATTGCTTTACGCGTTTACTTAACATTACCTGTCACTATTTCTAAGGGCGAAAGATCATTTTCGAAATTAAAAATTATTAAAAATTACTTAAGATCAGGTATGACACAAAGGTTTTCAAATCTAGCTATGATAAGTATTGAAAACGATATTGACATAAGCATAAATGATATTTTAAAAGAATTTGCGATAAAAATATAAAAAAATGTTGATTTTGGTTATTAAAAAATAACAAATATTATTTTCAGTATTGCAATTGATATTCTGATGTTATCAGATTGCTATTAATAAATAATAATAAATGTTTGATTTATAATAAGAATGCTTCTCTCTCTCTATTAATTTTCACTTAACCGTCCTGGCTTTAACGTATTTTCTTTTGGCTGGTACCTCCCATACCCCGGTGGGGGCGGCACAGAATATTTTGCACTCCGGCGGCAGGTGATCTTGAGACGCCCCTGCGTAGGCGTCGGCCTATTGGTAATTCCTCCATTGGCTGTTCTGTGAAACAGAATTATTTACTTACAATATTTCTTGTTCTATGGCGGCCAACACAAGCATTTTGCATTGGATGGAACTAAAGTTCCTACAAACAAAAATGGGGTTGACTCAATCCGCCATTTTCTTACCATCGTGTCACGTGATCTCATTCACTGCTGTGTTAAAGTTGAGTGATTTACAAGTGCGTTATTTTTAATAAAATAGGGTAAAATGGGTGGGTGTGCCTCTATAAATTGTTCAAATCACGCGAGGAATAAACATAGGGATTTGCGACAGATCCTACAAGAAGAAGAAGAAAATAGGTTATTAATTTTCCAATGGTAAACGTTGTGTTACGAAACCGGAAGTGTACAAGGAAATGGCGGCTGATGCGTCGGCCTATAATTTTAGAGGCTCTAGATGGAGCAGTCGAAATTTCTGGATGACGACATTGATGGTCCTCTGAGTTTCTCTTCCGTTGAGCATATAATTTGGAGAAGGTTTGTGGCTTAAATATAAATTAAAGAACACATCAGGCCCCAAGTGTTGTTACGTACAAGTTAAGTCTTGAACCGTGCATTGGCGATTAAGCGACTAATGTTTTAAACACACTAGAGATTGATTACCAATTCCTTCGCGAAAAATATATATATTTAGAGAACTTCCCCGTAATTTATAATTTAGAGAGGATAGGTGCAGAGCTAGGTACTTGATGGGTTCCTAGGCATATTTAACAGATAGGGTCTAACCAATCATGTATACGAACAAATTATATTTGTTAAATTCTTAAGGCTTTTTAAAAGAACTCGGGTTCTTATGAAGTTGTTCCCCTCCCTCCTCTTCCTGTTTCTTGGACCTGGATGTGCATGTTCGTGTTCTGTCAGGTTGTCACCAAAACGCGCCAATTCTTCTGCATATCGCCAAAAGAAAATTTCAGCTTACCATCTGTCAAATTTTCACATGGGGAAGAAGGACAAGGAATGATGGGAGGATGAATCACATGTTATTGGTAAGGGAAATTTCATTTAGGGATTTTGGGTTCGCTTTTTCGGCGTGCGTATGTCAAAGGCGGCTTCATTTCCACATTAACAGCCGTTGCTATTCAAAATGATGAACTCTTTGATAAGTTGAACCTAATATCGGCCGGCGGGACTTGTGTCGAAAAAATTTAGCGGCGGTTGTTGGTCTCGGTGCTGCTCTCAGGGGCGGCAGCGAAAGATACCATCTCCAGCCCAATTTATCAAAAAGGGTGCGTTACCTTTAGATCGTAAATATGTTATGTTACGGTGTGTGTCCAAATTTTAATTTCGAAAAGGGATTATTCCCCCTTTCATCTTCCGAAATAGGGATTTATTAAAAAAGGGAAAACGTAAACACTGATTTTCCCTCGGTTATTGGAATATGCGGATGGATGTTGAAATTGTGTAATGGCTACGCTTCCAGTTTGTTTACTTTCTTTCTCCCCGTTAAAGCCTCACTCATCCTCCCTCAGAAAAGTATTTTAGTTTCTCCGTGACCTTTTCACTTTCCAATGTATGTTTTTTCAAGTTTTTCATTTTTTTTTTCTTCTTGTGAATGAAAAAAAAAAAATAGTTTTAAGATAAATAAAAAAATATATTACAGCATTAGACTCTGTTGACAAATAATAAAAGTTTTTGATAAGCAGCGAAAAGATTGAGTGGTAATGAAGAAAATAGTTGTAAAGAAGAAAAAAAAAGCTGTAAGGAATTTTGACTTTTTTCACAGTTTATTTTTACAATTATTTTGTTGCTGCAATGTGCTTTTTCTTCTTCAAGTATCTTTTCCGATTTTAGGGTTGGCGACCAACACGGGACACAGTTCCCCCTGTGGGTTAGCCCAGTTCAGATTTAGGAGTGATTATAATAGGTTTACATGATTACGATTATAGTTAATTTTCATTTTTCGCTTATGACTACGATTATGAATATACACAAAAAAGCATGATTACAATTACGATTACAGATTATAATCGCGATTACTTACACACAATCAGAAACAATCAGTTCGATTACGATCATAATCATCGCAATTACTTACACACAATCAGAAATAATCAGTTCGATTACGATTATAATCATGGCGACTACTAATCATAGCGATTATGCTTACGATTACCTAAGAATTTCAAAAAACGATTATGATTAAATGAAATTTAAAAGTGTGATTATGATTATATTGCAGATTACAGCTACTTCAAAACATTCAATTACAATTACAGATGTGAGTACGCGAAAATGTAATCGATTGCAATCGATTATAATCACTCAATTACGATTATTCGGAGTCTGGTCCTTTCCAAGCTTCAATTTTATTCCTAACGATTTGTTCACTGTTCAGGCGCTTCATCCATATAAGAACAGGGGTTGTCCAAACTTTTTGGCCAGCAGGCCACTTACAGATTTTTCACGGATCTCGCATTGCGTATGTTGGACAACCCTGATTTAGAAAAATAGGTCCGATGTAGCATTTTAGAATTAATTTCTAAATTTCAGACTTAATTTTGTTTTGCACATTTTCTTTTGATTTCATAAAAATTACTTTGATGAGAACAATTTGCATCCACTGTCTTTCATTTGAATAGTATTGTAGCCAAAGTTTTTCCCTAAATAGTAAAATGAATTTATTTGTTCTATAGTTTTGTTTTTACACGGGTACTAATGGCTTTTTCTTCTGTTAATACATATGACTTCAATTTTTTCTTGAATTAAGGATAAGCTCCACCACTTACTTTATGCTTCTGCTGAAGACTGCCCTTGGATCTTTATTTCAGGATGCCATTACTACCGCATCATCAGCATATATTTCAAGTTATTCGTGATATTTCCATTTATCTTTAAGCCCTCTTTCGTTCCTTCTATGCCTTCTATGCCGTTTTTCTTTTGAGTAAAGATTATAAAGGACAGGGGGAAAAGAACACACCCCTGTGTAACGCCTTTTTGTTTTCACCCAATTTGTTTCTTGGTTATCGAATTCTATTCGTGTTTTTTTTTTAATAAGTTGGTTTAATAACATGGACATCTGCTGTCTAGCCTATGTATCACTCCCAAATATTGCTTTCAATGATGACAAAAAGAGCTCTCATCGTCTAACTGCTTTTAATGTAGTCCATGGGGACGGAGGAGGCTTTGTTCCCTAGGTCTTAAGATACTCAGAGTCTTGAGATACTCATTTAAGATACTCAGAGTTTTAAGATACTCATTTAAGATACTCAGAGTCCTCGGAAAAATGTAGTTTCCCTGCCCTATGGTGGCTTAATAGTAATGCGTTTTTCTACCACAGAGACGGATTTATGTCACGTGGCGCCCGGCGCGAGCTTAAAATTTGGCGCCCCACCGCTAAATTTTAATTATTAATTTGATTTATTGGAGCTTATTTATAACTAAGCTCTTAAATGACCAAATTGGATTTGGCCTTGTCTGCACTTCCGGATCGTTGGGCCATTTATTCGCCCTGACTTGGGTTTCAGCCCATTGCGACGGCACCGGTCGCACTGCTCTTAATCCGTTACTGGTCTACCGGACCGTAAACGCGGATTTGACTCCACATGGTATTTCAGAATGCATGGCATCACACCGTAGTCCGGAGTTCGGTTCCCTTGGCAACTGAGGTTCGGACTTCTCGTTAAGTTGTGGGTCCCGATGCAGATGATTGACATTTGTTGTCCTTGCGCCATAGAAACACAAATGAAACGACACGTTACAGCCCACTGGCGTACGCAGGGGGAGTTGATATGGGTTGTAACCCCTATTGCAATGATATTTTGTATATATACATATAAATACAGTGAAAAATCTGGTAAATCGACCACCTGAATAGCGTGACCACTTTTTATAAGAAGGAACAGGTAGGGACTTAGTCATGCCTGTACTAAAGTCTGTCGCATATAGCGACCACTTGTTTATGGCGACCATTGTGGTCTATTCCCAAAGGTGGTCATTTTAGGCAGGTTCTATTGTATATGGTGTTGTAGTTCCGTAATCCCATTGTATGTCTGTGGCCGCACTTATAAATTTTCTGCATACACCTATGTCACAGTCGAACCTTGTTAATATGAACATTAGTCTGCACCTAGTCTGCGTCACCCGAAAGGCATGGGACATATTACTAAATTATTCAGAGTTTACAGGGATGCAGGAAACAGTTTGCGTTAAAAGTAATTCGTGTTAACGCGGTCTCATTAGTTTTCTAAATGTAAATTTACAGGTAAAAGCTATTCGCATAAATATTAATAATAAAGAAAACGCAAAATTAACACGTAGATATACTTTTATAAACACGGAGCTAAATAATTCATTACTTATACAAAACCTACATAGATAATGGATTACTCGGTCTTGCAATTCATTATTTATGATATAAAACATATCTAAATTATGTGGTTTCCTAAGAAACAAAGAAGATACAAGTATATATTGATGTATGCAGTTTGCGATATTTCGCGAAAACCTTAGCGCCTTTATTCTAAAGCACAATAGATCAAATAGAGCCACTCTACCTCTCACAAAAGGGGAAAAAAAAAAGGGAAAATTCCCTACTGCGAAGGAACATCAAAAATTAATTTTAGTTTCGTCATCCAGCTTTGAATTAACATTAATAATGTATGGCACATTCGAGGAAAAAGCTTTTTGTGAGTGTTTTGGAATTCTGAAGCTTTTATGTTTAACGGTGTGTGTACTACCCTATAGGGAATCCCGTGCTAGTTGAAAAACAGCGTATGAATGGCGTTGCAATACCCTTTTTTCCCTAAAAATACCCGAAGTTCTGGCATTCGGAGCTGAGGGACAGGGGCATCATGGGAATGGACACGATTTTCGATCCGGGAACTTCTGTGGCAAAAATCCAAAAAAGAAAGAATAAAAAAAAGAAAGGAAAGAAAGAGATAGCTGCAGAAAATCGGTCTACTTATTAGGCTGTCACTGCAGTAATTTACTAGAATGGGAAAACCGCCACCGAAATTATCAGAAATGGTAATTTAAATTCCAATAAAAACGATTTTATACAGCGTTGAGATGGACCCTCTGACAAAGAAGAAGCAGCAGAAGACAATTCATTTTTGCAGAAAGCTAGGTATTACAAAATCGTCTGTGTTTTAGCAAAATTTAATTTTTTTTTTCGTTTGGCATACGGAATTGCGTTTTATTATTGTGATTACGCCCCGCGTTATACCTGCATAAGACAAAAAAGAGACCCTAATCGAATTAGGGTTCCCTTTCTTTCCGAACAGACGATATTACTTTGCATTTTATAAGTATTTTTCCGCGGATTTTAATGAAGTGATGCCGTATTTACGGGCATGGGGATTTTTATTCTAAAAAAGTCCCCAATCGAAGGAATTTGAAATGCAGGGGAAATTGGAACATAAAGGAACTATTTTTAGGAGTTTAATCAGGATAAAATTTAGACTCTTTTGAGTGTTTTCGACTCCTGGAGTGTGGATCGGATTCGAGTTTTATGGTACGAGACTTTTATGGGATTTGAAAAAGGGATAAAAAAAGGGGAGATTATAAGCTTTTCCCCTTTAATCCCCGAAAGATAAGAAGACACATCCCGTCTTCCTCCCACCGCTAAAAGTTAATGCACCATTTTTTAAATAGGGACAATATTTTGCCAGAGCTATTTATTTTTATACAGTGTTGCTCCGAATGGAAGAAAAGGAGTGTCATCACATACGGATACATTTTTGGCTACTAGATGGCGCTAGAAGCCAGTGGCCGAAAGCAATTTTGCTATTGATCGTTTGGGAGTGAAAATTTAGTACCTCGGTTTTTTTATTGTTGCTCTTTGCTATTTCTTTTACAGGTCTCAGCCTTAATGGCTATGTTATTTGCCTCGCAGAGAGATATTGTTTTCTCGTGTGCTTTCTACCGACGATTGTCAGGACATTGTTTAAGCTTTTGTGCAAGGTGACCTTCCAGGGATTCATACAGCCCCCTAGTCCACACCCTCCTAAAAATCTTGAACACTCTCTCGGTTTATGAATCCTGTGTAAGCCCCTGTGACCTTTGTTGTCCATGCGCCATAACCTTTGACCTAAATAATTTCTGTGTTACGTTGTTGTGAGAGGTTCGACCCCTGTTTCACCATTTCTTCCTTTTATAAAATATCAGCGTGCACTCCCTCAATAATATCTCGACGTTAGAAATTGCGGAATAAAAGTTAAGTAATAAAACCCTGGACTTCTGCAGTATGCGAAGGAAACCATTTTCTGTTAGAGTCTCGTAATAATAATGTTTATTTTACAGGCAACCAAGAAAAAGTAAAAAACTTGAATACAAGTACAAAAAATAGTCAGGAAGGTCCTTGACGGATGACTGGAAAAAAAGCAGACTAAAAGTCCGTGGCAATAAACGTGGGTGGCTAAAAATCAGTGGCGTAACTAGATGGGTGTTTAGCTACCCCAGAAAGAATTTAGCTGTCTCTAGAAAATCGAAACGTACAAATCAATGCCATGTGTCGAGCGTTGTTCTGGGGGCTACAGCCTCCGCCCTTGAATTTGAGACCATACTCGCGGCAAATCTAAGCTGGTACACTGTCAAGGCGCAGAGCGGTATGATTCCTCCAGTGCGATATAGCTCAAACTATATTATGTTAACAGAGTTAATAGAAGATACATTTCGTACATAAAATATTAAAATAATTCTCAGATACAATAAAACATAGTCATATATGTGCAATTAAAAGCTGGTACCTATCAAATTTAGGAAAAAAACAATATAGCGAGCGATGGAGTCATTCAAGTAACTGTCCACTCAGAGGACTTTATTCACTTGGCGGGAAATTTCGCGCCTGGAATTTTGGCAACCGCGTTTTTCTGTATTCCAAATTAGGCGATAAATAGCCTAATAACGTTGAGGGTTTCCCCATTTTTCGCCAATTCGTGAATGAATACTTGTTACACGGACGTGAATAGATTACCGTAGCCTTAACAGTGTGCCGGGTTAGCTTTGGCGCGAGTATAGTTATGCCAATGCTCGCAACGAGTTATGCTTTATATGTTTTACGGTGCAAGGGGAGCTAAGGTCATGTTGAGTCGGGACCTGTATTTTTCAGGTAGTCCGGATCTCGGTTGTTAAGGGAACCAAACCTCCAACTACGGTGGGCAGACGAAACAATGCAATACAATAACTGAGCCCATGCTTCAAGTAATGTTATGACGTCATTTATCAGCGAGAAGGTTAAAATGCTGTTAAATGAACGGCTGTTTTCCATTCATTTAACATCAGTTTGAAATAAATTCTAGACAGAGTTCCCTCACATCTTTGAGAAAAAAATTCTCCAGCTTTCCTAGGTTTTCCCTGAATTTTCCGACAAAATCCCTGACCAATTGCAAATAAAATTTTGAATTGAATTTCGGATTTAGGGAAAATAGCTTCACGTGAAGTTTGGCTCTTCAGGGCAGGTTAGGAAGGTTCTTCCCTGACTTTTTCAGGTTTGACTAAAAATATCCCTTTTCCCCTGACTTTTACGGATGATTTCAAATTCCCTGATAATTTCAGGTCCTCTAAGGTTCCTGGTACCCTGGAACCCTGCTAGCTAATGAAAAAAAAATTCCCATCTTTTCCAAGTTTTCCCCTGGAAAATCTTCCCTGAATTTTTCTGACAAAATTCCTTCACTAATCGCAAACAAAACTTTGAAGTGAATTTTGGATTTAGGGAAAATCTCTTCACGGGAAATTTGGCTATTCAAGGCAGGTTAGGAAGGTTCTTCCCTGACTTTTTCAGGTTTGACCAAAAAATCCCCCTTTCCCTGACTTTTAGGGACGATTCCAAATGCCCTGATAATTTCAGTTGCTCCAGGATTTCCCAGTACGTAGAACCCTGTTAGCTAACGAAAAACAATTCTCCAGCTTTTCCAGGTTTTCCCTGGAAAATCTTCCCTGAATATTTCTGACAAAATTAACTTGAAATCAATCTTCGGTTTCAGGGAAAATACCTTCACGTGAAATTTGGCTATTCAGGGCAGGTTAGGACGGTTCTTCCCTGACTTTTTCAGGTTTGACCAAGAACTCCCTTTTCCCCCTTAATTTTAGGGACGATTTCAAATTCCCTGACAGTGCCAGAACCTCTAGGGTTCCCCGGTACTCTGGAACCCCGCTAGCTAATGAAAAACGTGTTTTTTTCCCCTTATGCAGTTTAAAAATATAATTTTTGTTGTTGTTATCCAATCAGTTGCGTCCGATCCCTGGAGACTTCATATGCCAATTTCCTCCATGCGTTTCTGTTCAGAACTCTCGTTCAGTTGCTCAATATTCAATTTTGTGTCGACTTGGATGTTGTCAAGCCTATGTGGTCTTTACCAGCTTCTCCTTCTGAATCCAAAGCCCATTCTCAGCAGTCCACTGTCAGTACCCATATTTGAAGTTAAAAAAAATAATAAAAATACATAAATTTCATACGAAAATTACAATTGTCGTGATACGGTCAAACCTTGTTAACGTGAACACGCCTAACGTGGACTTCTTTCACACGAACTGTTTCCTGAATTCCCGCCAACTTGTAAGGGAACAGTATAATACGATCCTATCCTTTTCGGATAACATGAACCACTTTTAACGTGAGTAAATTTCTTATCGCTGTGAACGCTTACGAGGTTCGGCGGTGTATTGCAGAGTTGTGTCACATTATTTATTGGTTCATCTAGTGAATGATTTTTCCCATTTATTATAGACAAGAAGTCTTGGTTAGTGAGTCAATCATTGATTTGACACACCACTAGTGTACTGAATTGTTTAGTTTTTCTTAAGCTGCTGCCAAGCCAGTGCTAAGCTGATCCGATTTTTAAAACACGGTTGGATATAAAAACCGTTGACTTCTTTTGCTGAATAGCGATGTGATGTTAAGACGAAATTTATACTAAATTAAGCTTTACAGAAAAGGCAATTAATAAATAGATTAAATCTATTCTGAAATAAACAAATTTTTAGTACTCTCTCAAATTCTTCTCTCACTTCTCTGTATATAAATATGTAAAAATATATGCTATAATCTCAATATTATATTGTGTTTTATTATCCCCAACATTTCTTTAAAAAAATTCAGACAAGTACCGAAAAAATTGGTAACGACAGATAGATGCGATATCCCATCTGCTCATTATTTTTTCAATAATTAATACTACTTGATATTTAACGGATTAAGTTTTGGGTTTTGTTTCAGTCATTTTTTTTACTGTCCGAACTTGAGTGTCTTGGAGGAATCTAGGAGCTGAGCTGGAAGAACGAAAGGAAGATTTATATTTTATTGGATCCTAATATTCCTATTTTTATTCACTTGGATCCTTCGAGGTGAAATACACTCTATAACAAAAAAATCGATGCACCAAGAAAGAGTTGTCCGATTGTAATGAAATTTCGTATGCAAAGACATTTTGACCGAACATGCAAATGATTAAAATTTGGTGTCCAATGAATGAATAGCGGGAACTCCAGCGCATCGGAACTGCGCATTCAGCAGGTGTATATAAGGAGCGATTCTCAATATGTGGTCAAAATTTCTGTTGCATTTTGACTGCGGATATCTTACGTCGACTGTAACAATGCCTCGCCGAAAGATTCGTGCTCATTACGAGCATATGTCAGAGTTTGAAAGAGGTTGTGCTATCGGATTGAAAGAGGCTGGTTGGACGAATCGAAGAATCGCTGGACATGTGGGTCGAAGCGATGCGGCGATTGGACGGTGCTGGCAAGAGTGGGTCAACAACGGCAGATGTCAGCGTCGGGACGGCAGCGGTCGACCTAGGGCCACAACAGAACGGGAAGACAGAGCGATTGTCAGAGCAGCTGTCACAGCACCGGATTCGTCGTTATCAACTATCAAAAGTGTGGACCGCACACATGTGTCCAACATGACCCTCTGCAGACGACTGAGAGAGCGGAATTTACGCTCGCGCCGACCGTTACGCCGCTTACCTCTCACGCCTTTACACCGTCAAGTCCGATTACAGTGGTGCCGGGCTCGATCAACTTGGAACTGCGCTGACTGGGGACGTATAGTCTTTAGTGACGAGTCCCGTTTCCAACTGTGTCCTGACGACAACCGCAGACGTGTCTGGAGACGTCCAGGGCAGCGTGGGGATCCTGCCCTTACTATCGCACGCCACACATGCCCACAACAGGGCGTTATGGTCTGGGGTGCCATCTCCTTTGATAGCCGGACCCCTTTGGTGGTCATTTCTGGCACACTTACAGCACAGCGGTACGTAGACGACATTCTACGACCGGTTGTGTTACCGTTCCTTTTGCGACACCCTGGACTTACGTTTCAACAAGACAATGCCCGGCCGCACACGGCACGTGTTGCTATGAATTGTCTTCAAGCTTGCCCAACACTTCCTTGGCAAGCTAGGTCTCCTGATCTCTCTCCCATAGAGCACATTTGGGACGCTATGGGAAGGCGATTGCAACCATCCCGGAATGTTGACGATTTAGCCCGACAGTTGGAGACAATTTGGCAAGAAATTCCGCAGGACACCATCCGGGATCTTTATCAGTCTATGCCACGCCGGGTGACAGCTTGCATCCAGGCCAGAGGTGGACCAACGCCTTATTGACTTCCTCCCTTTGTAACGGTCAAACTCTGCAATAAATCATTCAATTGTTCTGAAATTTTAATCGTTTCTTTTTCTATGTATGTTCTTCACATCCACCAATTTTTATCGCAATCGGATAATTCCTTCTTGGTGCGTCGATTTTTTTTGTTATAGAGTGTATAAGAAATCCCGATTATTATAATGACTGTGTTTGGATTTTAAGCAATAATTTATTCTAAGAATTAGTTTCATTTTTGAAGTTTAATATACAGGATTTTTTTCAGTAAATAGTCACTCCTAGTCAGAGGTCTATCCAGGGGATTTTGAGTTTTGTAACCAGGGGATTTTGAGTGCTGTAACCCCCCCCCTCATCACAATGAAATTTTGTATATTTAACATAGGAATATATGAGTTGTAGCTCTGTAACCCCTCCCGTTAAGCCTATAACCCCCTTATGAACTTTTTTGCCCACGCCACTGCTCCTAGCCGAATATTGTTTTTTGTGAAGAAATTAATAATTGATTTTTTTATAAAATTTTATCTCTGAATGATTATTGATTTGTGAATTATTGGTTCAATTTATTAAACAATTAGTCCAAAATTTACTATACGATCCATTAAGCTGAAATAAAGCTAAAAATTATTTAGCGTATGTTTGAACGATTTTATTAAAACTTAGCATACTTCGATGACTTTAAATTTAAACGCAATATTTGTTTAATAACAAGTAATTTCTAATAATCTGGCCTTCATTATATTACCACTGTTCTGACGATTCTTGCAATTCAAGGTTTGAGATCACCATCTACTTTATTTGTCGATTAAACATAAAATCCTGATTCTCAAATATTTTATTAAAACTTCCTACCACATGCCTCAATCAATTCAAAATTTAAATTATTCAAAGCCAAATAAATGCAAATTAACGAATTAAAGTGAACAATACTTTCTAACAGAGAGCATTTAGACAACAATTACTCGGTTGTTAAAGTTTTGACAGCACCCCCACTGTTCAAATACTTTGTCTCTTTTCTCTGAATCTGCTTCATTTTTAAATACGAGTATTCTTTAAGCACCTTTTTCTCTTCCTCAGATGCCACGCCTGTGACCAGGCGTTGAAAATTATAAGTTGAAAATCCAATTTGTTTGTGAGCACTCTGAAGATATCACCTATGTATTTTTTAAACCTTACCCATTCATAACATCCTTTTTCTGTCCTGACCACGCCTTCCACAGATTTTCTCCTCAACAAGCAGTTAAAGTTCATACTTTTTTCTTGATGTCCTTTTGGATTGGGGATAAAAATACTATTTCTATATTAATTTCATTAACCAATAAGAGTAATAAAAAAAATACTATGTTTATCCGAAAGTGCAAAAAGCAACGCTATAAAATTATTGTCTTTTAAAAAAGTCATGAATTTTTGTAAATTTAGATATACATTACGAGAAATAAATGGTAATAAAAATGCTTAAATTCAATTTAAATCCTTTTATAAATTATTTAAAAAATTGAATAAACTTATACAAATATATTTAAATAATATTTTCTTTAAACGAAAGAGTTCTTGCGTTGTAGATCCATCTTGTAACCCAAAGGACTTCGTTTAACGCTTTGTTCAATTCTTCAATGGAACAAATTTCAATATTGGAAAGAAAAACGTCTGCTTTTGACAACAACATCTCTAAATAAACTTCCTTCAAGGGTAAAAAACAGAATTTAAAAAAAATATAATGCATAGAGCAACGTTAAAGGCAAACAAGAAAAATACATTAGTATAATGCAATGTTAAATAATAGTTTATGGAGTTTACGTTTTTTTCCCCCATGATCGTCTGCTCTGCCGAGAAGCAGGGAATGTTACACGTATAACAAATAGGATGTTTCACGCAACATGGAACAAAATAAAATTGCATTAAAACCGTAATAGGTTCCGGAACAATTTTCCCTGTTGTTTTTTGGGCGAAACGGGATAAAAACGGGAAGTTTTGCTTTCCGGTATTAGGAAATTAATAAACCGGAAATGTAGGCAGAACGTCAGGTTAGATTGGATTATGGATAAGCGTAGCACGTATATGCTCTTAGGTTTTTGGGATCTTATTATGTGTGTTCCGGAAAAAACGAAGACAAATAGATGGAGGGGAGTAAATATTTGTTATTCTGGAAAAAAATTGAAAAACTGTTCTGAAACGTGTATAAAGAATTATTGTAGTATAGAAATACACTTATGAAAATTGTTGAGTGTCTTTTATCCATTAATTTCGAATTTGGATGTGACACACATGGGCAACAAATAATGGATTTTTGCCTCAATCTAAGAAGTCTTCGCAGACCTCGTGGCGAAAGCGATTTCAGTAATTTATTTTTAAGTTACAGTTTTCAAATGCAACATTTTTGTACCGAAAATGGACATTTATTTGCGACAATTATCTTCTTTTTATACAATCAATAAATCAATCAATTAATCTTTCCATGAAAACCTTCTTTAGCCGGCCATGCGCGAGATTTACCACTTCCTCTTGGACTTCGGGCAACGTTTCGCATTAATTTTAACTATTCTCTCAATGGCCTTAACTTTCCATTCACCATCGCCTTGTACTAAGTATAGTCTTTTCCTGGGAATACAGGGATTTCTTCGGCGACCACCTTTCCCAAACCTTTGTTAGTGTTGATTACGGAAAAAAAAAATCTTCTTTAGTCGCTTATTTCATCAAATATGCATTTTTTGGCATTGCTTATGTCTTTTTTTGGGTCCAAGTAAAATTTGACTTCCTCATACCCCATCTGATGAGTACAGTTCCTTCTACTTCATGAATTTATGGAATTTGGTCCCAATCCTCACTGGGAATACAAGATGTCCCAGATATGGCCAATCTTTCTAACGTCATTGTGCAGAAAAAAGAAGAAAAAACGAAGATACTCATATGTTCATATAGAGCCACATATAATTAAATTCGAAAATCTATTTTTAGTAACAGATATTGCAAATATTAGGAAATTATGTAAAAAATATTCGGAATCGGGAACTTTCAAAGAATGGAGCTGACAGCACCACACATTATTTAATTTGAATGCAGTTTTATGGGGATTTTCAAGAAAATCAAACAAAGTAAGAAAACGAAACAAAATTTTACAGTCATTTATTTTTCCCATGAAAACGTTATTTCCATTTCTTACTTTTGCTTATTCTTAGATTTTACCAGCTTAAAAAAAGCACTAGATTTAGGGTGTCAGGAACTGATCTGGCATGTGATAACAGATCTTTTTATGTAGAGTGTTTCCATATTCATCGCCCGCTTAATAAAAAATAACGTGACAATACAAGTAACTCTATTGAAAAAATTGGGGGGGGGGGGTTAACGTTTTCATAACGTGATGTTCTCTAATATTTAATAGAATCGATGATATTGCAGTTTTTTTGCAAGCGAGAAACGCAATAGGAAATAGAGCATGAAACTGAGGATTTTTTTAACCTGCACTTTAGTACAGTCGAGTTCAAAAACAACCGTTTTAAAAAAATTCTATAAAAAATCTATCAAGAAAAAATATTAATCTGGCAAAAAATGAAAGCAAACTTTTTCTACCTTCTCCTCTTTTTTGCAGGAGAAAACAAAAATTGGGAAATTTAGCCGATTTTCGGAAATTTCTCTTAGTTCTTTCAGACTTCAAAATTTTTAGGAAAGGGGGATTTTGGGGAAAAGTGTTTCCTCATCTCTTTTCTTTTTTCCCCTTTTCCGAAATTTTGTGGGATCAAAATTCGCCGAAAGAAAACATGACGTTCTACCTACTTTTATCAATACTTTCGAAAGCGGGTCTGATTGCTTTCTAAAATCACCATTTGAAAGCTTGACGCACTTAGCAAGATTAGGGACATATTTACGCAAGAGGCCTGATCAAAAATAAGAATAAAAACCTCTTCTCTTAAATAACATCGCCTCCAGCAGCTTACCAGAAATTTTAATGATTTTTTAAGTCCAAGGCAGTTTTGAATTTCGGATGACAACAGGGGGACACTTTGCCAAAAATAATGATTCTCGGGTTTATAGCTGAGTATTTTCTTTATCTCGAGCTCCTCTCTCGGCTTCATCTTCGCTAAATCTTCATTTTCTCTCATCTTCATCTTTAATTTAACTCTCAAATGAGCTTGATATTACTCAGCTTAGATTAAATGGTACATCCGATAAACATCCAAGTTTTTATGTCTTTTTTCTTTCGTTTGATCGCGCAAAGCTCAATTGGAGTTGCTGCATTTTGCAGTTTCCTAAAATTTTAATTAGTATACAAAGGGTAGGCCAGAAAAATGAACGTTGATAAGAATGTGTGGAAACGGTCGCGTCAGTGCTTTAATTTTCAATCCTCTTCCAAGTTTGGGTAGGCAGAAAGCTGAGGTTGCCAGTCATCTTACGCATAATCATTTGGATTTTTTTTGAAGAAAAATATTTAGTAAATTATCAGGAAAAAATGCAGAGAACGTAAAGTTTCACCAGGAGCTTTCATAACAACCGTTATTTGTCCGCTGGTGTGAAATTTAAGAATTGGACATTTCTAGAGTTTCGCTCCTTTTACCTATTTTTGTACTACTATTTTATTCCTTATTATTTATATATCAATAGACCATAAAAGTGATTTGTGTGGAAAATGGAAAGAGAGAAGTAGCGATGCTAGTAAGGGGGCTCTTTCGCAGGACCCCTTGGTGGAGGCACTACAGAGTGGGATGCCTTAGAGGGGTACCCACCGCGCTACTTGTCTGCTTTTGCACGGATTGTGCATGAGCTAGGTTTCTTCAACTTCGTTCGTAGCACGGTGTGCGTTTTTACTCATCAGAAGGTTGTTTTATATTATTTCACCAATTTATTTACAATAGAAACCCATACTATTTACATACACTCGTAACGTTATATTATTACAGATTAAAGATGTGATTTTGACATGCATTACGTTCTGCTCTAGTAGGACATTGGGAGCAGAGGAACATGTCGTCAGTTCGCTAGTCGATCAGGTAGTCAATGTCCTTCCGCGATGAAGGTTTTTCTCTAACTGAAGTTTTCCATCATCTCATTGGCTGGCTTGAGATGACGATATCCATCTTGGGCCAGCTGATTGGTCAGCGGTCCCCTGATGTTGGAATGTGGTGGGAGCGTTGATGGCTGGAGCCACTGTCAACCATTGACGGTGTATAGCCGCTACTTTCAATAGTAGGTATTTTCTCCCATAGTTCCCAGTCTGAGGTTTCCCCATCAGAACAATTCGGCGCATCTTTTCATCTACCGTTAATGGCATTTACCTGTCTTGATGGCGCCCACCTGATCTAATGGCCTGTCTGGCATGCTCATTGTAACGATGGGTAGGTCATGCAGTATCTCCTGGGAACTTTGGTATTAGGGAGAAAGTAGCGGCTATGTCGGCATGCTGAATGGGCATGAATCGCCCCACTATCTTTCTGCTAGAAAAACAAGGGATTTCTCGTATTCTGTAAGAAACAACAAAGATCTTGATTCGCACGTACAAATCTACATTATTGTTAAGAAAGTCACATTTACTGGAATATCACATTAACAGAGTTTATGGGCAGAGTCTTGGCTCGCAGACGTTACAGGTGAAGGCTGAAGAGTGGACCAAAGGTTGAGTCGTTGTGAGCTGCAGAGCAAGATTATATTTTCTTGTAATCAGGACCGGAAGATGAAGTAAGAGCAACGAAAGCAGTGGAAAATTCTAAGCGAATTTTGAGTTGACCGTTGCGGGTGCATTTTTGGAGCACATTTAAAAGGAAAATGCAGACAAAAGAAAAGATGGAAAAAGAAGAGCAGTGAAAGAGGGAGCTGAAGACTAAATAGAGAGAGAGAGAGAGAGAGAGAGAGGGGCAAAGCAGGGGGAGCAGGCAGAGCAAACCTGATTAATGTACCAATCAAAGATTTTAGCTTTAAAGGGGTGAAAAACAAAGCTTTAAATTCTTGAGAGATCGAATTCCAGATATAATACTAATTGCAGAGAACCCCGGACGATTGCGAACTAATAACTTAATAGCTCAACCGACCTGATCTCTGGTATAGGGTATTATTCGATTATCCAGCCTTGGAGAGATGTTAGCGATGCAGAAAAGTTCAATCAATATTCCCTTTATGAAACAACACACATTTATTTACAAATATGATATATATTAATGGGGAGAATATCATAGAGGACAAACATTGCCTTTTCATCCGCTTTGAAATTCGGCAACAATCCACCACCGCTACCGTTAAAAGTAAAACTATTTCTTCTTCTAATTTCCCTTACGTTAGCTCGTGACAGCTATCGTTGTTTTATTATTGTTCCCAGTTCTTACGTCCCCCCACCTTGAGTTGTGGAACAACTCCAACACAAAGTCCTACTTGAAGACGATCAGGGTGGTTTCACCTGATGTCTATTTCAGCTCGGAATCAGGGTGTTGCACGGGTTGACATTTTTCTGGCATGGCATTCCAGATTCCGGAATTTCTTATAAGGAAGTCGTCGCCGGTGTTAAAGGAGAGAGAGAGAGAGAGAGAGAGACCGTTGGGATCCTCTGACACATATGTCAAAGGTCGCGAATTAATCACTCTCTCTTACAGTCATATATAACACTGAGCAGCTCTTCATATTGAAAGGATGTACTTCCAAGAACACGTCGTAATATATCTTTGATCATTCGAATGAGTCTCTCCCACCATCCACCGATCAGTTGAGATGGCCAAGTATTTTCTTGTTGTTTCGACCATGTGGGACCCTCCCATCACTTAGATTTCACCAAGGAACTGGCACTGCAGCCCCTTGAACGTAAATCGGCGGGGTTCATATCACCACATATATATCTCCAGTTCGTAATGTCACTCTTTTCACGTATTTCCTTAACTCCATTAGACACAAACATCTTCCATTTCGCGGAAGCATCAAACACTGGACGTATCTTTATGGTCAAATCCTCATCTTTGATAACGGCTCTATGGGGTAGGTAATGACAGTTCGGATCATCCTTATTTTCCAAAACTTCTTCTATTATCCCTTCCTGTACCCATTCTAAAAATACACTGTTATTTATAGTCCTGAAATCGCTTTTGCTCAATAAACCTTTTCGTTGTACTTTGGAATCGCTTTTCTGTTATTTCTCGGTTGTTTGGCAATTCTGAACGGCCCTCAATCCAAGGTAGAGAGACTTCATATCTCCCTTCCTTATTTATGACAAGGGTTTACTTGAAACCTTCAAGTGTGAGATATTCACTTTCTTCTTTGGTTTTCATTTCGGCGAGATCCCGGATACCGATAGTTTCTAACCTCCAGAGCCCCGGTATTTCAGCATTCTTCACGAACATGGAATTAACTGCTGCAAGGTCGCTCTGAGGTAAACCGCTTGATGGCAACTTTCCCATTAACGTCGATCCTAAATGTGTTTCTATGGCTGCTAAACCAGACTCGAGCTGTTTTATTCTTCAGGTCATAAGTTTACCTGCTATATCGGTTCCAATCAATAGCTCGATTTTAAAGCGACTGTTTCTAAAATCCGAAATTCTATCCCTGTTTTTTCAATTCCGAAATCCAAGGTCCCTCCTTTACTTTCGTAATGGGTGCACAAATAATATCCTGATCAATTGCCTCAAATGAGAAGCGATGTTTCTTCCATATTGCGTAGTCTAACATTGTAGCTTTTGTGAATTTTGGGTTCGGATTCTAACCCGCCAAATAAACTGTGGATTATATTTTTTTCACCTATGGGTGTTGAAGCGAGTTTCAAGGCAATGTTTTTTATCTATGTAGGACCGTTGAGATCCTGTATCAATCAAGAATCTTACATCACGTTTTTTGCCCTCATGCAAAATTTTAGCCACTTGTTGTAGGTGGAAGTATTATGGTGGCATTCAAGTACCGATAATAACGAACGAAGTTCTACTTGACCGGGCGTAGAACTGCGTCGTAATAACTAACCGGCGGTTATGCACTATGCTACCACTTGATGAAATACGGCTTGAATCTGACTTCAATTAAACTTTGACTACATGGCGATGCTGGATCATGAAAGCTGTAAACTCGTAACTAATACTGCATGTAACATTCGTCAAATAATTTCAACTTTAACGATTAACTAAATTTATCCAACATAACTAAACGAAATAAATATCACAGTAATTGACTAGCATAACCCTCGTGCTAGACTATTACAAAAGGAAAAAGAGAGTGCTTAAACATTGTGTAGCTAACTTTTAAATGAAAACGCGCTGACACAATATACATGGCAACTTTTCACTATTACAACTCGCTCCCCAGCGCCACTGCTGGTAAACGTAATACGATTAAGATTACGATTAAACAGGTTAATAATAATCGTACGCTACAGAATACTCCCCCGCCATCGTGAAACTCGGAGAACACGACAAAACATTAAACTCTGAAATGAAACGACACGACCAGATCTCGTACGAACTTCCCCCGGCGTAGACTATGCATCTGTCCTCTGCTGAGACTGTCCTTCTCCAGAGGTTAAAACATCGGAAGAAGTTTTCACGTCGAACAAGAAAGCAGGCTTCGGTCTGTCGATTGATACTGTGTCTGTTTTTCCCCCAAAAATCCAGGGTGAAAAATTTGGTCCTGATTTGATAATTGTATAGGGGCCTTTATATGGTTGTTGAAGTGGTCTTTTCACGCAATCCTGCCGGACGAAAACAGGCGTAGCCGATGACAGGTCTTTGTGGACAAATACGTCTGTTGACTGGTGACGAGTAGTTGGGACAGACTGCAGACATCGCATGTGTTCTTGTAGCTTAGCTACGTACTCCACGCTAATTGGCTGCTTAGCTGTTGTATCAAAAAACTCTCCAGGAAGCCGTATAGACTCTCCATAAACTAGTTAGGCGACCGACGTTCCTAAGTCCTGGCGTAAGGATTCTCGAATTCCAAGTAAAACCATGGGCAAGACCGTAGTCCAGCTTTGCGTATTATAACGTTTAAAAGCTGATTTGAGATGTCTGTGGAATCTTTCCACTAAACCATTTGCGGATGGATGGTAGACAGCAGTACAATTTCACCGATACCAAGGAATTCTGAAAGAACTTGAAAGAGGTTGATTTCAAACTGACGTCCTCGGTCAGTGATTATCTGCTGAGGAACGCCAAACCTGGCTATCCATGCACTAACAAATACTTAATCAACTACCTCGGCGGTAATGTCCTTGATAGGAAAAGCTTCCGGCCGGTGTGTGAATCGATCAATGCAGGTCAGTAGGTAAGCATAACCTTGAGAACCAGGCAAAGGTCCTACCAAATCCAAGTGTACATGACTGAATCTTGAAGAAGGCAATGGAAAGGATGTTAGCGGAGACATAACATGGCGGTGTATCTTGCTTCGTTGACAATCGAGGCACGAGCAAGTCCATGCTATAATGTCACGCTTCATTGCTTTCCAAATAAATCTTCTTCTGACAAGATCAACAATGGCGTTAACTCCTAGATGGGATAAGTTATGCAATACCATAAATGCTTTACGCTGAAAAGATTCTGGTACAGTTTGCATTTGAACTCCTGGTGAATGAACATGGGCTGGCAGAACATTATCCTTCTCTGAATTCTGTAGAATGTCGTCTTCAATAACATTCTGCAATTCAGGTTTATTTATCTCAGGGCACATGACTTCCATATGATTAACTGAGCAATACGGACAGTTTGTAGCCATTTGGCAAGTTTTGGCGAAATGACCTTTCTTTAAACAGATTAGATACTGTGTGTTCCATTTAGTAATTAATGTTTTCTCACTTAAACTCATTTTTAATGCCTTTCTGCATGATTTACTCTCATCTGACTTGGAATTAGAACAGAACACACAACTGTTATACCTTTTCTTCTCACTTGTGAACAGCTGTTGCAATTTGGAATGATTTGGCATCTTGACTGATTTGGTACCTTGTCGGTTTGGCATCTTGACGCATTTCTGGATATTTTTCTTCCTTTAATTCAAAATGAAAATTGTCTTTTCCCAATTGAACGCGTTCCTCGCTTTGTACTTCTGCTTTCAAAAACTTTAGAATAGAATCTAAAAGTTGGCCGCCTTTATTTCTACCTGAGCTTTTATCTGAATATTGTGTTCTGGCGCTTTCCCAAAGTCGTAAATTCTCTTCAGGGAGATAACTCTCGACGAGTGGATACAAAATAGGTGCGCATTTTTCAGAAGTTACCCCTAGAGTACCTAAGTCCTCAGTTGCGAAGAAAGTTTATTATATAAATTACTAAGTGTACCTGTTCTCCTTTTAGACGCGTTACTTAAGACTAAACTCAGCAAATCACGAACATAAACTTCAATCAAATGTCTTCTTTTAGACTTTCAATGGCAAGAGGATAATTCTCACAAGTAGCGGGGTATGATTTCACAATTTTTCTCGCTTCGGAACCCGACATTGCGCATTGAATTAAATAATGGTATTTGTCGCTAGGTGTTAGATCCTTGCTTCCATGGATTCTTGAAAATTGATTCCAAAAGGACAACCAATTTCTAAAGTCCCCGTCAAATTTATGTAATTATATTTCAGGGAGTTTTCGCTTCACATTTAAATCTTCTTCAACATTTTCCGCGAGGTTATCAGCTTCTTGTTTGAGTTTACCTTTTCCCCTCTAGATAGCTTCGAACAGTCAAAGCAATTGTTAAAGCTTCATCTCGAAATTGTTCAACGACCTCAACTTCCGCTATAAATTATTTCTCATTTGTTAAACTGTTTAAAAACTTTTGGTGAATCTCTTCTAATCGAACGGCTTTATCGTTAAGTAAATGCATCGCCACTTCAACGTCATCCGAGTTTTTCTCCGTCGTTTCTAACAGCTCGTTTAAATGGTTAAATGCCTTAGTAAACGCCGTGCGTTGGCCTGTCTTCAACCACTTTATAGCTTCCACACCCTCTTTTATATTAATTGGGAATTCTCCTATCTTTCTGCAGTCTTCTCTAAAAGCTTGATGTCGAAATAATATGTATTGTCGCGGGCGTCAGATGTAGAGAACCCCAGACGATTGCAAATTAATAACTTAGTAGCTCAACCGACCTGGTCTCTGGTATAGGGTATTATTCGATTATCCAGCCTTGGAGAGAGACATTGGCGGTGCAGAAAAATCCAGTACTCCCTTTATAAAACAACATACATTTATTTACAAATATGATATATATATATTAAAGGGGAAAATATCATAGAGGCCAAACATTGCCTTTCTGTCCGCCTTCGAATTCGACAACAATCCACCACCGCTACCGTTAAAAGTAAAACTCGTTCTTCTCCTAATTTCCCTTACGTCAGCTCATGACAGCTATTGTTGTCTTATTATTGTTGCCAGTTATTACACTAATTAGTACTAATTGCAGATAGAAGGTATCTTCTCGTTGGTTCGATGTGGAGAATTTATTGTTTGCAGGTGGTATTGGCCAGTGGAAATGGGCAGTTTTATATGGAGAGAGATATCAACTTTTAAAGCATGCCTGGAGTTTTAGCTCACCAGAGACGGTAGTTAAGAGGAAATTGCATTCATAACAAGACTGTTAATATTAACCGTAGGGAATAGTTTTATATTAGAGTTAAGAGTTGCAGACATTTTATGAACAGATGAACACGTGCAACTTTGAAATGATGGGGAAAGGGGTTTTATCAATTCCCAAGTAAATACAGATGCGCTTCAGACAGGGCCAATGTAGTTAAGAGTACAATAATACAATTTAAAACTTATTAAATCAAATGAAATTTTATTCAGACGGATTCGAAGTCAGTTTTTTACATAAAATGATGATTATTTACAATTTATCAGATAGGTTAATCCGTCTTGACAGCAAAGGGTAAAGACTTTAGGGTCTGACAAAGCCCCCGCTGCCCAGGATTGGATATAATAAGCGGAAGTCATAAATACAATATACAAACTAAACATACAATAAATAAACTAAATACAATAAGATAAAAGACTTGGTTGTTTAGTAAAGTTATGGAAGGTATAAATAGAGAAAGATGTAGTGATATTATAATTCTCTATCCAATAGATGTCTGCGGATGAGTTTTTTATATTGAGCAAAAGAATAAATAGATTTAAGTGAGTTAGGAAGAAGATCCCACACCCTAGGGCCAAAGCAACAGATGAGCGAGAGTCCAAGTTTCGTTCGTGAACACTCTGGTATTAGATCGTTAAGATTTCTTGTAACGTGGGTATGATCAGCGAAGTGTAATGAAGTGAGGTCAGAATGAGTGCCATTTCGTATAGTGTTAAACATGAACTTATAAGGTGATAACTATAGAAATTAGATTTTAAAACTTAATGAATTAACCATAATTAGTAGATACACATAATAGTAGATTAGTCAAATTTTAATTAGAAGTGATCTAATTATTATCACTAAGGCTGGAATTAATGAATTAATGTGACAAAAATTAGTAACACTATTATATAATTAATATGTAAAAAAAAATTATCAATCATTTAAAGCAAAACATAAACGTTTCAAAAATACTTCTATTATTTAATATAATCGTTCATAAAAGTGAAAATAAAACTACTATCTTTAACTTAATTATGACGACTGTAGATATAATTTTTTATATAACTGTGGAGCTTGACCTCGAAATGTTTAATTTATTTTTATTTTCGTTGCAAAGGAAAAAAAATTTTCAGTCAATTATTAAAGGTTCATCTTGTTTACTTGTTTCCGGCGATTTAAAGTTCTTTGGATTGCAATATTCTATTGAAAGTTTTTAATCGATCGTCTCCATGGCAGTTCGCACCAAGATTAAGTCACGGCATGTAGATTGGCAGGTAGGAGTAGGGTGTGGCAGGTGGACAATAGTGGAATTCCATTAGTGACATTTACAATTCTGTTAACAAGTTCATCTTTTTACGTATGTAGCAGGGCTGAAAAATGAACAAAATGACAGTATCTGGATTAATAAAAATTATATACATTTGCAGTGCTTGTGTGGAGAGAGGAGACGTGGATTCGCATAAGCAAGGGTCTTCAACATTTTTCAGTCTGCTTATTCCTGTAGACCCGCAGGCCGCATTACGTTGTCAACGAGATTAGGACCGAACAAAGGCGGCTCAAGGGGTGCGTCCACCGTTCCGATCAATCTTTGTTGATATTCTTCCTTAAGCCTCCATATTAGTTTTGCATGCCCACCCAAAACTATTGTCAAGATTAGCCTCTGGGACTGAATATATATATATATATAATATAATATATATATATATATATTAATATATATAATAAAAGACGTATGGGGAAACAAAAACATTTGCAATACTTTCAGATATTAAGATGTAAAGCGAATCAAACTTTAACGAGATTTTAGCAGTTCTTTTTTAATAATCTGTCAATATCAATCTATTTTTGATATTGCACCGAGAGGTTCAAGGTGGACGTCAGTTATTCTGGTCTTAACTTTTCATTTTATCAACTTCATTTTTGAAAACAGTTGTTTACAGATGCCATTGGCGTACGAAGGGGGTGTCGTAATTCCCCACTGCAATAAAATTTTGTATACATCTTACATATGGATATATATATAATATATATATATATATATATATATATATATATATATATATATATATATATATGTAGTTATGTTAAAGAGGTTTCTGATAGTATTAATTAAAATGGTGTTAAGGTTTATGGTGTTACTGTAAAGTAACTTGGAGATGAATTTGACCTTTAGTAGTTTAAAAGCCAAAAGGCTAGTATAAGACCTTTACTTTTGGTTAAGCCAAAAATAACCGTATATAAGGGTTGAAGGGTTAATTCTCAAATATAATCGCGTTGTGTTAAAAATGGCTGTCCTTACATCATTGCTATTGCAAGGAAGGCTATTCCGCAAACCAGGTTCGCCAAAAGGAAACTGGGTGAAACCTGTTTACGCTGAATCAATGAACTTGGGCCGTTATTGGCGACCAAAGCTAAGTGATTAAAATCTTAGTTAAATTTTACTTACTGCATGCGGATTCAACAAAGTACACAAAAATAACAAAGAATTTAAACAACAATAACGTTCTTTATTCAGGTGCCCACATTCACTAATAGTAAATTTCAATAATTTCTAAATTACAGGAAAATTTCGCTTCTTTACTACACGAGTAATCTTCCAATTTGCACATTATCTAGCCAGATTTCTATATTAACATAAACTGATTTTTTCCATCTTTTAACATTTCTCAACATAAAGGCTCTTCCAGACCTGATTAATTTCATCAAACTAACTGGAAAATTCAATTAATACCAGACCCATGCTTCGACGGTTCCCAATGAACGAGACAAACTCTAGTCAAAATTAACTGGAGTAAATTTAAACAAAACCAAACATGACTTAAAATAGGATAGGGCACCCGTGAACTTAAAAAACAAACAAACAAAAAACAAGGAAAAGGATTATCTAAATACCTGGACATTGAGAAATGTGCTCGAAGAAATCATCTTGATCATTAGGAATGGACCCTCACACAATGCACTACCAAAAAGATATCTCCGAAAATTTTACATGTTTCTCATGTGAAATCGCGGAGAAGAGTGTAGTATCTTTGGTGGTTAGGCTATCAAAGTAAACATATTTCTCGCCACGTTGAGCAACAATCGCCAAAAAGAGCCGTTTCAGTAGCATGGTGGAAGCCAGGCAGTGTCACGTGATAAGTGCTTCCAGAGATGTTCGTACACCAAAGATCTCCTCTTTTGGTGAGCGAGTTCGTGGAAATGCCTGGATAATTCATTACAGGGCCTACCGATCCTCTGATGACAGCTTTATGGTTCGAATAGGCGCACCGGACAATAAAACGTGCCAGGTATCCCAGACTCAGGGTCGCCTTGGGTGACCCTTGGCTGACCTCTGTTGCTAGGGTGGCCCCATCTTTACATGTAAATGCAGGCTCACATAGTAAAGGCGGTTAGCAACGGACTACTGCTTGTCTCTTATTTACCAGGAAGCAATATTGTAAGCGTGAGGAAGGAAGACGATTCTCGAACGTTCGATTGATGATGATGATGCTGTCTATAACCTTGAACCACCAAAGGGTGTGAAGAAAAGAGGTTTTAACAAACAACAAAATAGATAGAAAATAGCTAATAGTAAATAGATTAATTAAAGAAATAAAATAAAAAGAGAATTAAAAAAAATAATAAAATAATTATTTAATTAGAAACTTAAAAATCGTGGATGCTAGCCACTAAAAACAAAGAAGATAAATAATGAAATGGATGCCTCAGATATTTACACATGAACAGCTAAGTATTTTCTACGTTGACAAAATTCACAATAAACCTTATATATGTGATCCATTTACTGCTGACAGAAAAACCTAGAATTTTTCTAATTAATTAAAAGTTAGATCACTGTACTGTCCACAGCTGTCCATACATCTGTAGTCCACAGTCTTTATTGAACAAGGAAAATGGTAACTCTTTCACGTGTTCATACGAACGAGGTCCCGTTCATAGGAAACAGTTCCATTACGTTTGCTGATCATCCTCGCTCGGCTGTCCCATTTAGCTGGGGTCCCATCACACGAAGGGCCAGGTCTCCGATGATTGTTTAACCAAATCGCCAGTTCTCGTCTAATTGATGTTTTCTCCAGTGGTAATTAGTCGATTTACAAATAGTTGTTGCCCCTTTCCATCTTACATTTTCTCCACAGCTCATCAACTGTAAACACACAAAGGGAGAAGGCAGAATCGGGCAATAATTTACAGATGTTTTTATATGTGTTGTCTCACAGTTTATATTGTGAAAAATTTTTTAAGATGAAAAAAAAAATATAATTATGTATGATGTCCACTTACTTATTAAAATTTAAAAGGTATAATTTTACTTAATTTTTTTTGCGACACAACAGTTATAGCTCTGTAACCCCCATTTGTAAGCCTGTAACCCCCACTGTGAACTTTCTACCTCAGCCTATGAGCAGTTTTTAGTACTCTAGAATAGTAACGTTTTCAGAGCATGCAGTCAGATAGTGGGGAAGATGTTCATATCAGCATATTTAGAATAGAATTTGATGAGTCCTAAGATGAATTTTTTTTAAATCACTGTTGCACTACAAATCAATAAAACTGCACCTGACGCCCATATGCGAAGAAAGAGGGCTAGAAAACTAAAGTAAAACACGATCGAGGGGAAACCTCGAGTTAATTTAGTTCTATAGTGTTTTAAGATATTTTTTATGAAATATGAAAATGACAACAGAATAAAATATATAGATTTCAGACTCCAAGGGAGCAGGGACGCTATTTTTGTGTGAAACAATTTGTATTTTTTCGTGAGCTGGCGGACCGCGGGTTGAAGACCCCTGGCCTAGGCACATCTATTTAAAATCTGAATAACTTGATTCAACGTTTTTGCATTTTACTATTATATTTTACACTTAATTTTATTAAAGAAAATTACTATTTCTCCTCAACAGTAAAATATCTCCTTAACAGTGTAAATTCTCCTCAACAGGGACCCTATTTCAATCTTTCGGTCCAGTGCTCATAAAACCTTAATCTGGCACTGCCCCATGAGGAGAATTTCTGTGTGAGGAATACCCTCCACCCCTACAGAAGGACACCAGATGGCCACTTCCAACCCGAGTTTTGGCAGAAGCCTTATAAAAAAGTCTAGTAGAGGTCTTGAGGAGCGATATCTGATTGAGGAAAGGAGTATATGCGTGTGCGAATATGTTAGTTTGCATTGCGGAACATGTTTTTGGAGAAGATTACGAACCGAATGGGAGTTTTACATCAAAAGGAAACAAACTTGCTCAGTAATTTTTTTCTGGAACCATAATAGACCTACAGTTTTAGTGATTGCACCAACAACATTTCAAAACTTGTACTAGAACTGTACAAGATTTTTGATAAAACCATTTCAACCGAACAAAGGTACCAAAACCAAAAAGGAAAAGAAAAAAAGCAGTTTATAGAAAAGTCGACAAAAGTAAAACACATTATTATTAAGAGCATATTTAACTAAAATTAATGAAATGACATCTAGGAAAACCTTTTTAAATAAGCCTTTAACTAATAAATTATTTAGATTAATTGCTAGTTAGTCAAAAAAAGTTGTACCATAAAAACAACCGTAAAAGTACCTCAATTATGCATGTGCTGGTATATGTAGACTGATAGTTAAAAGAAATGGAGAAAAAGAGAGAATGAGTTAAAAATATAGAAAACAAATATGCGAACAAAAAGTTAGAGAAAATATACAAATAGGAGAAAAAATAAAAAAGTGGAAAATAATAAACAAAAGAAGATAGAGTGAACAAGTAAGAAAATAGAAGTGAATGAACGAAAAAGAAACACTAGTTTTCCCCTATCGAATACGTAGCGACGAAGGGCAACAACAGAATAGGGAAAAAGAATATATTTCCATACAATATCACTTAGTTATCCGTCAAGGATAAAAATTTCCTTTATCCGGCAGTGGTCTTGACGGATAACGTGTTTAAATATTTGATGTATAAGTTAAAGCTGCCAAATGATATCAAAAGCGCGGGATAACTTGGTAGACACAAATTCATTTGCTACTGTTTTGGAAGCAATCGAAACGGATGAAAAAATGGAAACGTTTCGGTGATTGTGCGGTTATTTCTTCCTCCAGTTTTGTAAATCGCACGCCTTTCATTTTTTCGGGCATAGAGGGAGCTATTTCATACATAACGCAACGTTTTTGGTTCGAGAATATTTTAGGAGGAGATTTTGGAGTTTATCCAGAGAAGACGGTAAGAGTGTCCAGCTGGCACTTACACCTCTTTCATTAAATATTTCGATAAAATGAAATATCGTTTCTGAAATATGACGCATCGTTTTCAGAACGATACTTTCTAATAAAAAGCTCATAAAATTTTAGAAAAAGTTTCATAAGTTAGAAACGTCTTTTAACCATTTCTTTTGCAATATTGGGTTTGTATACATTGCTCAATATCTAGGTTCGATTGTGCAGAGGCATTTATCAGAATTTGGCGGTTGACAAGTGACTCGGTATTCCCAGTTCGCGCGCGCGGGGAGAACCTGAAGAAGAAGTTGTTGAAACTTTAACCGCAATTGAGAAAAGTGATCTGCAGTGGGAACAACCAGTGTCCCCGAAGAAGAAGAAGAAATGTAAGGCAGACAATAGGAATGGCTGATTTACTAAATTTCTGTGTGTTGATCAATTTTGTTTATTAATTTTCATTATTAATTTTCTCTACTAGTTTATTTTACAGATTTCTTTTATTACTTTGCCTTACTGATTTTTGTTATTCATCACCATTGTGCCTCAAGAATCAACGTATATTCTGGGTATTTAATGAGAGTTCTGATTGTTTAATGGGATTAGAAAAAGAAAGAAAAATGTTAAAAAGTAGTTCATGGGTATAAAAAAGGCCTTAGCATTCTTTCCATATTATGACGTCATATGTATCTCCATTGCAACAGCTAATATAAAACTCTTTCTCTCGCTCTGATAGCCATCTGAAAGACATTTCTCTTTTAAATGGAAATAAATCAGCGGTTATAGTAATTTGGTGTTTGTTCTTAAAGGCTGTTAATAATAAAAAGTTTATAATTATAACACAGAATTAAATTTTTCGAAGTGGTGGGCAGGAGAGAGGAGTTGCCTGCATTTCGGACTTGCAGTTTTGGGATTCATAGTCAGACGCCTTATCCATTGGCCTTCGTGGGAAAGGGCGGACACAATGGGTTGTTAAAGAGGTCATGACCCCCAAAATATATTTTTTCACTGTAAAAAATTCCAACTTTCATGATAAATGAAGGGTGTTATTCCAAGACCATGGCAAATTCTGTCCTTAACCCCCCAAAATTAAAGTTTGTGTCTGCCCTTGTTCGTGGGCTGGATTATTTGCCTAAAAACACGCTATACAAGATTATAAATATTGACTGCGGTCTGTAAAGTTTTACTAAAATAATTGAATAATTAAAAAAAAGGGGAATAAATAAAAAAAAATATGAAAAGGGAATTTAATAAAAAAAATTATTAAAAAAAAGACAGTTGACCTGCTTATGGTAATTTGAAAATTTTTCATCGGATTTTTTTTAATCCGAAGTTAAATGCCACATCCATTGGCAGATAACTAGTTTCAATCAAGGGCGTAGCTACTGTACCGAAAAAAATGGGCAAGGCTTAACGAATTGGGGGCCCACTTCATTTCTGGGCCCCTTATTCCAATAAAAAATTAAAATTATATAAAAATCTAATAACAAAATATTAAAACTGTTTCTTGCCCAACAGCCAGAAAAAAATTAGTTCGGCCGATGCTTAAAAATTACCTAACGATTAAAATCGATTATTTTATACATACATACACCTGGTTCGATTTAAGGTAATTTGATTTCAGTGAATTGATTTACGATTTTACGATAAATTGGTTACGATAATGTGATTTTCGAAAGAGATACGTATCCAGTAGAAGTGATACTTCAAATTTTGATTTTTTCCCATGCTAGGGATACATAGTGATTTTTTCCCGTACTAGCGATACATGGTGATCTAACGATAGGCGATACTATGCGATACGCGCAAATACGCTATGTGCTAGGTATAGAGTGAACAAATTTCATCCATCAATTTAAGGGAGATTTAGTGGCAACAAGGAATAAATTAAGAGAGATTAACGGAGGCTATATATATATATATATTTTTTTAGCAGAGTAGCGTTACTTGAGCAAATATTCATGAAAAGGATAATATTAAACAAAACGCGATTAATTTACATTTTATATAATATCATCATATATCATATATAATATTGTTGAAAAAAAAATGGAGTCATGATATACAAGTTACAGTATAGGATACAAATTTACATGTAAATAAAGAAAATAAGTTCAAGGTTTTAGACGTAGTAATTTATTTAATAAAAATTAATGTATGTTTCGGACGGACTTTGACCGTCCTCCTCAGGAATACGTATGCGTCATACGTATCCTGACGAAGGATGAGTAAGTTCCATTCGAAACGTATCTTGATTTTTGTCAAATAAATTATACTACGCTGGCAATGTTGGATTTGCTTTCTTCATGTATTCAACGTAGTGCTATGCATTAATGTTAGGTATCAATTTATATGTTTAACAGTTTTAACCTATACGTATTTGCTGACTGATGCTTCAGTAGTACGTATTTTCTTTTGCAAATTTCAAAAAACAGTTACAGTTACGGTGATATTTAACTTTAACCGTTAGTTATGGCTTAATTCGTTTTAGGTTATTTTGATTTTTCTGATCAGTCCATTTATTGTTTGTTAGTAAAAAAAATCTTTCCCAGTATAGGCATTTGAGCCTGGAATGTTAAAACAAAACCTGTGAACTTATGAAAGTTTGGTACATTCTTTTTTTTTTTAAATCACTGAAAATGTCGGAAGAACACAGTGGAAACATTGGAATTATCTTGGTTAATTCTGAAGTTAGTTAAAAATTTTAGCGTAAGGACAGCAACAGTCATGCTGCAATTAATTGTAAAGAAAATTATATTGTTTCAAAACATTATTCTGGTTAGCAAATAGTCTTTTCTCGGATTTTGGGTCGCAAGCTTTTGAAACTAACAATTAATTTAAATTAAATCACTTAGACATTACTCTAAAATATTAAAGTGAGTGCGATTTGGATGCTCTCATTTTAGCCAATGACTATGCGAGTTTCCGTGATGCCGTGAATAAAACCACACCCATTTGAATTGTTCTTGTTATACATCTGTATTTACAACCCGCAGAGGATTACTGATATTTGATTGGGAAGATTGACTGATATTTGATTGGGAAGACTGATTGATATTTGATTGGGAAGATTGACTGATATTTGACAGGGAAGATTGACTGATATTTGACTGGGAAGATTGACTGATAGTTGATTGGAAAGATACACTCAATGTTTGTAAAAGTGTGTGGAATCGGCTGAGCTAGTCATCCAGTATTCTGATCCATCTTCAAGTTAAATAAACCGCCATTGCCAATTCCCATGGTAATGGATACTACCAACTAGGGATTACGTAACTAACACTATGAATATAAATATCAATATTTTTCTTTCGATATCGACAGTAGCAGTATCGATATGGATAATTCGATAATATCCTAATATCGAAACATTCAGAGTACGGGTATTTTATATTGTGCGTATACCTATATTTTTCGTGGCTATTGGAAAATATTGTTGGCACTTCGATTTACATAATTGGAGAAAGAGAGAAATGATTGAAATTTTGTTATTGTTACATGACTGTAGTGTATATTTTTACTGGTATTTTATTTTTTTTGACTCATAATTTGTTTGTAAATGATAGTAAGTGATAAGTTCAGAAAATGATAAGTTCAGAATGATGAATCATCCACATATACTTCAAGCATCCATATTTATCGATACCGGCAGTATCTATACCTCATGTTCAATATTTTTTATGGCATCGATACCAAATCTAGTATCGAATGCGGTATCGTAACATATCTTCTATCAAGAGAACAATGCACCTGGTTGGTAGGTGTGATATTGTACTCGTGGCCGCCACCATCCAACGTGTTTTAAGATAGTGTTTTTATCACAGAGTTTCATTGATTTTTGTCGGCAGAAAAGCTTTAAGCGTCTGCCAATATTTGCCCTGGTGACTACACCAGTGTGAAGAAAGAAAGTACAATGGGCCGTACCAAGTTTGTTTCATTGCCTCTGAATAGTTTTAAAAACACAATGAAGTCTTTCGCTTATTACTGGTCACTGCAGTTCACGGATTTCAAAGCAATTGCGCATTTGGGTGGATGAAATCGTAAGAATCATTAAACGTTCGAAACGTTTTTACACGACCACTTTTGCTTTAGGTCAAGCCTCTGTTCATATCGTGTTTATACTGGCTCTGAGGTCTTGCGTCGTATTTAGACGGCGGAAGCCACATATCGATCTTCAGCGTCTTCTAAAACTACTTGATTCTTGTGATATAACTTCAGAATTCGTATCTAACAGGGTAGCTTCCAGTTTTCGTATCGCACCTCAAATCAGTGGTGTAGTAAAGGGGGAGCCCAGGGGCTCAATCCCCGTATTGTCTAACAAAGTATACATTGTCCTCCTCAAGCCCTTCATTTATTTTTAAACGGTCGGTTGGCATCAAGTATTTTGTGAACGGGGACTTGAATTGAAGCAAATAATGGTCGCCTAAATGGAGTGGCCTTAACACGCAATGTCGCCCATACTTCGATAATCTGTGGATGCAAATCAACGTAAATGAGCCAGCGTTAAGTCAATGGCACATTAATTCTGTACGATTATTACCGTAACCTTGTCAACTTGTAATCATGGAGAATTGTTGTTATGAGGGCAACGTTGCTAGAGTATAAAGCGGGTGTTTATAATAATGCTCACTTAGTGTATAAATGCATATGGAGGATAATTTAATAATGGATGCGGTATTTTTCGTGTTCTGTTTAATTGTAAGCCCATGGATAAACATATTGAAAATATTTGCAAAAATAAATTATTAAAAGTCAGGAAAATTTACTTTTTCAAAATTCCGTAGCAATTTTTTATTTCTAAAATTAATTAAAACGTTTACGTCCTTTTAAAAAAATTATAAACTTTTTCCGTCCTCTGATCCGAGCTTAACTCGTTAGCATAATTATCGTAAAGTTTTTTAATAAGTCGTAAGCTTACGATTTCTTCCGGCCG
The DNA here is from genome assembly GCA_006491805.2 of Dysdera silvatica. Taxonomy (NCBI): domain Eukaryota; kingdom Metazoa; phylum Arthropoda; class Arachnida; order Araneae; family Dysderidae; genus Dysdera; species Dysdera silvatica. The sequence continues at coordinate 28,231,691 of QLNU02003225.1, read as the reverse complement.
GATTCGATATTCGTCGTGAAAAATCCAACAACAAAAATACCAATTTAAAATGTCCTGCCTTGAAAAAAAACTATATCTTCCGAAGACCAGAAGAGCGTGAGATAATTTCAAACGATTGAGCTGCTACTTTTTTTATTTATTTAAAATTAAAAGGATATTTTAAATTTAATCCCGAGAAATTAAAAATAAAATCCAAATAGCCTTCCTTGACTCAAGACTTTTACCGTTTTACTCATATCACGAAAATTCCAAATATACACACAAGGCTTAACTGGAATCTCCAAATACTAGACGTACGCTAGAACAAATTTTGTTAAAATGTTTAAAAATGAATTAAAGATCGTACTCCTCATCCAATTACTAAAACATGCTAGTAATTTTTAACCTAATTACATCGATAGGTTCCGCCGAAGAAGAAAAAACAGTTAAAAACCGGTTATTAGATTAAACGGTTTGTTAAAACTGGTTTTTAAGATGAGGTGTGATTAATTCTGGAAAACGTTTTTTGAAACGCAAATTGTTGTTACAGCATTAACGCAATTTGCGTCGTTTCCCATTTGTACGAGGACTCAAATTATCGCTCTTAACGCAAGACGTTAATTATAGCCATTTCCTAAACACGGATGTTAATTAACAGCTTAGATTAATTATGTTTTTAAAGGTTTCCTGTTGTAATTTTCATTACTGCTTCTCAAAATTTGCTTGCTGGAAGTAGCCAGCTGTTTCTCCTCGTATACAATCACGTTTACCATTTCAATTATTTTGCTCTGTATATTATGTTTCATACGAATTTACAGAGCAACATTCCCAGATATTCGCAATTTTCAATGAAACCTGAATTGCGAACAAATTAATATGCGCAAGATGATGGATGGTTCTCTGATGTACTTTTTGTCGAAAACTGTTGCATCTAAAAAGGATTACTTTTTTGTAGGCGCAACAGTTTTGAAAATTACCATGTGTGGTAGTTGAACAGCCACTATCTACACATACGGGATGGGCATGCAAACGCTGAATATTCAGCGGGCTTAATTTCTCAATGAGTGGTTCTGCAACCACTCACTAAATGGTTGGCCATTTACTACTTAGAGTAACTAGGGCGCCATTATCACAGGCGCCAACTTAAATGGGTTCGAGGCGCTTTTTGAAACCCCAATAATTGTCTTATAGATTCTTCGAATCCATAATATTTTGCTCCCATTTCATGCACGTACGCATGTGTGCACAAAGTTCGTTTTCCGTTTTCAGTTATTCAAGTTTTTCATTATTTATTTCCCCGTTTATTTTATATGAACAAAGCGCATAGAAAAGCTTACTCTTCAGACCAGAGGCGCGGCCAGGGATACTAGTAAGGTGAGCTTGCTGTGAGCTCTAAAATTTATTTAGTTACTATTCGAAATAACGAGTTATAAACCTTGGTTAGGTAACTACCTATTTATCGAAGAGACTAGATAGTTGTTCTAAATGTGAGTGACTGACGTCTTTGTTATGAATAACTCTAACCTGGTTGTCTCATTTGGCCGTGATCGTAATGCGAATGAATAAATGAAGTAAACAAAATTAAATATTTAATTAAACTAAGCTAATAAACAATAAATACATTTCTTGTTTTAGAGCAGAGCTATACTTCTGTGTTAGCACTATTAAATAAAGATGTAAGCCAATACTAGATAATCTGAGAGTTAATTCCCTAATAATCTATGCTAGTCAGTCCAGCAATTACAATATTTTTCAAAAATGAATTAAGCATTCATGAGGCAATTAGAACCATTAGCGTTGGTGGGAAGGCCTACAATTGGGCTAAGTACATAAGCAATACATGCATGAATAAAAAACATCATGTACATAGATAAATATAAGGAGGCAATTATCTTGATATGGGCAGCGCAACTATTTGGGCTATGCAATTGATTAGGAGGGTGCACCCCGCGATTACTATTAAAATTAATGGAGGAAAATGACACACATGCTACTTTGTTGCGGTTACTGGCGCTGCTGCTACTCGTCAGGGACGTCTACGGCGATGGCACTGCGTGATTATTAGCATAGTCTTGTGGGCTATTGGGACGTCGGTAGAAATAAGTCAGAAGTCGTTTCTCCACAGAGTTTGAAACGGGCGGCGATGTCCTTTTCGGTCGGTTGCTCTTCCGCGAATGTCGCCAGATGATAGGAAAAAGCTAGTTGGACGTAACTTTCGTGCTGGACTGAATGGTCGTCTCGAAGGCAAATGTGAAGTCACGCTGCTGGACGAAGGAGTAAGTAGTGGACGTACGTCTCTGAATGAAGGTCTATGTGATGCAATGCGTATGGTCTTCAGTTGTTGAATCGCTGATCGGCATTCTACGAAACTACTCTTTTGACGTTGTATTTTCAAACGATAACTATTAAGGCCCTTAAATATGGCCTCCTATTTCTGAAGTCAAAGTTCGTAGAGTGGAGATGAAGACGACTTCTCGTCTGTGTTGGCTGGGGCCCCGTCTCCTTCATCTTTCAATCTCTTCGTTCTTCCTTCGAGTACCGCGTAGCTGCCAATCACTTCTCCATTAACCAATTAAAGTGAAGCAACATTATTTTACCCAATGCGAAGTGCTTAACCTAACATTTCATCCCCAATGCTTTCCGTGGTTGGCCAAAACGTTATCGTACCTCTGAGGTTTTTTATGTCAAACTAGTGACTCCTCCCGGATTTATACCCAGAAGACGAGATGTTATGTCATAAAGTGAAAGGCAGGCATATGGGTTTCCCTTTTGTGTTTTTGAACTTCTAGTGGCGCCAGTAAGTTATAAAAAACATCAAGGACTTTTCTTTGTGCTGCCCATATCGTAAGATGTAATGTACAAAAATACAAATTTAAGAACTTTTATATAGGGAATATGTTATTCAGTGCCTTAATCCAAAATAATAAATATATGGTGCAGTCGATGTCACCATACTGGGGAGCTGCTATCAGAAGAGGGCATCATACCTTTTCTTGAGTTCAATTATCACACGTACAGAATATATATATATAAAAGTTTTCCTCGCCCATTCTTGGCGGAAACAGGCTTTGGGACGGGCAGAGCGCCATGTTCCCAAGCCTCTTTTTACATCACTTCTTAATGTGCCATGTCTAGAAACTTCCTGACAATGTGACACGTGTTTAGGATTGTGGCTTTTTGTATTTCAATGTAGGTGTTTGGGTCAATGTTGAGTATCTCCAAATTCGTCGCAAGCGTTTTTGGTACTATCCCTGTTGCTGAGATGACTAACGGGATGATGAGGATCTTTTCCATACCCCATATATCTCGTACTTCATGTCTGAGATCTTGGTACTTGGTGATTTTCGTTGTGTAGGTTGTCTGTATGTTATTGGTGTTGGGTACTGCTATGTCGATTAAGTACGTGGTCTTATTCGATTTATCGACGAGGGTTATGTCAGGACGGTTATGTGGGACTGTCTTGTCTGTTATGATTGCTCTATCCCAGTAAAGCTTGTGTGTTTCGTTCTCATGCACGGTCTCTGGCTCATATTTGTAGTACGGGCATTTTTCTGTCAGAAAGCCAGCATTCGCTGCCAATTTCTGGTGGACTATTTTCGCTACTTGATCGTGTCTATGTTTGTAGTCTGACTGCGCAAGGATCTTGCATCCTGCCATCACGTGTTGGATTGTCTCCGATGCCGCATGACAGTGTCTGCATTTGTCGCTTTCTATGTCTTTTCTCTGGATGAATTTCTGATTGTTATATATATATATATAACATGAAACGCCTTGGATTTTTCTTAAAATTTTATGAGAAATCCGTATGTTATTCGGATCTACAGAAATTTTTGTGTTGGAGGGATTTAAAAGTTGGAGTTTTGAAAAAGGGCGCTTCAACTGTCTTCGAAAGGCATCGAGCCCACCCAGCTGACTCTTGGAGCACTCCTGGATGCGCGCCGGCCTCAAATTATTTATTATGCCTCAAAAACGAATTAGTGTTTGTTCACTTCCATCAAATATGATACGACAGATCATACCTCTTATAAATAACCGTTGTTTAAGAGCATTTAGACTCTTTCTGTGCGTGTTATTACTAAAAAAACATTTTTTTATATGCATGTTGTAGACTTCCAAGATGTAGGAAAGTCTAATATCTAACCAAATCGCATGAGAAACTTAAATTTGATCTAAACTTTTTAAAAAATGCATGGGTCGTTTGATCCACAAATTTGGAAACCCCAGTAGTTTTTTAAGTCGACATCTATGGCCCTTAAGTATAATCCGTTCGCGCAGATCTGACGCCTGATCCCGTTACCAGACGGGTTGTTCCATTGCAATTTAGGGAAGGGAGTCTTGCTGTAACTGGTTTCGCGGGCGTTCCGTTACGGCAAGACGCCCTTCCCTAGACTGCAATGAAATAACCCGTCTACTAATTAGGCGTCAACTAAACGCGAACGCACTATAGTAGAACCTCCATTTGTCAAAGTCAATGGCTCCATATAAAAAACTTCGTTACGTAGAAACGATTTGATTTATAAGTGTATATTGTGCAGTACATTGTATAGTTAGATGCACATTTGTTAACTAATGTGTTACTTTAATAAGTAAATAGGAATCATGTTATACATAAATTATTAACACAATACTAATTAAAAACCTAAATATTAAAAAAAAAACAACAACACCGTACCGAATATAATTTGAAAACTGTTATATTTATGTATTCATACTTTCGTAAAGTCCCTCAACCGTCCGTTGCCAACAGCACCGTTTCGAAGCAGCCACGGTAGCTGCCACTCCGTAGGAGGGTGACACAACAAGTCCGGACTTTAGCGCATGATTTCGGCTGCGGTTACCGAAGTTCGAAATCTTTGTTAAAGTGTAAGTTCAGCTTGCTAACCCGTTTTGTCAACATGGTGAGCTTAACACCGCTTCCTCTGTATTTCTTTCACCGTACTATATGCTTGTATGATAACAGAGAGACCCCCATCCTTCAGTGGATTGAAACGGTTGTTGATGATGATAATGATGACTCGGTAATAAACTTTGTAATGTCTTGCTTTGCAAAACGTTTTGATGATGACTTATCGTAAAAATATCCACCGTTATTAAATTTATGAAATGCATCGTCAGAAATATTTTCGGCGAATTGAAAATCACGCCATTTTAAAACGCTTTCTGTCAGGTGCGACATTTTCAAGGAGTTTCAGAATGGTCTTACTTCAGGAGACGGTAACTGTAGCGACTTTTCTAAACTTTCTATCATGGCGGCCACTTATTCGCGTTGCGAGTCCGCTATCTAAGAAATCGAGATTTTTCGTAATTTGTAGAGTGTTTTGTTATTGGAGAAGTTGAATTTTTTTAAATATAAGGCCACATTTTTTTTTTGCCGCGCAACCTTTCTAGATTTTGGCAATAAATCTAGGCACCATAATCTCCTGTATCAGTAATCCTTGCAAAAGTTTCATCACCCAAAATGATTAAATACACCAAAGCGTAAAATATTTGGCGAGTTACCCTTTACTGGAGTAGCGCCTTAATAATGAACTCCCGTTCTTTGTCGACATCGTACTTGGACGAACAATAAATTTGAGGACACTATTTTTTGCGCGTTTCGCTGTCCACGTTCTTCAATATCTCCACCTTTCTGCACAACACTGAGAGATTTCCTTTTCACTATCGCGACTACCCATCGTTGATTGGAATGGGTGAAAAATTACGATTTGTTTAAAAAAAAAAATTTGATATATAATATTTGTTTCTCGATAGATAGTTTTTTTATGACCACGGGATTCGCAAAATCTTCACTATATATAGACATTTTCGACATACAAGTTTTACTGTATATAAGGAGTGGGCATGTAGACACTAAATATTCAACTAGATTTGTTAACCATCCGGTTGTACCATGGGCGCCCATATAAGTAGGCAGGGAGGCTGGAGCCCTCCACTAGCCGTTTAAAAATTTTATTTGCCCGATTCTGCTATGCATTTACTTTCAAAAGATTTACAGTAGTGTTTTAAAATAAGGTACTTTTTAGCTCATTACTAATTGTCAAGCAGTATCAATTATTTTTGTAGCATTTTAGTATCTTGTACATTCACTAAAATTCTTGACAGCTATGAGAAGGAGGTAATAATTTTTATCAGCCCCACCAGAAGGACTTGTGTGGGAGCCCATGGGTGGTACTCCAGATATCACTAAATAGCGCTTTGCCCTCCATTTATCGTGTAGGATACCTGGTGTGTCACTATGTATATCGAGAGTGGGCATTTAGACCCTGAACATTCAGGAGGATCGGTTTGTCACCAGGCGGTTGTTCAGTAACTCATTAATGACGCTACCATATCGTATAGGATACTACATCGTCAGACTGATCATTTATACTGAATATTCTGTATGATTAAGTTATTACCAGGTGGCGCTCCGGTTACAGGAATGTCATTCTTTTCGATGCGAGTATGAAGATTGTGTCATGCGATATTTACATTCATACCTCGTTTTGTTGAGTTTCGAGAATATTGCGCTTTTTATAAATCGAGAGGTTTTTAGAAACCCTGCGTCGTGCAAATTATTTACCAGCAGTGTCGTTTTATCCCAATATGCATTGTCTACGAAATATGTGGAATAATGCATTATATTACGAAGTGCATGGAATAATGCATTATATTACGAAGTGCATGGAATAATGCATTATATTACGAAGTGCATGGAATAATGCATTGTCTACGAAGTACATAGAAAAATGCTTGTCTACGAAACACATAGAAAAATGCTTGTCTACGAAACATATGGAATAATGCATTATACTGCGAAGTACATGGAATAATACATTATACTACTGCCCTGCGGTGGCGCAGTGTGGTAACGCGTTCGCCTAGTACGCCGTTAATCCGGGTTCGACTCCCAACAGTGTACAAAGAACGCTTACTCAGAGATCTCATAAAAAGATCGCACTGCTCACTGTAGTCCGGGGTTTGGTTCCCTAGGCCATAAGAGGTTCGGATTCCTCGGAAAACAGTAGGTCCCGGCGCAGCATGACCATTGTAGTCTTTGAGCCGTAAAACCACAAAACAAACAAACAAAACATTATACTACGAAGTATATGGAATAATGCATTATAATACGAAGTACATGGAATAAGGCATTGTTTACGAAAGTAAGGGGAAAAGGAGAGTTCTGCCCCACTGGTCCGGGTGGTCCGCCTGGTCTCTTCAGGGCGGGGCCGCAGGGTGGTCCTCAGGGTTGCACGAAGAGTTGGCACGTTTCTTATTTGGCTTTTATTTTTTTTTCTAAATATAAATAGAGATAAGTTTTAAAACTTCTATTTTTTTTTTTTTTTTAACTTTTCCCAAAAATGTTTTTTTCTAATTTTTTTTCAACTTTTATAATATTTTCTTTTTCAACTTTGTGTTTTTTTCTTTTTCAAACTTTTTGCAATTTTTTTCTAATTTTTTTTAACATATTTACCTTAAAATCTAATTTTTTTAGAGAATTTTGGACTTTTGCTTGCGTATGAGAACGCATGACACCTAGTACCTCCCCTTCAAACGGGAATCAAGGCCTAGGGATTTAGTCTTTAGATGTTTACGTGATAGCCCCCGTTTCCCATATCGAGCTCCGCCTCATAAGTTGTATAGTGAGAGACTCTCTCAGCATGCCCCTTTCGGTCGGGATGAAGGGCTGCCAGTACATTCCACAAGAAGCATTTTTTGTCCTCGTCCTTAATATTGAGGACAGCCTTTTTGCTTTCCAGCTTCTTTGGGAGGGGGATATATGAGGTGCCGGCCAGTGGATGGTACTGAGCGATCTTAACTTTGAGATGCTGAATTTTGTCAATAACTCACACACTGCCTTGGGTCTGGAATTCTTCCAGGCTGGCTTTCATCTTTTCGATGGTTTCATCAATTCTGAAATCTTCGTCCTCGGGGAGGACTGTAATACACCGGCTTTGGAAGTGGCCCTTCGTCGTCTCCTACACACCATCAGCTCCGAACCGTGAGAAGTTGATGTGAAGTACTGTGTAGTATTTGATCGCGTTATACTCTTGCAGGCCGTTAGCAATCTCCTCGGAAATGTCGGGCTCAGTGTTCTGGAGAAATAGCCCCACATCCCCTCGGTCCTCTTGGGCTGGGTAGAGCTTTTTGGTGAGGAAGATGTCGAGTGCTCGCTAGCACCTATCTCCTCTCCTCTTCGTCGCTTCGTTCTCTCCTATAAAAAATAAGTTTTATTTAATACGCATATATGAAAACTCAATGTATAATATATGAGCATATGAAAGCTTGATGGATGGATGTGATTATATACTAGCAGATATATAAACATATATATACGTACGTTAATATGTGTTGCGGGTCCTAGGATCGCCAAATCCTCGTCATTAGACCGAGGACTCTTTGCCGAGGTGGTTGGAACCTATTAAAATACTCATCAGTTTCGAGAATTTAGAAAAATCTCATTTAAAAATATGTGGCATCTAAAATGTGTTAACTTTTTTTTTCTATGCTAAAATTATACATATGTTGGTGCGGGTTGAAGGACCCGGAATAGCCAACTCTTCGTCCTTCATCCGTATGGATGATATGGCCTGTCCATCGTCCTATAAGTATGAAGCATTTATTTAAACAAAAGTTAAAAAGAGTCATGTTTTAAAAAAAATGGCATTATAAAGTCCAACTACTTACCAATTACACGACTTTATGAGTCTTTATATATATGCATCTCGAATGTATTTCCGAGTGAACTTCTTTTCATATATGGAGCAGGCAAAGGAAGAGCCTCTATGGACAATCTCGATATGTCAAGTCAGCGCCCGTCGCTGAGTGCAAGTCCTCCCACATTCCTTGCACTTGAGTGGGGCCCTTGCCTTCACCCCTCCAACCTGATGTACTTCCGGCCTCTTCTGTAAAGAAAAAATTAAGACTTGTTAGAAGTATATAGGTAATGCGCTAAAGTTAATACTATTCATTTTCGTTATGAAAGTGAACTTTAACGTTACTCTAGAGCGACTCGAAATCACTTGCTGTAATGCAAGTACTGGAAGCGACTTACCAAAACCCCAAACTATCGGCAAACTTCGGTGGTATCAGTGCATTATACCTTACTGCGTCATTTCATCCTCGTCTAACACTTACCCGTATCGAGTCTATATCGAAATCTTACTCAATTGTGGGGAAGATGCGAAGAAGACAACGCTTACAACTAAATGTTTCCACAAAGATGCAGCCGGGTGTCTTCACGAAACAAACCCTCTAAAGCCTGGTGTGAAAAATAGTGGGCCATTAAAACGCTATGAACTCATTAAAAATAACCATACGCTAGATTTTATTGGGAACCTACATTCCGACATGTTTCATCAAAACAAACTACATCTGAATTTAGTAGATATAAAAATCAATCTCAACCGAAGCAAGCCTGCCTTCTGCCTCGTATCTGGTACAGAAGATAAGGAGTACAAGATCGCCATAGAACATGGTCCTTGTTTCTGAGAAAAATTAAAGTGAGTCCAGGGGTTTCCCTAGGTCATGCAAAATCGTTAGAAAAGTCATCGGCGAAGTATTCCATCGATCGAGTGTTATGTAAAGTCTATTCGGCTCCTCAAGGAAGTATGTCTTTCGTTGAAGATAATGTATTCATCGGGCAAATGCCTAAAAAGATTATATTGGCTATTGTGAGCAGTGACGCCATCAATGAAACTTACACTTCTAACCCGTTAGAATTCAAGCACTATCAAGCCAACTTTGTAGCAGTCTGTATAGATGGGAATCCGCTCCCTTACCGGCCATTAGAACCCGACTTTGCGCGAAATTCGACTATTCCCTTTTACCACAGTCTATTTGCGGGCACAGAGAAATTGAATCAAGACCTGGAAAGACACATCGATAGAGACAATTACTCTAAAGGATATACGCTATACACATTTAATTTATTACCCGATTTGTGCGGTGGAGGGTACTTGCATCTCATGCAGCAAGGAAATTGACGAATTGAAATAAAATTCGCCACTGCTCTACAAAGCACCGCATCGATTCTGGTATATTCAGAATTTCAAAACGTTATTGAAATCACGAAATTCAGAAATATAATATGTGACTTTTCTAATTGAAATGGATACTACACAAATAAATAGAATATTACAACAGGATAATTTTACTCGGTGCAAGTTTGTAGGTGTTTACGCCAGCGACGTTACCTAGAAAAATAGCCTTCTTCCCAGCTTCGCTGATTGTGAACATGGAGCCACAATCGATGGAAGGCAGCCATTGGCTGGCTATCTATGTGGAAAATCAAGCATCCGCAGAATTTTTCTATTCCTACGGAAATTCACTGAACATTTTTAGAGGACCGATATCACAAATGTTTACAAAATATACACATATAAAATATAATGATGTACTCCTACAATGCAGCAATTCATCTGTATGCGGACAATATTGTATTTTTTATATTTATTTTAGATGTTGCGGGCAAAGCCTCGAGACTATTGTAGACACGTTTCAGGCAAAATGTTCAGTCAATGATGTGCGAGTATACAATTTTGTAAAACATAAATTTGGTATAATTGTAAAATTTCATACTTTTTGAAAAAAATTAAAGTTGTTATGAAACTGATTACACGTATCGATCTCAATCATTTTCTAGTTATGGAGCCTGTCAAAATACATCACCCGTACACCATTTTAATTTGTGGACTCACGGGAATTGGAAAAAGCGTGTTTGTACGTGGTTTCCTTATGCAATACCTTTATACAAGGAGGAAATCTTTGACGAGCACCCGACTGACATAGTATTGTTCTATGGGATACATCAAACCCTTTACGATGAAATTGATGACGTCACCTTTGTGGAAGGATTACCTTAAGATTTTAAAGCTTATCTAAATGGTCCTACTGTATTCGTTATCGATGATTTGATGGTAGAATGTGGAAATTATAAGAGGATTACGAATTTCTTTACTAAAGGGAGTCACCATTATAATCTGACAGTGATTTTTATTTGTCAGAGCATATTTCACAAGGGATCTCAAATGAGAGAAATATCTCTCAATGCACATTACATGTTCCTATTTAAGTCACGTCGCGATCTAACACAATACATGTACATACAAGTACATGGAATAATGCATTATGCCACGAAATATACGGAATAATGCATTATGCTACGAGGAATATGGAATAACGAATTTTACTGCGAAGTATATGGAATAACGAATTTTACTGCGAAGTATATGGAATAATGCATTATACGATGAAGTACATGTAATAATGCATTATACTACGAAGTGCATGGAATAATGCATTACACTACGAAGTATACGGAATAATGCATTATAATACGAGGTATATGGAATAACGCACTTTACTGCGAAGTACGGGGAATAATGCATTATACCATAAAGTATATGAAATGATGCATTATAACATAAAGTATATGAAATGATGCATTATAACATAAAGTATACGGAATAATGCATTATACTACTAGGTATATGGAATAACGAATTTTACTGCGAAGTACATGTAATAATGCATTATACTACGAAGTGCATGGAATAATGCATTACACTACGAAGTATACGGAATAATGCATTATAATACGAGGTATATGGAATAACGCACTTTACTGCGAAGTACGGGGAATAATGCATTATACCATAAAGTATATGAAATGATGCATTATAACATAAAGTATATGAAATGATGCATTATAACATAAAGTATACGGAATACACTTACTTTACTGCGAAGGTATATGGAATATTATACCATATAAATAATGCATTATACCATAAAGTATATGAAATAATGCATTATACCATAAAGTATATGGAATCATTATACCATAAAGTATATGGAATCATTATACCATAAAGTATATGGAATAATGCATCATACTACGAAGTATAATACACTTCATAACATTTTTATGACTAATTATTTACAATTTCATCAGGAATTTTCTATCTAGTTTTTTTTTTATACACGACATTTGAAAAGTTACGCATACAAGTTACATTTTATGTTCAGAAACATTACCTTAAAGATTCGTGCCATATTAATTTTCATTTGTTAATTTTTTTTCCCTCCGTCAAGGTGGGTAGCAAGAGGAACCCATAAATCTGCAAAACTTCATCTGACCCTAACCACTTGACATCATATTCAATTAATTTTCCAGCAATGGAACCAGGATTAAGTTAATTGCACCTAACCGAAGATGATTATTAAATTAATTAATAAGAATTAACGGGTGAGTTCGTTCCCGAAGATTAATCATAGTCGTGGAAATTGGAAGTGAGCTTAATTTTAAAAATATTGTCTGCATTAAGAAGGCCATTATTCGTTAACTTTATGAAGATTAATGGATGACCGGCTTTTAGTGGCCGAAGAATATATTTTGATCTTAATAAATGATTTCGATTTGAATTTTAAAATGCCGCGAATATTTTCTTTCAAAATTTATTTTCCTTGTTTTTAAAATAGAAATGATCGATTCAAAAGGAAGAAAAACTGCCCTTCTCTAACAATTAACTCCTGCTATTTATTGTTGAAATAAGGTCAATTAATACCTGCTATTTATTGTTCATTCCTGGCTATTTGCTACTACTAATATAATTTTGTATTTATTTTTTACATGTGTACATTAGTTCGATTCCTACTAGCTGCATTCAAATTGATACAGGTACGACACATTTAATACCTTTACAATCATGGTAACTTTGAATAATAAGTACAATTTCTGTATATAATATTAAATTAATAACTTTAATTTAGTTAATAAAATTAATAACATTCAAAGGTAATAAGCCAATACAATTTATGCTGTTCGTTAGTAACGCTAACTGGTTAAAGAATCCTTATAATTTATTTACATATTAAGGATAATACATAATCCCCTTAAAACCCGTTTTGTATTTATTAGTTTCATATTATAGATGTATATATAAATAATTATTTATGTAAGATATTATTACCCTTCACAGGGATAACACAATTGCCAAATAATGGTCAACACACAAAGCCACCGCACAGTGGAACGTTTCGTGAATCTAGCGGGTCAAAAGTCAGTGATTAAAAAATAAAGCAATTCTAACAGTTAAAATGCTCATTTAAGCAATTAATATTATTTGTCTGAGATAGAAAATTATACATAATTAAGATTAATTTGTAAAAACTAGCTGATACTTGCGTAATATACGCCATCATTCATTGCCCATTACGTCTTCACCATTGCGAAAATCCTTTTGGAAATATTTAACTTGTGAACACTCAGTAAAATTTACTTAATTTATAATATTTAATAACGCTTTTTACTTAAAAGTATTTTTTATTGTCTGAAATTTGCATATTACGAGTATTTATAATTAAAATAAATAATGTATTTTATACGGAGGATATCTATAGGGGGAATAGAATTTATTAAGAATCGATCGTATGTGAGCATGGAAATAAAATTATTATCATTATTAAAAACTATAATACGGTAAACGTGGATTAACTATAATAACAAGTTATTCCATTTCTAAATCCATTTTACTGTCACTACTGCTATCATTGCCACTACTACTGTCATAGTTATTGTCACTTTTGCTGTTACTCGTTAGCCGTGGACTATGGAATGTCTGATGTGTGAAGTGGAGAAGTTGCTTGGCGTTTTTACATAGCTTGGTTTTTTTCGTGAGGAGTGGCCGAATGCTGCTTGTTAGGGGATTAGATGTAATGAAAAGGTCATGGAAAATATCCACGTTTGTATGAATTCTGGGATCTGTTTTTGAAAACCCTTCCCTGTACATCTTGAACTCTTTATGACGGTTTTCTTGAACATTTGAAAGTTCACCAATTGGCAAAAGAAAATGTGTTATAATTTTAGACCCATGAATTAATATTTCGTGTCCTATGATTGACATAGGGTACCATTTATATAGTTTTACAAAATATTGCTGTATCAAATGCGAACAGGTCAATAACATAGTCCGAAGTAAGTGCTTGAAGGACAATACTGAATTTATGAATCAACTCTTTATCAATAAGAGTAATATGTGATGAAATTAGAGCATTCTGTAAAAACCTTCGAGCAGTATTTCTGTCATTCGTATTTACACCACCTTGCTTAGGACAATCTATAAGAAGACCAGTTTCTGAACGGAATCTATTAATTATGCCATTATTTCTAGAACCCGCACTGTCTTTTTCTTCCTGCCTTTGAGTTTGCCATTTCTACATTTTGAGTTTGTATGAAATATGAAGTAGGCATGCACTCCATAATTTTGATATACCCGTGAGGAGTTAAAAACCCCACAGAAAGGCATTTTCATTGCATTCTCTTTTTCTTACCTCGTCCAAATTATTCATATCTTTGACAGTGGCCCCACAGAAGTAACATTTCTGAGTCGGGCAGTTTGATGCCAAAGAGTTACACACCTAATCATCAAACATTATCTCAAAAAATTACGATTTTATAGAAACTGTGCGCTCCAATAATTTTAGTTTTGTGACGGAGTTTGTTGATTTGTTCCCTTATGTGCACCATTTCGTTGACGATCTTTTTTTCCGTTTCTTTTACGAAATGAAATCTAATTGGTTTGCAAAATTTAGTTGATGACATCCGGGGATTTTGCCAAAAAACTTTCTTCTGATCTTCGACATTCTCTCCAGTTAATTGAAGTGGTGCAAAAAACGATATTAAAATACTGGAATCGTCAAAAAATCCTTTCAAAACCTGCTGCCTGTAACGATTAGAACTTCCACATCCATCACATCCCCATTTAAAAGTAAATATATGATCAGAAGGCCCCTTTTCTATCGTAAAATAATTTAAAGTAAAATTTTCAATCGTGACAAGTTTATTGATTGTCAGATCTACAATGGCTTGTAGCTCTTAATTTCAGCCACAATTGCGGTTATCAGCATTTCTGAAGGCGGAGGGTATCGCAGTTTCTTGGCTTTAGAAACCACGTGATATGACAGGTAAGGTTTTATCCCCATTTCCATTGCCCTTTGCGTAATAAAACTTTTTTTTTTTTGGTAAGTTTACAAGAAACCAGCAAAGCCAATGCTTCGTCATAGAAGCATGTAGACGAAGTTTTTTCGTCATTTCATGCATTATGCATTTTTTAATTCTAGTTGTTCGTTTTGGTGAAGGTAATAGTGTTTTTAACATTATAGCTTTATCCCTTTACCCTGACTTCTTCAATTTATACTGGACAGCAAAACAAAGTTCGTCTAAAGGTCGCTCTACTAACTGTGACTTCACTTTTCTTATTTTAGATTTTGACTCGCAAATTGAAAACAGTTTAGAAGGCCAGCCAACATCTGATGTTGCAAAGGTGCGGAAAATACGTGTTGGAAATTTTTGTTGTACCTTCCAGCCAATGTTCATATTTGACTGATAATTTCGAGTAGGTGTGGTTACATTGCACCCAGTATCGTCTAAGAACCTTCAAAAAAAAGAAGACTGCAAAATTTGAAAACTTATTCTTGAAATATACGTGACATGTCCTTTAGGTTGAATTTAGTTTTGATTAATTCAAAAAGAATATTTTTTCCTTCAGAGATCTCCGGGATAATACTGTTATTCTCCATTATTCTTTCCACAAGCTCCCTTTTCTTTATGACGATTTTTCTCCCTAAAACAATAAAATATGATTCCTAATTAATCAGGCAAAAATGGGTAGCTGAAATTGAGTAAATTACAAACTACATTAATCATAGCATCCGAGTATTGTTCAGGTTTCAAGTTCCGTTAGGCTTCTGAAAAACTGGAGCTTAAAGGATGATCACATTTTCGAAAACTTTTCCTTTTTCCTATTCTTCGGTTGTATATTTTTTTACAGCTAAAATATATTGATATATAATATTTCAACCAAAAAAATATGAAATACGAATCTTCGTCTTTGCAATGCATGACTAAAAAGAGTAAAACTCATATATATATAATACTTTATTTCGCCACTACAATTACAGTCCACTTTTCACACACCCTGAGTTGCCTCGTCTTCGTGGCGCAAGCTTCTGATTCGCCGGTTATTTATTCGAAATATAGGCTTTTTTCTCTATAAATTCACATCATTCCAATATCACTGATTAATACTCTTGTGTTTGCAATTGTATTTGCGTCCCACTGTACACCGAGGCGAGTTTTTGTGTTCTTTTTTTATTGTGTTATCCCTGCGGAGGGTAATAATACCTTTACATCTTTATATACGGAGAAAAAGAGCGTTATTACCTGTCCTCATTCGTCTAGCGGTCCAAGACACTCCGGGCTAAACGGAGGGACCCTGGTTCGAATCCAGGATGGGGAAAGCGTCTCTTTTTCTCCTAAACAAAAAACAGCTCTAGTTTGAGCTTATTTCTACATGGGTGTCGAAAATTATTAAGTAAAAATATTTATTTTTAATTATAAATGGCTCGTTTAAATAAAAATGAACATAAATTTTTATTACTCATAATCTGCGTTCAACAAATTGTGCTCGTTTTCCGCCATATGAACCTACCAGGAAAAGAAAATTTTTACTCGCCAACAGCAAAAATTTACTCATCGACGGTGACCGGGTGACCTCATTTTTCGATCCCAGCTTATAAGCAACTCTTACATATAAGTGTTATTTTTTAATTTTCAGAATACATGGCATTTCATTGGTAGGAAACAATGCTATTTATATTGAATTATGATAAATCCCACAATTCATTAATTAATAATTAATTTTCTAACCGCAATTCCTGCACTATTATCTATCGCTTTTATTTAACGAATATTTATATTTATTTATAATACTCGATGATTAATATATTACACAATAGGCACAGTTTTTGGAACGAAAATTTATTCGGCTTTAAACGTTTTTCGAAAGCCTTGAGCTTTCATCAAAGAAGCACATCTAAGCGTACATCGCTCGTAAGGGCGAGTGTACGATTGTTTATTGTATAAAGGGTAAGGTTGTGGGTGATGTTGGTGGATTGGCACCCTCTATCCGTCGAACCAGATGAATGTGGACTATAAGGGGAAAGTTGGATTGTGTTAAATTTTTTTTTTTAATTAAAGTATATGACAAAAAATTATTGGTGAAATTTTAAGAGGAGAAAACGTGACCACGCTGGATGGATGTTGGCCGTAATAGATAAATCGTTCACCAGGTGCTCGGTGTTTTGATGGATTGAAAAGGTTCCAAAAAAATTACGATCAGC
Organism: Dysdera silvatica; assembly: GCA_006491805.2. Classification (NCBI taxonomy): domain Eukaryota; kingdom Metazoa; phylum Arthropoda; class Arachnida; order Araneae; family Dysderidae; genus Dysdera; species Dysdera silvatica. The sequence goes on along the minus strand of QLNU02003225.1, from coordinate 28,214,549 downwards.
AGGAGATGAAGGTTTGTAGATTAACTTCACTTCATCGAAGTGTTCTTGACAATTGTCGTTCTTGACAAGCAACAATATTTGGATGGAGTGGAAACATTGCTTCAAGATGACCGCTATCGCCATATCAAGAAAGATCCGTCCAATATTCATCTAAATAAAATAAAACGTGCCATCCACTTATGCCAATTTTTAGATAAAAAAACAAAAAGCAAGTTATTCCGTCTATTGCTAACATTGCTCGCCTATATGCACTACACAAAGTCCATAAGGCGGGCATGCCGTTTCGTCCTATAGTCTCAAATATTGGCACCGCATGTCACGCTCTTTCAAAGCATTTAGCGCAAAGATTTTCTCCATTACTATACAATAACTCCTTTACAATCAAAAATTCTCTGCAATTCGCTAACAGGCTTCGTGACATTCCCTTCACTCCAAACACAATAGTCTCATTTAACGTAAAAAGCCATTTCACGAATGTTCTGATCCAAGGATCCCTTCAGTCTCTAGAACAGCGCATGAAGGAATTCCACTACACTGATTTTGAAGTTTGTGAACTTACCAACCTGACCGAAATTTATATTTCACAAACTTGCTTCAGTTTCCAAAATAAGTTCTTCCAACAAACAGAAGGCCTCGCTATGGGAAACTCAGTATCTCCTATTTTATCAGATATCTATTTGCATTATGTCGAAGAAAAAATTCACGAACATCTTCATTTCAAATTATGGGTCCGGTATGTAGACGACATCTTTGCAATTCTAGATGGTAATAATACTGATCTCAAGGTTCTCAACCATAATCTCAACTCGTTTAATAGTCATATTCAATCCTCATTTGAATGCGAAGTTGACAACAAACTTGCCTTTCTGCACATTCTGGTCATGAAAACAGACTTCGAATTTCGTTTAAGCGTTTACCATAAACCTTCTTCCATTTCGTTGCCACCACACTGTTCATCAGCACACCCAATGTCTCAGAAAATGAGCAGTTTTTACTGGATTGTATTCAGTGTATCAAAATTTGCTCTACTGAAGAAGACCGGAATAAGGAACTCGAGTTCATCAAAAACATTGCCATATTCCGAGACTGCAAACCGTCTATTGTTGATCGGGCCGTAAAAAATTCTCCTCCAAAAAACCGGACACACATCTTTCTCCCAACAGCATTCCTATTTTATAGACCATCTGCTTACCGTTCGTTCCCAATATCAGCACTAAAATTGCTACTATTCTTAACAACTTTAATTTTAAAGTCTCTTTCACGCCCATCAATAAACGTTGTATTTCAAAACTAAAAGACTCGGTTTCGGATCACAACTCATGGGGGGTATTTATGAAATCCCATGCTCGTGCTCAAAATCGTGCATCGGCCAAACTCGTCGTGCACTCGTTTCAGGATTAAAGAACACCGGGCATACGTACAAAAACAAGAATTGACTAAATCATCCATAGCCGTTCATTGCTGGTCTTTGGACCACAAATTTAACTTCGATGAAGCGAAGTTAATCTGCAAACTTCCGTCTCTCGCTGATCTTAATTTTTTTGAAACATTTTTAATCCATCAAAATACCGTGCACCTGGTGAAAGATTTATATATTACAGCCAATATCCATCCGGCGTGGTCACGTTTTCTCCTCTTAAAATTTCACCAATAATTTTTTGTCATATACTTTACATTTTTTTAACACAATCCTTCACACAGCCAACTTTCCCCCTACAGTCCACATTCATCTGGTTCGACCGATAGAGGGCACCAATCCACCAACATCACCCACAACATTACCCTTTGTACAATAAACAATCGTACACTCGCCCTTACGAGCGATGTAGGCTTAGATTTCTTGCTTCTTCGATGAAAGCTCAAGGCTTTTAAAAAACGTTTAAAGCCGAATAAATTTTCGTTTCAAAAACTGTGCCTATTGTGTAATATATTATCCATCGAGTGTTTAGCACAGTGAGGCCCTGCGGTGGCGCAGTGTGGTAACGCGTTCTCCTATTGCGCGGCTAATCCGGGTTCGACTCCCAGCAGTGCAAAAAGAACGCTTACTCAGAGATCTCATAAAAGATCGCACTGCTCACTGTAGTCCGGGGTTTGGTTCCCCAGGCCTTAAGAGGTTCGGATTCCTCGGAAAACTGTAGGTCCCGGCGCAGCATGACCACTGTAGTCTTTGAGCCGCAAAACCAAAAAACAGACAAAACATTAGCACAGTGAGTCGATCTACTATTACATTATTTATAATAATTTAATAAATACGAAGTTGAAATTCCATTCGTACTGCAGATGCTGGCTCGATTGTGCCGTAGGACGCAAGGACGATAAAGGTCATGCTGCTTCATTACCAAACCCCAAACTACGGTGGGCAATTAAAACAGCACTGTACTGCTGGAATCGAACCCGGGATTACCTCACAAAAGAAGAAAGCTTTATCACAACTAGGAACGTAGCAAGACGATCCTCCGCCCTTAGCAGAGTCCAGATCGTGCCTATAGGCATGAACATATTTACCCTTGTGAGTTGTTTCAGGCAGTTTTATGTCCCTTTTTGCTCGCATCTCGGCGTGGAACTTCCTCACCAGCCCCTAGCTACGGCCCTGACAACTAAGTCACCATAACTCTATGCTAAAGGTGTGTCGTAATGATCACTGGCGAACTCAATGCATGATTTTGCTCAGCTGCCTTAGCTCCAAGTTTCTGCTACTAAGGGAGTCAAGCCCCGGGCGATGGTGGGGCAGAAAAATGGCATGCATGCTATGATGCCATTGAGAGCCAAGTCTGGATTTTAATTACCAAGACGTCGCTTCATGATGGACGTCAATCTTCAAGACTTCGCTTCATGATGGACGTCAATCTTCAAGACGTCGCTTCTTGATGGACGTCAATCATCAAGACGTCGCTTCATGATGGACGTCAATCATCAAGACGACGCTTCATGATGGACGTCAGTCATCAAGACGTCGCTTCATGATGGACTTCAATCATCAAGACGTCGCTTCATGATGGACTTCAATCATCAAGACGTCGCTTCATGATGACGTCAATCATCAAGACGTCGCTTCATGATGACGTCAATCATCAAGACGTCGCTTCATGATAGGCGAATTGCTATAAGTTTGCTGCAGGACAGTGAATATATTGTTCTGAACCTCTTAATGCTTAAGAAACCAACTTTTGCGCTTTGTGATTCATTTTTTTCACTTAAACTTTGAAGGAATACAGCGTTAAACTACCTTGAATAAAATACACGCTAAAAAGAATGAGCTTTCCATTGTCACATCGTGCGAGTATTAGGGTGACGGAAACGAAACGATGAAATCGTCTGACCCTTGTTAAAGTGATCTGATCACCTGAAACTTTTAGGTCTATCAGAATAAAATTAAATTATTAAATTACTTTGACCTTCTTCGGAATGCTAAATATTAAACAAAGAACGTAACTCGAAAATCATTGCATCGAGCGACTTGGAAAAGTTGGTTGTGTTTATGTTAAACAGAGGAAATTTTCCATGGGCCATTGATTACACTGGGTGACAACGAAAATATTCCTCTTGATATTTAAATTATTTCTGGCTCAGTTTTTCGCACTGATTACAAATTTGTAATTACTTGTTTGAAAATGTTAACGGTTCCTTAGTTATAACGACTTTTTTCTGCACGTTTCAGTCTAAATCAATAGTAAAAGACTTGCCAATTGAGCCATTAATAGCGGACTTTAATAAGAGCTAGCATTTCGGTTTAAAATGATAAATTATCATATTTCTTCTTTTTTAGTGGCAACGGCAAAAGTGATGCTACCATGACGACAGTTTGACAACATTTTTAGTTAGTTCGTTGTTTTTCGTCCATCTTATACGTAGTCTGTGTTTTTGCAGCAGTTTTTTTAGAGCGCATTTTGTTTTCTAAATTTTTTTTATCGTTTTTTTATGTGCAATGTGTGGAAAGTAAGTTGAAGTATTTTGTTTTAGTAAAGAGTTCTTAATCTTAAACCTCGTCTACTGCACTTCCTGTAAATCAACTGTGGAAGGATGGCTACGAGGATCTCGAAAATGCATGCCTTTTGCAGTTCACAGAATTCGAAGAGAACAAACGAACCATCATGACAATTACTACTTTTGCATTGTTGATTTGTCATCCTTGAAGAAGAATCGTAAACATCGAAGGAGATTGCAGCATCCTGATATTCCATCATCTAGTGTTTCTGTTCCACATGGGTGAGATTTGTCTATTCCTGAGCCACCTGTCGTTGACACCGATGGATCTGCATTTCCCGAGCATGCACTTATGGACGTCAGTTACCATGATTATGATGAATCAAGCAGAGATGAGAAAGTGTGGTGCTTGGAACAAATTCTTACACATCCAATTCTGAATCCTCCGGCACCACGGTTCTTCCGTTTTTTCCAAAAATAAGCTCCCTCCTCTCCAAAATTCTCAAAAGAAGCAAACTTCAGAATAATTTTTCTCCCATACAGCAAAATCCATGTCTCTAAACTTAAAGACAACATCCCAATTTTAAAACGTTGGGGTGTTTACCAAATCTACAGCAAATGCAACGTCCTACATAGGCCAGACTAAAAGAGCCTTGTAGCACAGACTAACGGAACAATCTAAATACGTAGAGAAGGCAAAATTCCACAAGTCTGCCATTGCGGTTCATTGCTGGTCACATAACCACAAATTCAACCAACCCACAATTATCTGTCAACCAAGATCAATACATGAATTAGATATTTTAGAAGCATTCCATATCAATAAGAATTCTTCTATCATAGTCAATGAATCAGAATATGCTCACCCTTTCACGCTTGGAAAT
>QLNU02003225.1:28183644-28209641 GCA_006491805.2 Dysdera silvatica | reverse complement strand
AAATTTTTCACAGCATGTATCGATAAAATCACAGCATATAAGGCTCGGGGGGGGATCAGTCTCTAAGATCCCCCTCTGGATACGGGCATGGGGTGGGGTATTTTGTAAAACTTCAAGCTTTCTTGCTGTGTGTAAGTCCAGAAAATTAATAAAAGTGCAAAAGCATTTATAAATTATTCCATTTTACTTGTTTAATTTGTTGTCCAGAATCTGCAACTTCAAATATTTAAAGAAGTTTTAAACAAACAGCGATCTTTACTCTTCACACAATTTTTTCACTAATGAATAAACGCGAATTTAATTCTAGTGATTTCCGAGATCGTTCGCTAAAATAATAATGAAGGGAGGAGAATAACAACAACAAAAGAAACCTCTAATTATTTTTACTAGCTCAACCCACTTAATATTTTTCCTCATTAGACAAAGCATTCATTAGCCGTGTTTCACTAATTAAAATTTGCATATTTCCTTGTTCATTAGTTAAGTAACTCTATATCCCTTTAAATTGGAAAGGGGGACGTTTGCAATTAATTTCTTGCATTAATTAAGCATATGTTAACGGGAGGAAGATTCTGAAACAGACACGGGCTGGGAAACTTGATGAAAACAGAGATTGAGAACCAGCAAAGATGGAAATTGATTTAATTTTCTATTTACTTTCTTTATTGTCTATTTGCCATATGATGCCAATTAATTTCGGTTTAACGAGTCCGTTACAATAACAATTATAATTTATCGTCATCGGTATATTCCGCATCGATACTTAGCTAAAATAGACATTTATTCTTGCTAAACATGTGATTAAAGGTTTTAGTTTTCCTTGTAAGTTAATATGTTTTCATAATTTAATGATGTAATTTTATAGTAAACGGGCAGAAGATAATATTAAATATTGTCAGCAAATAAAGCTCAGAATATTTCTATAAAATACCATACAATAGACCCTTGTCTATTCGGATTTACCGGGAGTTTGCATTATCTCTGAATTTTTATCTCATTTTATATTAAATAATGCCTTTTAATGATCGTTTTGTAATGGGCGTGTTGGTTAAGCAAACTTACGTCAGTTACTTTAGTATAACCATCATTAAAATTTTTAATATTTTTTCCGGTTGATTGATACTTCGGTAGATATGAGTAACTCAGTTCAAAAGCAAAGGCTGATCAGTAATAACATGAGAACAATTGAAAAAAATAAAAAAAATTATTGATGGTTTCAAATACTTACATTTGTACTTTATTTTTCAACGTAATCATCATTTCGTTCCAAACACTTTTGATATCGTGAAACAAGCTTCATACTCGCTGTCCAAAATTCCACCGCCTGGGATTTTAGCTTATTTTGCACTAAGATTTTCAACTCTTCACTTTCCTGAAATCGTCGAGACGCAAGCCAGTTTTTGAGACGTAGGAAGAGATGGTAGTCTTAGGGCGCGAGATCAGGACTATAAGGCGGATGTTCAGTCATCTCCCATCAGAATTTTTGAATTGTTTCCGTTGTGCGTGCAACTGTGCGTTATCGTGAAGGAGAATAATTCATGATCTCAGCATTCCCCGTCGTCGGTTTTGAATGGGACGTTGCAGTTTAAAAAGGTGTTTTACAATGGACTCGTGATGTGATGGTTGTTCCAGGTTCCATAAAACCAATCAAACGCACATCCTTTTTGACCCAGAATACAGTTGCAATGAATTTCCTTCGAGACTGGGTTTGTTTGAATTTTTTCGCTTTAGGTAAAGCGTAATGAGTTTACTGCATTTATTGTTGTCTCAGTATTAACGCACGAAATCCACGTTCCGTCACCAGTGACGATATGGGAAAAAATGAGTTTCCCTCGTGGTTAACTACTGAACTTTGTCCCAGCCTTTGATGGAAATACAGAGCCGCTATTGCGGACAACTTTTCCAAATAATTTAAAATTGCATACAAAACAACAGGTTAATTTTTGACCTGTCGATTAATATAGGATGTAGCCAACAATTTCTTCGATGTTGACGACAATATCAACGAATTAATAATGAAAAAAATTACGAAACAATATATTCACCAGGAGATTCCATAACAAACAGTTATTTCGACACTGGCGTAAACAGTAGCGTAGCTAAGGGGGGGGGCAAGGGAGCGGTCACCCCGGTCGCCAAAATGCGGGGCGGAAATTAGCCTTTAAAAGACAAAATTTATTTTGTTACCTTATTGGAGGAGGCGGCAATGACAGTCACTCGCCCCGGGCGGCAAAATATCTAGCTACACCACTGGCGTAAGGTTTAAAAACACGACGTTTCGGGAGCCAACTGCTCCCGAAACGTTTGTGAAAACCCCTTTGTCAAGCGAAGGGAGCAGTTGGCTCCCGAAACGTCGTGTTTTTAAACCTTACGCCAGTGTCGAAATAACTGTTTGTTATAATGCAATGCCTTGATTATTATTTGATGAAATCCTGTTCACAATTTTAAAGTTTCGTACGAAGTACTTACAGGTACCAAAAGAAAAGATTTTGTAAGTTGTGATATACTGTTCACATTTTAATTACCAAGCGATAAAAACCGTTGCCACTGAAAAAAGCAGTAATAGTAAACGATTAATAATATTGTTTATTATTATTACAGGTCGTCGAAGGCTGCTCTGTTGTCCTAGAGGAAGTTGATGTCGTGCCATAGGTTTAAAGATTTATATGGGACCGTGTAGCACTAGCCTCCTTCCTCAATAAATTTTAATAAGGGGGCCCCCAAAAATATACCGATATTTTTAAAAAATGCGATTTTAGTCGATGATAATATTCTTTAGTAGCCATCTTTCTTAAAGCTTCTTTTAGACAAGCCATTTTGTTTGAAATAGTGACAATAATCCCTGCGGGTGTGGCATATTCTAAAATTTTGTCTTCTACGAATGAAATCCGCAAGTGTTGCCATAGCTTTCATGTTATTCAATTCCTTCTATTAGCTCACACTCTCCCTATATATATTATATCTTGTTCAAATTTTCAATCGTTAATAAAATACTTTCTATCCATCCAATCAAGTTCAAATAAATTTTTTTAAACTTGTAGTGGATGACACTTGATGTTAATACAGTTTTTTCAAATATTAATTCATTAATTAAATTTAAATGATTTTTTTTTTGCTTTCCTTTGGTGTATTTGGCGATTAATGCTTGCCGCCAATTACAGCCAAATGTCGCCAAAATTGCTTTTCGCAATTTTTCCCTTTCTTCCCTTTTATTTGAGCAGCGCATTGAAGGAATTGACTTTAAAAAAAAATTTTTTTATTATACTTGTTTTTAATTTTTTATTTAGACAAAGTTATTAAATATAGCATAAATTGATATTAACAACACGAGAATACGCGAAATCATGAATTTTAAGAACTCAAGTTCATAAATAGCTCTGTCATTTTCGATACTAGTTTCTCAATAGCTCTATGTAATTTTGCAACTTGACCATGCATAACTTTATCCAACTCGTGAATCGCCCTAAACTTGCATCTTCGACGATGCAGCATACCACACTCAGTTCATGCTCGGCTGTCGAAGCGATTACTCCATTTGTTTTAAATGCCTTTGAAGGACTCAGCCACAAGAATGGGTTTGATGTCGCTGATATGAAGACTTTTCTTTGCCAAGTGCACGGCGTGGATGTCGAGAAAAACTGGGCGTCTATCGAGACCATTCTAAACCATTCCTTGAAGGATGGCCTCCTCATCCAGAATGGTGAAGGCCAATATAGAGTTGCAGCTAGACGCAGGAAGAGGAGTTCGAAAGGTGGATCCAAAAAGCGATCGAAGAAAAGGAAGTCCGGGGGAAGAAGGAGCAAACGATCAAAGAAAGGCGGAAAGAAAACGAAGACCGCAAGTGGGAAGAGACGGCGATCCAGGAGGAAGAAAGCTGCAGCTGGAGAACAAACGGCTTAAAGTTCAAAGTTCAAGATAGGCCAAATTTGTCATTGTGGGTATTTGATAGTTAGAAATTTCGATAGCAACTGTGTAATTAATATTAAGACAAGAAGACGCCAGCTATATGAATATAAAATTAAACTAACATCGTTGACACGTATCTGTATCAAAATTTGAAATAAACTAATTTATTAGTCATCTTATATAGAAAATTTTCTGATATTTTAACATTACTGTAAGAAATTGCATTTGAAATGTATTTACAGCCTTCTCTGTCGCCAAATCTGAGATCATTGCCAATATCAACGCCAGGCCTTTTTCTTATTTTCACATTTCTTTATTTTCGTTTTTTCTTATTTTCACCAAGTCCAGTACTTTTGAGAAAGGTATGATAAAAAAATCCGAAATAGCTCTACGGTAGCGTGTAACTCAGGTTCGAGTGTAATGGTATTTTTTTGGCAACTTTATTTTGGCAGAAACATGATTTTCTGCCGAACTCATAACTGTTTTTTCTCTACTAAACTTCGTCATGAGTTTTGTCAGAAATTTAAAGTATATGAATAATACCTTGAGTTAAATAGTTAAAAATTAGAAATTTAGTTCATGCTTACCTGCGTTAAAGATAGAATCTGATAAAGCAAGAACCACCCAGGAGACATTATATATACAACTAAAGCTTCCTGTGGCCAGGGCAAGCCTCACGGGAAGACACCACTGTGTAAATAGTCACGATACAAAAATTCAAATTTAAATCCACAAATTATTTAGACAGACAATTATTTAGAGACCAGAATTTGAATTATCAAGGGGAACCCGAATTAATCACTTGACGTTTGGAATGGCAATTTCTCGCCTTTATATCAAATGGTAATTGATTTCATAATTTAGACCTAAGAAATTTAATCTACTAAAACCCAGTTCCAGATGAGGAAATTGAGATCTATATATATATTTCTAGTTAATGTAGGATTGTTATGCATTGTTAATTGAAAAACAACAGGCATGTTTAATGTAATATCTTATTATTATTTAAACATTAATAGCAAGATTATAAAATTCAAAGGATAATTAAATGTTGTTGTTGTTGTTTTGTTTGCAGAGATTATTTGAAAGGGTTGTCCAATCGAGCGTAACTGTATTTTCAGAGGAGGTATGGCGAAGCTATAGTAATGTAGCGCCGATCCTACCCTTATTTTTGTTCAAATATATTGAGGCGTTCAAAAGTATTAATTTTTTCCATCTTTTCCATGTAATGGCCCCACTGCGCGTCATCTCATACGAAACGGCGATCATTTTTTCTTCTCAAAGATTTCCCCCCCTCCATTTGCATTATCATTCAAGGTCTTGTTATTAGTGTACTTTTTGTTTTCAAAACAATGGGGCCCTCAAATGCATGTAAAGCCCTCAAATGTTTTTAACGGTCGCTGGGACACTGAACTATTCGAATTTGCAAATTTAAGCAAAAGGCCGGTTTCTATATAGGGTATTTTCTGGCACCCTACAACTAGATCTTAGAAACTTGAACTGCACCGTCCCAAACGGTACACTGTCCACGGACATTTGATGGTTCTGAATATGTTCCCTTCGCGGGTGGTTTAAGAATTGAGGAAACATTGTATTTGGATAAATTGGAAACTCGATAGATAGATATAGTTCGTTCACGAAAAGTTGACGGATGGTTCAGTTGGAATTCACGGAAGCTGACGTCACAAATGGCCTAGCCGATTACAGCAGAGGGGAGGACGTCATTTCAGAACTGGTTTTTAGCGAACGTTTGTGCCAAAAACCAGTTCTGAAATGACGTCCTCCCCTCTGCTGTAATCGGCTAGGCCGTTTGTGATGTCAACTCCCGTTATTTCTAACGGTACTATAAGTCAACTTTTCGTGAACGAATTGTAGATATTGTGTATAAATTTAATGGGAAGGGCGGCACTGTAATTTCGGACAGGTTAATTTCAGACATCAAAAGATCTTAACAACCAATGGGCGAAGGGGAGATTGTCGATCCGTACAGCAGCATACCACGTTATGTCCTGATTGAGAATATAGTGCCACCTTCGGCGGCCACCCTTCTCAAGAACTTACCTGCAAAACTAACTTGCTTTTGTCGTATCGAGCTAAAAAGCGCCCCTAGCGGATGTTTCTGAAGTAATTTGTTTTGCAGATTCTTTTTTCGTGTCCTTTGAATAGTCCATATACCAATTTTGCTATCAATCGACTGAATAGTTCAAGCTCCAGAGTGCTCTAAATACGCTAAGTTTAATTATTACCACCCTGTATATATTGTGTATATAACCGTATTGTGTATGTTCTCATTTTACACGTTGACAAATATTATCTCTAATTATCTGAATCAAATATGTAATATTCGTGCCAATGGAGCAAACACCGGGTTCGTGGGGGCATAGGCGTACGCAGGAAGTTTATATGTGGGGTTATGGACCTACAACTCATATATTCGTATGTTAAATATACAAAATTTCATTGCAATTGGGGGTTACAACCTCATTACCACCCCCTGCGTATGCCAGTGTTGGTGGGGGCAGCGCTGCGTCCATGGATTTTCCTCCTTCCATGGTTTGGGGGTGTATTGCATGATCGATGAGACTTGAGGATTGGGTAGAATACATTGCACGTTCTAAGACGAACCTAATTTGAGTTCTACAACCATATATAAAGAGTTATTCAGTTTTCACACGGAACTCTGGCCTTTTGCTTTTAAAGTGATCGAGAAGAACACACTCTAAAAAATGCCTGTTAATTTACTCATTTTTTTCTGTTTTATTCCGAAGAACGGAATCTTTTTTTCATTGAAAATGCATTTAGTCTGCTTTACAAATGCTCTCTTAGCAACACTGTGTTGGACGCATGCGTACTAGGAGAGAAAGATCTGAGCTTTGTATATCGATTGAAGTAGGGACTTTATAATAAAATAATTTAAGTAGGGACTAAGGTGGATCTTATCAGCTAATCATCGGTCGAACGGTTAGAGCGTCCGCTTACGAACCAACAGATCGTGGGTTCTGCTCCCGGGATGGGGAAAAAAAACAGAAAGACGCCTTTGTGTTAATATGGAGTGCGCAGTGGCTGTAATGATAACGTGAATAAGTACCAACTCATACCACTAGGTGGGGTATCTAATTAAAGACTTACCTATCGAATAAAATAAATACCAATTCTCACCACCAGGCGGTGTACATAATTAAGGATGGCCGATGGTCTGTTTTAGGGTCAAAAGTCATAAATTTCCCTGCTTCTCGGTTGGCGCTATAGTGCACCGTATACTACTATTAAACGGAAAATTTGTAAAAAAAAAAAAGGATCAAAATCAGTTATATTACGTAACTTTTATTAAACAGAAAATTTGTAAAAACACAGATTAATATCAGTTAGTTACATGACGTAACTTTTATTAAACAAAAAATTTATGAAAGAAAAAAAAAGCAGAAAAAACCTGGTAACTCAGCTGCCAGGACTTTTTCTGTTAATTTTCTGAGTTCTTTTACCGTGCAAATGCAGATGTCATTTTGTGATTTTTGCGCACACTTGTCAACATTTTCGGCACCCACCGTGCACACGCGTTATGATGAACTAGAGTATCAGTCACGATTCTCAACAATGTTGTTTTTGAAACTTCTGGAAATTCTAGAGGAAGATTGCTAATCGCAGGGACGTGCCAACGTTTTGGAGAGGTAGGGAGGGGAGAGATCTTTTACGGTGACAAACTGGTGGTGCCATCTATTGCAACAAATTCCCAACCGTTATTATAAAATATTAATTAGATAAATGAATTGTTAATTAGATGCTAATTACGTTTAAAATTATATGAATCACAGAACAACAAACATTTGAACGATTTACGATTTTACTGATTTCGCAAAGCACTGGGCTTTAAAATCAATAGTTTCACAAAGACTAGAAGAAAATGTATAGGTAAAAAGACGCTATTTTTCTTAACAATAGATACGCCAGGGGGCACTGTCAAGGCAGTATTACTAACGGTATGGTGCCGACGCCTATTGATAGAAAATTTAACTAGAATCCAAGGTTCTTTCAGCTTTGCTACATTAGTGGCAATGTTTAATGATATTTTTGAAGTTAAAAATTAAGAGTATTCCTCTCTCTCTCTCTCTCTCTGTGTGTGTGGAGAGATATGCCTTTCGCCCCTCTCCCTCCGAGACTTTGGCGGAACCCCCTGCCCCCCCCGATGGCACGCGCCTGGCTAATGGTAAAGCGACAATGTTCTCTCGCTTTTGCATTCACACGCTGAACGAGATCGTCTGTTTGGATACTAGGCCTACCATTTCTCTGTTCATCGTGAACGTTTGAACGTCCTTCCTTAAACTCACGACGTCATTGCCTTACCTTTTCTTCAATCATTGCGGTAGGCCTACGCGTTTCACACAATTGAAGGCGAATTTCAGCATCTTTATGTCATCTTGTGTCTAGAAATCTAATCACTGATCAAACTTCGCAACTGGCGAGATATGTTATTACCTCATTCATTTTAACAGACTGTCTCTCAAGACAAACCACAATGAACTGACAGCAATATGGCGGCTAAAGGCCCAATGGATCAGTTAAAGCTACTGCGCATGCGCGGGCCAACCAGTGTTGCCATTCGCTAGTTACAATTCATCGGTCTTTACTTTTGAACCGCACCTCGTATTACATCGGCATTTCGGCCATTTTTTTCTAAGGGAAAACTAAATCTTTCTAACTAAAACTTTCCAGGAAACACTAAATACATGTTCAATGGCTACTACGATTTATAATTTTATTTGAATCATGTGGCAAACACCGAAAATTAATCGAGAAGATTAAAATAAAATTCACGTGGATGGACGACTTCGGTTTCATCTCATCCGAATCAGTCGAGAGTTCCCTGAAATGTTGCACTAATAAAAGTATTAATAAATTTGAATGTTAACTACCATTGTTAAGTGAATTCGTCGGCAGTGAGCTTTTTTGCTGTTCTAAACGCGAACAGCTGTGCTTCTTTCCACCTTTATTTGCTTCAAGGTGGACATTAGGGTTTGGTCTTAGTGTGGAAAAGTAGAGTCACAACGACTGCAGTCCTTGACCGGAGGCGAATTCATACTGTTTGAACATTTGTCATTTTAGGGTCGTGATACATGTGTGTACTTGGTATTTGGTCATTTCTTAAGCGTCTTAAGGGTTTGATTCTTTACTTCGCTTCCAGTTTTCGTTTCTGGCGAATATCTGTTATAGATAAAACGTAGATTTCGCTGAGAAATTTTGGAGCCGCCGATTAACTGGGTATCAAAGTGATGTTTGATATCGACTTTTTCAATGATTATAACAGTATCTGAGAAAAAATCAGAAAGTTAACCGATACATTTCCTTATAAAAAAAATTACTTAAATTTTTTGCCTCCCTTAAATGGTAGCTCATTAAGGCAACAAGGACGATCCGAGAAAGAAGATTTGGATGACGGGAACATACTTTGAGAAGGGAAGGGAAGAGAACCAACTACGACATAGAGTAGGAAAGGCAGGGCGAACTAGCAAGGGAGGAATAGGAAGATGAAGGCGCTTCAAAGCGAAGCAATGCTTGTTAAGGATATGAATGGCCTTGCATCGACATCCAGCGATGTCCCAGACAGAAGACAAAGGACGTGCCGATGCTATAATGTTGGCTCTGAATATGAGGAGAATGAGTAAGAAGAAAACATTAGTAATGAATTTACTTCATGCATTTGATGCATACGAATTCTTCGATGCAGAAAAGTATCTCTTTTATGAAGATCGCAGCTCAATTAGGTTAGCGAGTTTTGCTGAACTTAGCAGAGCGACGAGAAGAAGATATTTTCCTTTCAAGGACTTTTCCAACTACTTTATAAAAATCCATATATAGCCTAGTAAGTAGTTGTTATTCAAAAGCAATAACGAGTACGTACGACATTTACCAAGTAAGAAGAATAGGGAAGAAAATGAAATCTAGAAAGATTAGAATTCAAAAGAGGAGAAAATCACCAGAAAAAGAAAAATGTGTAAGGAATAAGATTGAAAAAATTATCAACATACAGTGGATTTACGATAATGGCCATGATATTAGGGTTGAATAATGTAAAATTTATAGCTAAGGGACTCCGTTTCTGGCTTAATAAACAAATTATGGCTATTTTTCCATCACTTTCTTGTGAAAAATTTCATTATGCCATCTTACCAAACTCCATTACTCCATCATTCGAGATATCAAACACTCAGCGTAATTTAAATTTTTTCCCGAACTGCAAATTTAATGGAACTACACAAATCTCTGGATTTAGAGTGCTGTGGATGGGAGTTGGTTTTTCAACAAAATTCCGCGAGTACCAGTGGAAGAGCGCTCATTTTCTGGGCACCTCCTCAATCTCCAAATCATTGAGTTCCCACTTTGTGTTCGCCATTATTCTAAATTTCATTTCCCGCCATCTTTTTTTTCTGCAAACAATAGAAAACGTCAGAATTCGCTTTTTCGGCTTTAAATTTGAAAAAACGTAATCACATTTTCGAGCGCCATCTTTTTCTCCATTATTTTTTTCACGCTAAAAGAAATTAACCGATATTGATTTCCTTTGGTTATGAACTTGTCAGTTTCACGAAGAATTTTTATCTTTAAATAGTTTACGGCGCGCAAAAATAATTTCGAGCCCAAAAAGGGATATTTATTGCAATGTGCGTCAAGTTTTTCCTGACATGATTAACGACTTGACTATTAAAATATGCGGGTGGAATGCAAGAAAAACATGGAAAACTTTAACTTTGGTGAAAGCCATGAGGTGTAAGAATAGAGCTTCATTTTTACACGATATTAATTGCGCCTAGTCTTTTGTTTTCGTTCAATATTGAATTCTTCAAAATTTAGCGCGAAAAAAAAATTATTTTTTGAAAATCCGCAGAAGTAAACTTTTTTCTTATCGGATAATTTTTCAAAACCTTATCTGATTTCCTTTAATAAGGAAAATTAATTAAATTTTAATTATGTTATTTAACCAAATTTTAATTAACCATTTTTATAAACATTGTGTGCTTTAAGGAGAAGGCTCTCTAAGATAAATATGAAATTTCCAAAGGTTTGATCTCAATATCACAGCATTGTTTTACAAACTAATTAAATTGACGCCCACAACGGAAAGTCTGTTATCTTGAGAACGATCTAGCGCTCTTCTGAAATTGACGGCTCTGTTGTCATCCGCTTTCGCTAAAGCCATGTGACAGTTTTAGTTAAAATATTAAAAAAAAAATTTCAGAAAATTTTGTTTATACTTTGTCTATTATCACTGAGTGTAAATGTGATTCTTTCTACACATAACCGGATGATGATCATGCGAAAACAGTAATAGCATCATTGCAGCAATAGGCATAGTATTGAAGACAATAAGAACAAATTGAATATCAATATGTGAATAACAAATGAAATTTCATATTTATATGATGTTTGGAAGGTGTAGGATGATAAGCCATGGACAGTTAAGAGAGGTAAAGAAATCTGGATGGCAATGGTTATGAGAATCAAGAGCAATGCGAAGTTGTTATCCAAGTTGACCAAACGTACGATGCGAAATCTATCGATTTGAAAGCGATGGAAATGGAAGAACTGAATTTTGGAAGACCAGCAAACAGTTTAGACAAAAGAAACAGTGAAAACAGACAACTAATAAAAAGATCATATCAGTTACATGAATTAGAAATGGTGGTGCGTTTCTAAGCAGATCTTGAGGTCAAAGGAAGATGCTATTTTTCTTTGTCAGACTATACCAAATCCAGAAGTATTTTTGCAGAAAGGAACGCGATTATTAGATCTCTACTGGTACACAATATGAAATAAAATCTGTTATTGTTTCATTGGTTTTAATTGATATTATTTTCTATGTTATTGTGTTTATTGCTTTTAATATTGTGTTTATTGTATTTCATAGACTATTCCAAAGTGGTAATAAAAAGATTCCCAGAAAATAAAATTTTGCTGTAATTTGACTACAAAAGATGCTACGCTACATATCTTTGATGAAAGAGGATGAAAACTCAACAGTCACTTTCAGAAACGCACGTCAGATCTTTTTCAAGATAGCATCCTTTTGCCAAATTAATTACTTTGTAAAACAATGCCGGAATATTGGGATCAAATTCTCGAACGTTTCATGTTTATCTTAGAAAGTACCGTCTTGTTAAACCAAACAACGTTTATAAAAATCGTTAATTAAAATTTGCCTAAATTATGTAATTAAAATTTAATTAAGTTTTCCTTATTAAAAGAAATTAGGTATCAAATTTTGAAAAATTATCCGATGTCCGAAAAAAGAAAGCTAACTCTGCGGGTATTCAAAAAATAAATATTTAATTTTTTTTTTGCGCGCCAAATTTTGAAGAATTCAATATTGAACGAAAACAAACGACTGGTCGTAATTAATATCGCGTAAAAATGAAGCTCTATTCTTACACCTCGTAGCTTTCACCAAAGTTAAAGTGTTCATGTTTTTCTTACATTCCATCGCATATTTTAATAGTCAAGTCGTTAATCATGTCAGGAAAAACTTAACGCACATAGCAGTAAATATCCCTTTTTAGGCGCGAAATCATTTTTGCGCGCCGTAAATTATTTGAAGATAAAAATTCTTCGTGAAACTGACAAGTTCATCACCAAAGGAAATCAATATCGGTTAATTTCTTTTAGCGTGAAAAAAATAATGGAGAAAAAGATGGCGCTCGAAAATGTGATTATGTTTTTTAAAATTTAAAGCCAAAATAGCGAATTCTGACGTTTTCTATTGTTTGCGGAAGAAAAAAAGATGGCGAGAAATGAAATTTAGAATAATGGCGAACACGCAGTGGAAACACAATGATTTGGAGATTGGGGAGGTGTCCGGAAAATGAGCGCTTTTCCACTGGTACTCGCGGAATTTTGTTCAAAAAACCAACTCCCATTCACGGTACTCTGAATCCAGAGATTTATGTAGTTCCATTAAATTTGCATTTCGGAAAAAAATTTAAATTACGCTGAGTGTTTGATATCTCGAATGATGGAGTAATGGGGTTCGGTAAGGTGGCATAATGAAGTTTTTCACAAGAAAGTGATGGAAAAATAGCTATAATTTGTTTATTAAGCCAGAAAAGGGGTCCCGTAGCTATAAATTTTGTATTATTCAACCCTAATATCATGACCATTATCATAAATCCACTGTTTGTTGATAATTTTTTCAGTCTTATTTCTTACACTTTTTTTGATTCTTTTCTCCTTTTTTTTCATTCTAGCATTTCCACATTTCTTTTTCTCCCCTTTCCTTTTCGTATTTATTCGTTAGTACTCTTGGAAAACATGTACTCCGTTGGACAGATATGAATTTTTATAAAATATTTGGAAAAGAGCTTTCTCTCATCTTTCTACTAAGTTCAGAAGAATTCACTAGCTTAATTTAGCTGCGATCTTTCGGTATCTGTTGTCTTCCATTATTCGGTATGAGAAATTGTTGAACACAAGATGGCAGTGAGTATAACTCTTCATACATCCGATATGTCCAAGAGCATTTCAATGGGGAAAAGTGTCGTATTCATAAAGATTAAAGACAACAGATAGCGAAAGATTGCAGCTAAATTAAGCTAGTGAATTCTTCTGAACTTAGTAGAGCGATGAGAGAAAGCTCTTTTCCAAATATTTTATAAAAATTCATACATATCCAACAGAGTACGTGTTCTCCAAGAGTGCTAATGAACATCCATGTTTGACCCACGACGTTGCACGAGAAACATTAATGGTGACCTCCCATTATTCGATATGAGAAATTTTTGAACACACGATGGTAGTGAATAAAACTCGTCATACATTTGATGTGGACAAGAGCATTTCAATGCGGAAAAATGCCGTATTTATAAAGATTAGAGGGCGCCATAAATGTTTCTCGTGTAACGTCGTGGTCAACATGGGGTTAAACATATACCGTAAGGGAATGTGGCGATCTGAGTTGTTGTTGCTTTTTTGAAAAATATTGTTTTTTGGAACACATGCGGGTCATTTCATGTCAAGTGATACAATTTTGAATAAATTTTTAACTTCATGTTTCTCATTTTTTAAAAAATTTATGAACTTGTTTAATGGCCTAAACTTAGTTTAAATCTAAAATTCAACCTTTTGTCTCATCCCGTTTTTTAGTTATGGTGGTTTAAAATTACCCAAAAAAAAAGGGAATTTTGCCCTTATCTGACTGCATTTAAACCTAAAAATCTCATGTAAGATATTATTACCCTTCACAGGGATAACACAATTGCCAAATAATGGTCAACACAGAAAAGCCTCCGGGGCGAGATTTTTGTGAGTTTTTCGTGGGGGAATTTATTATACAATAATTTTTGCCACCCACGTATATTTAGCTCAAACTAGAGCTTATGTAATTTTGGAGAAAAAGAGGCGCCGTCCTCATCCTGGACTCGAACCAGGGTCTCCGCGTTTAGCCCACAAAAAATCTCGCCCAGGAGGCTTTTCTGTGTTGACCATTATTTGGCAATTGTGTTATCCCTGTGAAGGGTAATAATATCTTACATCTTCATATACGGAGAAAAATGCGTTTGTTCTTGTCCTCATTCGTCTAGTAGGTCAAGACACCGCGGGCTCAACGCGGGGACCCTGGTTCGAATCCAGGATGAGGACGGCGCCTCTTTTTCTCCAAATATAAAAAAAGCTCTAGTTTGAGCTAAATATACGTATGTAGAAATTTTTTTTTATAAAAATCTCATCCCAGAATTAAGATGTTTCAAAAGCAAAAATACGATTCTCTTCAGCATTTCATGAACTTCAATGTGATATGCGACCTGATGGGTTATTTTTGAATTTTCAAATGAATTTAAAATTTAAAAAATTAAAAACGTGATAAAAAATTTAAATAAAAATATTTAAAACTCCTTGTTTTCTAAAAATACTCTGCAAAATTTTAACTTCGAACCTCCAATGAGATCGTGATTTTTAAAAAATATTTTATAGGTGCATCCATACCCTATTGTGTTTTATTTGGGCTAAAATCCATACATTTAGCAATAATATCTATAATACACTCGTGTTTCTAAAAATTGCAACACCATGAAGGACTCGTCCGAATTGAATGAAATTTAATGTACAAACGACCTGTGTTGATACAAATAAACGATTAAAATTACAAAGCAAAAAACAATATTACATGTCGAAAATCAGTATTTGGTGAAGCCACTACGCGCTGCAACAAGTGATGCTATACGACGTGGCATGGAATCAAACATATGTTGAATGTGTGCCTGAGGAAGAGCATTCCAGATTGCTTGTATGCAACCCCAAAGTTCATCTGTAGTAGCTATGGGACGAGGATCACGAGCGAGACGCCGACCAACGAAATCCCACACATGTTCAATCGGCGACATATCCGGCGAATAGGCAGGCCAAGGAAGAAGCTGTATCTGTTGTGATGAAAAGAAGTTGCGATTGATGTGGTACACGGAACAAAAATAGTAGATAAATAAAACATAATACTTTTGCAGTTGGAAATTGCATAATTTAATGTCGTGACAGCTGTTTCAGTAGCTTCTTCATACTTTTTTCAAACGAAATACATTTACAAACCAAACAAACTGTTGATTGGTAATGATGGTCACGGTTTTCATTATACGAGTTACAAGTAATGCTTCGGAGAAAAATAACCGTTTTTCACTGGGATAGGAGAAACGTCTCTGGATACAACGCTGATCACCGAGACAGTGGAAATGTTCAGAAAAGCAATCATAATTAAACTGATGAGGATTTTAAATACAGTTAATGGGGCAACAGTTTTTTGTAGCATTCCGCAAAAAATATGCTTTCACTAGGATCGTTGATAGCTCCATTGCCCATTTGAAAGGTGTGGAAGGCTTCGGAGAAATTAAGGTCCAACGGAAAGTAAACGCGTTCAATTATTCGGGCATCTTGGAAGGAGAAACGATGGTTTTGATTCTAACAGTGCTGGGTGATAGAAGATTTAAGCAATTCTTGTTTTCATACATAATTTTCGTGTTTCTTGACCCTAAATCGCAATACCATTCGTGTCTGGCTCACGTAGCATTTTCCGCAGTCTTGACAATCAATCTTGTAAATACCGGAGTTGTTAAAATCCGGAATGAGATCTTTAAGCTAGGAAATTCCAATTTTGCTGATGGGGATGAAGACAACCAGGAAAATAAAAGCCTGTAGGATGGAAGCGATGTTGGATGCTACCCCAGGTTCAAACGGGATGTACACTGTCTCTTTTTGAGGCGAGGAGTCCTGCGAAACCGTCGAAGATTGTAAGATGCATTTATTTTTGTGTTTGTTGATCGTGTGATCGATAACAAAAGTACTGAATCCACGGTGAATAGCAATTTCTTTTAGATGGGTGATTGCTTTGTTGAGTGAATCTTGTGAAGATGAATGTGTGAGAGCTCTGGAAGTGAGCCAGAAGAATGAACTCATTTTTTGAGAAAATGGATGGGCTGAGGCCACATGCGAAGGCGAGCAAACAGAACCAGGCTTTCGAAATACACTTGTTCGAAAACCGGTGGATGAACGCGTTATGAGGACATCAAAACAGGCTATTTGTAAGTCACATTCCGCTTCAAACGTAAATTGTACGTTTGGGTCAAAAGAATTGAGAGATGCGACTGCTTTGTCGACGTTGATATGTTCATCCGTGGGGTTTGCGAATATGTCATCAACATATCGAAAACAATATTTGAACGGAATGATTAATGCAATCTCTAACTGCGACAGTATTGTGTTTTATTTATCTGCTATGAAAAGAAGTCTTGAACATTCCTGGCAATATGTGGGCGGCCATTGTCCTGTTGAAATACAGCTCCGGGAATGCCTTGAAGGAAGGGAACAACTTCGGGCTCCAGAACTTCATTGATGTACCGGTTGCTGTTAAGATTACCCACAATTCGTAGCAGCTGAGATCGTCCATGATACGCAATCGCACCCCAGACCATAACGCTGGGGGTTCGTCCACTATGACGTTGGATAATGCACTCCGGAAGGTGGCGTTCACCGGTATAGCGTCTAACACGGATGCGGCCATCACTGTACCCCAAATTAAAGCGGGATTCATCAGAAAACACCACTTGTTGCCAATCAGCACGCCAGTCTCTATGTCCATGAGCCCATTGTAGCCGCAGGCGCCGATGGTTTTGCGTCAGGAGGATCCTGTATAAAGGAACTCTTGCACGCAGTCCACGGTGCAATAGACGCCGACGAATTGATGAAGCACACAATGATACACCTGTAGCAGTGCACCAACGTTCTGCCAACTGTCCAGATGAAGCAAAACGGTCCGTCACCGCCATGCGGACCAGGTGTCTATCATCCCGTGCTGACGTCACCTTTCGGCGTCCACTCCCGGATTTCCGAGTTGTCTGGTTCTCTTGAACCCACTGCTTCCACACTCGCATCACTGTGCTGCTGTTACGCCCCATACGAGCTGCTATTGCACGATAAGAAAACCCTCCTTCACGAAAGCCGATCATTCGTCACCCTTCAAACTCCGTAACTTGCTGAAATGTCGCCCTCTTTCGTCGTAGAGGCATAGTGACGTCTCATGTAACGTTTACCACTAGCAGATAACCATACACGCCCCGCTACAGCCCTCTATTTATACGGATCCATCAGCAGTTCAGAGGGCGCTGCTCAGCCCACGCATGCGCGATGACTCTGAAATTCTAATCATTTGAATAGCATACCCTAATTTGCATTTCCTGAAAGTTTCAGCTCAATCACGTGTTGCAATTTTTACAAACAGGAGTATAAATCCCTGCAAAAGGGATTTTTCTCCAAGATCCTTTTTATATCTTGTATGTTAAATTTGTTTTTGGATAGTAACGTCTTACAAAGGAAAATAATTTTTTTTTCAAAGTCGGATAAAATCAGCTTCGTTTCTGTAAAATATAAGACACATGAAATAGTTCTCTGTCCATCGCAAGATTTTAGAGAAATCTAGTATCTTTTCAATTTAGCTTTACTAGCCATACGTTGTTGTTTACATAAAGGTTAAAGCTGTTTGGAGAAGATTTTTATTTATTTACATTTTCACTGATTTTTAAACTTCTACTTCTTTTATTTTCTTAAGACGCATTTGAGAAAGTGTGTAGTATATTTGTCATTTATTGAAATCGATTATATTTTTTATTTTTGGTGAGGGCATTTTAACTACTTTTATCATGTTTTAGATAATGTATAGCCGGTTTTAAATAGATTGTTTTAAACCGAAAATGGTGGAAGTAGATTATATTGCATGACGTTTTTATTGTCTACATTCTTATCTAAGGCTCCTAAAAAGGAGAGCTGACGCATGTATATATATATCCCAGGTGATCACATTAAACATGAGGTGTTTACTGTAGACCTCTCTGTAGAGAAAACTATTTGATCAATTTCACCCAAATTTCATACACATGCTCCCCTGAGTATGCGGTTTAGATTTCTGAAAGAAAAAATTGAGTTCATATTTCGGCCGCTAGAGGAGGAAATGGCGCTGCAGAGCAGGCAATTTACATATTACTTAACATGCGCAACATCCTCTGCCTATATAAGGAGTCGTGAAGCATTTTTCCACCATACGAGGACTCCGTCATGAAACTTACTTTACCAGATCGCGCGTTACTCGTTAAGCTCTTTTATCAACGAAATAGCAATGCTTCTGCGGCACTTAAAGCATTTCGGCAGGTAAAAGGTTTACGCAGACGCACTCTCACAATTACAAATCTTCGAAAAATGGTCTTGCATTCCGAAAAGAGCGGAACATTCGCCATTAAATCAGGACGAGGCCGCCAACCAACTCGAGTGCAGCAAATTGAAGAAGTTGCAACTGCAGCAGTGGAGCAAGGAGCAGCAAGTGCACATGGTAGCAGTAGTGCACGTGCGATATCACGGGAATTGGACATGCCATATACGACAGTGTGGAGAGTTATGAGAAATGTCCTGAAGTTTTATCCATATAAGATAGCCCACACTCAGCAATTGCTTTCTGGTGATAATGACGTGCGGAAAACATTTGCTTTGATGTTCATTGCTCGGATGACAGTGGATGATGAATGGCCTTGGCAGATACTGTGGAGTGATGAGGCCCATTTCCACTTGAATGGCGCTGTAAACACATGTAACTGCCGTATTTGGTCTGACACAAATCCCCACGTTCATCAACAAATTCCGTTGCATGCTCCAAAAGTGACAGTGTGGTGTGGCTTCACCTCATCTTTCGTCATTGGTCCTTACTTCTTTGAAGAAAATACGGCCTCGGGGCCAATGACATGTTCTGTTACTGGCTCTAGGTATGCATTTATGCTCTGGAACTTTGTCATTCCTTTGCTTCAACAGAGAAATTGTCTTGACACTACAATTTTCATGCAAGATGGTGCACCCCCGCACATCGCGTTGCCTGTTCAAACATTATTACGGCAAAACTTTTCGGATGACAGAGTGATTAGCAGGTCATTTTCAACATCTTGGCCGCCTCGGTCACCCGATCTTAACCCTTGTGACTTTTGGCTGTGGGGATATTTAAAGAGCTGCGTTTATAAAGGCAATGTTCCGAACTTAGCAGTCTTAAAAGACAGAATTTCGCAACATGTATCCCACCTCCAAGCGAATGAGTTACGTTCTGACGCGGAATGTGTTGTGCATCGAATGCAATTTCTAGAGCAAAGAGACGGGGGACATATCGAGCCGTATCTGTGATGATAGTGTGGTTCCACATATGATAGCAATAAAGTTATTGCACAAATCTTTTTTTTAGTCATACCTACTGTCCTACGGTATACTGTAATTTGTAGTTAATTTCATGTGATTGCAATAAAGGTTATTGCATGTTAAAACACTTTTTCGTTGTTAATATTAATAAATTGCCTGCTCCGCAGCGCCATTTCCTTCCCTAGCGGCCGAAATATGAACTCATTTTTTTTCTTTCAGAAATCAAAACCGCATACCCAGGAGAGCATGTGTACGAAATTTGGGTGAAATTGGCCAAGTAGTTTTCCCAACAGAGAGGTCTAAACACCTGTTTGATTTGGATCACCCTGTATATAGCCTCCGTTTTCTTGCCATCGTATCACGTGATCCTATTCACTGCTGCGTTAAAGTTGAGTGATTTACAAGTGTGTAATTTTTAATAAAATAAGGTGAAATGGGTGAGTGTTCCGCTGGGAATGTTTCTAATCATTCGAGAAATAAACATAGAATAGAAACAAATAGAATGCAATTTGATCAGTGCAGTGTGTTGATATTAAACTGTTTAAACATAGAATGTTTGCAGTGCAAGTTTGTTTTGATTATTTGCATTATAATTTTGCATTAATCGGAAACTAAGTTACGGTTGCAAATTGTATTTATTGGCGACATCTTAAAAGTTGCGCCAATGTTTACATTCGTCGGATAATCGCGAAGTGTTGATTATTTTTATGCCAAAATAGCGATCCTTGATTCAAAGCGGAAAACCTTTTTCGCCAAGGTAAATGAAACCGGAAGTGTACAGGAAAATGGCGGCTTATGCGTCGGCCTATAATTGTAGTGGCTCTAATCTTAGCTGAAACTAGAGCTTTTGGAACAAGAAAAAGAAACGCCGCCCTTTCCCAGAGATGAACCAGGGTCTCTTATTAATTGGAATGATTTAACCGCAGTGTCTCTTTTTCTGCAGTAAAAACTCTACTTTGAACTAAGCACATGGGTGCTGAACAGGGACGGATTGGCTCACCGGACACCCGAGCAATTGTCTGGTAGGCCCCCCTCCCTCCCACTGAGTGGGCCCCTTTCGCTAATGTGTAGTGGTCAGAAATGGGCTGTATCAAAAATACATATATTTGAAATACAAATTTCTAGGTATTTTGTATTTCGTATCGAAAATACAAATTTTTAGGTATTTTGTATTGAAAATGCATTTAGTTTGGAATTTTTAACTTCCAATTCTAGCCACTTGGCTAAACAGATGATGCCGGAAGGTCGACTTCATCACCTGTTTAAGTAGATAGTACTTCAGCATTTGCCCATCCTAAATTGTACTTTTGCTCGTACCGTAATTGTTCACAAGTACATCCCATCTGTATATGCAAAGGATCCCGCTTCGAGGGCAAGATAACTTTATGACCCTGGCTCTCTCTGACCAAAACACATTTGCCATCTTGACCAGATATATGAGTTTGTATAACTGTCGGCTGTGTCGCTATCGCTATGTGAAAAATATCCCGGGTGACCGAAACGTTCTTTAACTTGAAAACTTTCGCACGAAAACCAATGAAATGCTGCTTTTAATCCTGGTAATAGCGCATTACACGCGTATATGAGACTGAGGTCATATGCTTTATTTACTACCTTGCTTATATCAACGACTTGCCTTTCAACAGTTTAAGTAATTTTCAATGTTGAAAATTAATCTGTTTCATAAATTTCAACTGGTTGCTTTGAACTTGCCCTGTCTTAAGTCTTCGTAGTTAAATTCATTTTTGTGAGGAATCATGATAACAATGGCAACAGTGCTAATACTAGTAGCGTTGGGAAATTTGATGAATACAAAAATAGATGTGCCATTTTAGATGACAAGTACTTTACAATTTCTTCAAGTGCTGGTACAGTGGAAAAGCATAGTGCCAATGATGCAAAGAAAGGAAGAAAATTTCAATAATTTGAGCAACCTTTGTGGCAACAACAAACTTCAAAACTACTTAACGGCAAGTTCTACATATTTATTTAATTTTATTATAAGAGTGAAAGTCAAGGATGAAGTGGAGTATCTTCACGCCTATAAATTCATTTGCCATAAGAATATGAAAAAGACAAGGCCTTTTCTGGCAAAGTGGGGGTCGCCACATAGGACGATCTATTTATAACGAAAAATATAAATATCTCAGAAAATATGCATCCAATTCAAAAATTGTTCAGAATAAAAGTTTAGCATTTTCAAGTTCTTTTTTTAATTTTATAACAACCAAGCCGCCCTTTTCAAAGGAGAAGGGGATAAAATTTCAAATGGAAATCTCTATATATTTTATTTAGAGTCGGACTTCGATATGTCACCTCACATGTATGGTCACTTTTCAAAAGTCCCGGTTAACTGAATAGGTATTCAGTGTTACACTTTACTGCACATATGGCCAGGATCTGGACGGCAACCTGTTTATAAGGTCATTTCAAATTCTGAGAATTCAATAATACGATATTGTCAAGCACTCATTACTCTGTCAGGTGTGTATGTGTGTGTGTGTGGAGGGGGGGGGTCTTCGTAGTAAAATAGAGAAGGGGAGAGGGTTTAGTGGGTGGTGTTTTTTCTCAAGAATCTGTTCTTCCCTTCTCCAGTCAAGCTTTTGGGACTAGATTGAGCTAGAGACAAAACAACCACGGGATGTGTTAGTAAGGATTAATCTCTCATACGAGCAAGGGAATTTCATCTGATTCACCGCATTTGTGTGCGATATGTCGCATGAAACGAAAAACTTTATCATTTATGGATAACAAAAAATTACCAATACTTTTAAGAAATATAGCCAATTAAAAGCATCTTTTGCAAAACACAATATAATAGCAAAGACAACACAATTTTGTCATCGTTATTTAAACTATTATGCGTAAATTCTTTGAAGTTCAAAATAAATTTGAAAATTTCTTAACTTAAAAGTTATTATTCTAAATTTATTAACTTAATTTTTATATAATGTTTATAATATTGGTTTATATACATATACAGTTAAAATACCTAATGTAAATTGAATTCTCTCTAATTACGCATATAAGGTCACCCTGCTTATAACATCAATTTTCTCAAGTTTGCAGGGGTGACCTTCTGCCTTCACTTGACAAAGGGAGCAGTTGGCTCCCGAAACGTCGTGTTTTTTAAACCTTACGCCAGTGTCGAAATAACTGTTAGTTGTGACCTTATAACTGTATTAGTTTGCTTCAATTTTTGGATTCTTCTTTAAGACGACCTACCTAGAAGTTTTGGGAACGTATCCTACAGTGAAAGAAATGTTCATTCACTACAACACAAATTTGCCGTCAAGTGGCCCGGTGGAACTGTTATTTTCTTTTGCCACAATAGTAAATACTCCAAAATGGAATGCTTTATCCGATACCAGTTTCGAACAATTGGTTTTAGTGAAAAACAATGATATTTTCTCCGAATAGTTTATTTAGTCACAATCATATTGAATGTTCTTAGTTATCCTTTAATCGTTTTTCTTGGATTTTCATGTGTGCGCCGTAGGGATAATTTGCCTCTTACTGTTATCTTCAAATTTAATATGAATTTATAAAATATAACCCAGAATTAAAACGGAGCCGAATGTTGAAAAAATAAATTAAAATTTATATTTCTTATATTATGTTTCCTGAAATATGGTACACATTTCGCATAAAATGTTCACTTCCTTGTCGCCTTGTACGTTTGTTTTAAATATATTTATGTATAATACAGAATTTTTCTGAGTCATCACAGTGCTAAATTCGACATGAATGTTTCTTTTGATTTTCGTTACACTTCATTCGATATTTTGCTGGATTTTTCAATCTTTTTTTAAATGATCATTCTTTTTAAATAATCAATTTTTTTTATTATTATAACCAAAGACAAAAACTTAGTCTTTTTGCTTTTATATCCTTGTTAGATCAAGGTCTCTCTGCTCTCCTTCCCCTCCCCTTTAAAACTAAAATCGCCCGCTGTTGGTGTCTCTCTTCTCAAAGTGCTCATAACCTTAGATTTGCCACCAGATACATGTCATATGCAGGGCGTTTCTAGGTGTTTTGCCGCCCTAGGCAAGAATTGAAAAATGCCGCCCCCGCCGCCCTTTCACTACCATCACCATCTCTACCACCATCAACATCCAGCGGTTCAACAATGTAAATTTTCTATTATACTTTTAATCATTAAACCCGTTAATTATATTTATATTTTAAACTTATATTAGTTATTTTGTAATGTTAGGGTATTGTGAATAGTAAAACAATTTCTACATGTTATAATGGTTTAATTTCAATATTTTATATTTTTAACACCTCCTTGACTCCTTGTTTTGACGCAGTATAGCCCAGATGCTCTTGCGCCATGAAACGTCCAAACAAACAAACAAACGTATTTTTAACAATTGTGATAGTGACAAGGCAATATTTTAAAACACAACGTTGTATTATCAGAGCTAGAAGGCTTAAATGTATTAGATATAGAAAAAAAACTTGTGTGCAAAATTAAACAATAAAACATAAAAAAATTTTACATTTGTCAAAGTAAAGATTTATTAGGTAATTGTCCCGTATGCTTTTGAAAACAATTATATGTTTTAATTTTTCTTCTTTTTCATTTTTTCTCCTCATTTGCTCAGTTTTTTCTTTGTTTGATTTAAAATTAAAATTTTTACGCTATTTTCCATCCATAAAAATTTTGCCGCTCTAGGCCGACGCCTACTCTGTCCTAATGGTAGATACGGCCTTTGTCATACGACTAGTTATAGAATATATAACGCATATAATTGATCTTTTGGCGGCAAGAACGAAAGAAATCGACTTCATTTCTTATCAAATATTTTTACAATTGTAAGTGTGAATTCACAAACAATGTGAAATGATGGTGACATATTATTGAGTTACGTGGTTATTTATGACTAGGGCGCAGATTTCTATGCATCTGCATGTTTCTTCATATTTCTCCTTTGTGCGCATATTTTGGCGTATTTCTGTAAAAATTTCATGAAAATTTCAAAAAGTGTATATTTTTCTAATCCGCTAGTAATTCAATCAATTATATTAATTCGATATTTCGGCCTTTCTCTTTTTAATTTTTTTTAAAATAAGAATAAAAAAAATGGTACAGAATATGTTTCAAGTGTAAATGATATAATTAGATAATATTAAAGTTAGAAAAAACAAATAAATTTATGAGTCTTCACATTTCTGTGGCGATGTTTCTCAATATGCATAATACTTTCCAAGTCAAGACCAAGTGTAATATTTTCCACCCCAAGCCATGGGCGCCGGCAGGTATGGGCAAGGGAGGGCCATTGCCCCTCCCCACCCACCCATATTTCGATTTTCTTTTAAAAAAAAAGGTAAAATTAAAAAGGTGAGGTAGAAAATTTCCATTTTTTAAGGCTTTTGCCCCGGCCACTTCATCCAGATTTCACCCTGCCATCGTTCTAGGGCCCAAGCCAATACTTGTGATGACATATCGTCAAACTTATCTTTCGTACGTATTTCATACATTGTGGTGTGTATTTTGTGTTAATTTTGTGCATACTCATATTCGAGGACGTAACAAAGTGATATTTTTTATGCATTTCAGTGCATATTATGTAATGATTTCAAGAGCATTTGCACTGTTTCAATAAATTGTTTGGCGCAGTATAGCCCAGATGCTCTTGCGCCATAAAAAAGCCAAACAAACAAACGTCAATAAATTGTAATTTTATATATTTCGAAACATCACTTATCTGTAGGCTCCGGATTTCTATGCAGTTGCATATTTCTGCATAAATATGCAAGCGAAAAAATGTGCACGAAAATTCGTGAACATTTCTTAATAATTTTGAGCATATTTGCATATTATTTGGGCTAAATTTTATGCATGAAAATCCGGGCCTTATTAATTACTATAGAATTATTACGATATGATTAAGATAATGAAATTATTAAGCTTAATTTAGGTTAATTAAGTGCACTAGAGTCAGGTAAAAAAATAAACGTTGGCACATTTAATCAGTATTTTCGAAAAGCATTTTAAAATACATTTTGTATTTTGTATCGAAAATACAAATTTCTGAGTATTTCGTATTTTGTATTGAAAATGCAAATTTCTGAGTATTTCGTATTTTGTATTGAAAATACAAATTTCTAAGTATTTCGTATTTTGTATCGAAAATACATATTTCCAAGCATTTTGCCCAGCTCTGGTAGTGGTAATAGTTGCGATTATACGTATTTGCAAGGTTTCAAATTTTCATTGAGAAAAATGAAAATATAAGTTTTATTTATGATGAAAGAAAGTGGATTTATTTATTTATTTATTTTAACTGCATTTCATACTCGCAGAATTCTTTCCACAATTTAATATTATCGTACCTTCCTTCTTTGGTTCAGTATAGTCCAGATGCTCTTGCGCCATAAAAATCCAAACAAAC
>QLNU02003225.1:28167337-28177547 GCA_006491805.2 Dysdera silvatica | reverse complement strand
TCTGAGTAAGCGTTCTTTGCACTGTTGGGAGTCGAATCCGGATTAACGGCGAACGCGTTACCACACTGCGCCACCGGAGGGTAACCGAAAAAGAGCCAATCAATGGTAGCCCACATACCTTTCTACAACTAAATTTCAAATAAAATTACATGTAGTAATTCATAATATTCAGTAATATCTCCCATTAACAACGTTCAAACAGAGGCGGATCTAGAAAGTTCCTTTTTTTTTTAAGGGGAGATGTAAAATGCAGTAAGACCCACTTATGAAGAGCCCACATTTAACGATTTGCGGACATAACCGAAAAAATATGGATTTTATTTGGAATAATAAAGCACAATACAATTTAACCGATTTTAGTGAATAAGTTTTTTTTGAACCCCAGATTTAACACACAATTCAAAAAAAAGTTTAAAATCAAACTTTTTGTAAAAATTCCGTCGTTATATGCGGTTGGTCGTTATAATCGGCGCTCGTTATAACCGATTTCCACCGCATTTTTATGGATTTGGGTGGGGCAATTTCCCTATCCTCCACCTTTCATAAGACGGGAAAAAACTTCGTTGAACAGAAAAAGACTCAAATCAGAATATAATAGTATGAAGCCATTTCCGGAATTGTAAAATACCGTCGTTAAACAGAAAAGGTCGGTAATTCAAACGTCGTTAGCGAGAGAATTCTTTTATTGTTTCAAGGAACAAAACGCCTTTCCTTTCGTCCCTCCCTTTCCGCTTTAAATGTCCCTACCCAAAAATCAATTCCGTTTCTGAATTCACCGAACTCCCTCACAACCATTCCCAACTTGTCAAATTTAGAACGTCATCAATCCATCTTCTACAGCCCTTAACTTTCGGCTCTTGTAGCAACAATCTCTTTCAATCAAAAACAAAGTCTTTAGTTTTCCGCCAGATTTGTTCTCGTTAAAGTGCTGATTCTACTCCTTAAATCAATTTTACGGTAGACTACGAGTGGGGTGATTAAATGGGAGTATTTTATTTTGCTCGTCCACAGTTTTAGCAAGAACTTCTTTGACTCATAGGATTCCAGAAAAGGAAAATCTTGTGAATTAAGGAAGCTCTGGTCTGAACTGAAATTGTGGGTATGCAAAATTAAGTGCTTCCGGTTTAGTTCTCCCACGTCTTTCTGCTTTAACATGGAAGGTTCGTTTGACATCATAAGTTCGAAAATAAGACCATGCATAGCTGAGCATCAAGGCGACAACATGAGGGCCACTAAATCGAGACCAGCCTGGGGCTTGATTAGCTTCTTTCCTAATAAATCAAAATAGCTCCAGTGTTAACTAAACTCCGAGCATACATATAAAGTTTATCAAACCTGTGTTCAACATTACAAATGGCGATTCCTTTAAAGAATAGATAGCGATCCTAAACGAAGTCGAGGCCTCTTTGAAACCAAATTTGGTTACGTATAACAATCTAATTTACGTGTGCATATTAAGCCTGTACAAACACACATAAGCAAACTACCCGAAATAGTACTAAAGTAAAACATGGAGAAGAGGAACCTACAAACGGAGAAGAGGAACCTACAAACGGAAAGAAGGTGGGTGGCTTTTTTATATTTGGAAAGAAGGGGCCTCTTTTTCTCCAAATATAGAAAAATCTCTAGTTTGAGCTACGTAAACGTGGGTGGCAAAAAAAAGGAAAAAAAATATTGTATAATAAATTCCCCCACTCTCAAAAAATCTGGCCCCGGAGGCTTTTCTATGTTGACCATTATTTGGCAATTGTGGTATCTCTGAAGGGTAATAATATCTTACATTTTGTTTCCTCTAACACTAAAAGATTTTTTGAAATTTTAGATATTTGGTCAGATTTTTTACAAAACCTGCGAAGCGAAATAGCATTTCTATTGTGTGAGTCTAATCTAATGCAGTTTCCAAGCTTTTCTAACAGTAATTTTTTTAGCTCAATATATAGAGATTTTATATGTTGAAAAATCCATAATCAGAAATTTCAGCAAAATCAACTTTTATGATATCTCGTGAAAAGGGTGATTTACTATCAGTAAATCAAGTTCATGAAATTAATTCTATGTAAATACTCTAGTAAGATGCACAATTTTACACAATTGAATACAGTGAACCAACACCACAATAGTAGCTTGGCAGGGGACCAATAAAAGATTGACATAAATATGACTTGATAAGTCTCGGTCC
The DNA here is from genome assembly GCA_006491805.2 of Dysdera silvatica. NCBI lineage: Eukaryota > Metazoa > Arthropoda > Arachnida > Araneae > Dysderidae > Dysdera > Dysdera silvatica. The sequence goes on along the minus strand of QLNU02003225.1, from coordinate 28,175,368 downwards.
CTTTGTCTTCCTTCACGAATCTCGGCACTTGTACAATAATAATTAATATTTGTACACGGAATCTCAAACGGCATCCCCAACACAACATTATCAAGCAATCAATCAATATTTACATCGATGTACAACGTGTTACAATAAGTAAATCATAAAAATTTAAGTTGATTAACATCCTACGAGAGGGTATTTAAAAAGTAAGTTTCACTTATTAAGGAAAAATAAAAAAAATTATAAAATTACCAAACATATTTAATTACTTTTGCACATTATTTTTACATTTTCCACACAATTTTCATCCTTTTCCGAGCATTTCTTGTACCTAGGCAAGGTTTTTAATTCCCTCGTCATACCAATCTGCAGGAAACTTCTGAAATCAGTTTGGACCTTCTCTTGCACTTCGTTGTCATTGGCGAAGCGGCGACCGTGGAAATGATTTTTAAGTTCAGGAAACAGATGAAAGTCACTTGGAGCAAAGTCAGAAGAGTAAGGAGGGTGCTTGAAAATCCCCCATTTCTGCAGAAGCTCCCTCGTTGCTTGAGCGACATGAGACCGGGTGTTGTCGTGAAGAATCAAAACTTTTCTTGACAAAAACTCCCGCCGTTTGTTCAGAATAACGCAATGAAATATGGTCAGCCGTTCAGAGTAGCGCTGTGAGTTTATTGTCGTTCCTTGAATGATCTCGCTCACAGCAGGAATGGCGCCGGCTTGGTGGGATGCGATTGGACGCCCGGTAGGCTCATCATCATAAACATTTTCTCTGCCTTCAATGAACATTGTTCGCCAACGACGAACTATTTGCACAGACATGACGTCTTCACCATAAACACTGCATAACTGACGATGAATGTCCACAGCCGATTCCCTTTTTTGCAATGAAAAAAATGAATCACACTGCGTATTTCACATCTGGCGGCAAAGCGCAGTGGAGTCTTCAAGGCGGTCAGCTATAATATGAGGCTTGCACGCTTGAAAGTCACCAAAGCAGATCCAATTGCTGCCACTAAACCCAAACTAAAATTCCCTGCCCAGATAAACTTCCAGTATCGCGCGTAATGTGATATAAAAATTAGGGAAACTTGCTTTTTGGACCCCCCCCCTCGTACCTTTATCTTAATACAAAATTATCTAAAAATAAAAATTAGGAAGCAATTGTACAAAGATATTGGAGACACCGGAAAAAGACCAGTTTAACTGATCTGACTAGTCCAGTGCCTCCCTCAAACGTAATATATATTGAATGAGTCGAATGGTGACGACGACATTTCATCATTTATAATTACATCTCCAACGCTAAATAAACGCCATAATGATGATACATGCTCATCATAGTAAAGACATCGCATATCAATCTCACACAGACCACGATCAAGATACAGTGGACTCGCGTTTTTACGAACTCGTAAGGACCGTAAAAAACAAGTTCGTGAAATCGAAAGTTCGTAAATGGGAATTGCCTTGAAAAAAAAAAAAGAAAAATGCCATTTGCACTCACCTTTCTTTGTTACATGTTCAAAGAAAATCAGTAATTTTTGTTTGTTTCATAACAACACTTCGCAAAATACACAGTTCCATAAAGTTATCTTTGGCAAGTATCCCAGAATTATTATCTACTTTAAAAAACTCAGTACTGGCAGACATTCTGCTGCTTCGTAGGTTTGGAGATCAGAAGTGTAGTCGTAAATTAACAGTTTGGACTTCCTCTTACACTTCGTTGTCATTGGGGAAGCGGCGACCGCCGAGATGACTTTTAAGTTCAGGAAACAGATGGAAGTCACTTGGAGCAAGGTCAGGAGAGTAAGGAGGGTGCATGAAAATCTCCCGTTTCTGCAGAAGCTCCCTCGTTGCTTGAGCGGCATGATGCCGGAACACTCTGTAATTTGTGGTAGTGTTAGTGGGCTGAGGGGCAGAATGAAGCGGTAGAAGCCTTAAAAAAAAAGCAGTGCAAGAATGACGTTCCAGCTCCACTACACCCCTTCTTGATATGGTATAGACACATTCTTCGTCCTCATCCGATTGTCTTTAGGCACTCCCGTTAATACTTGATTGACAAGTCCATCATCCGATATTACTCTTGGGCATGATTCTACATTGTCATCTACAATCAGAAAGTCCTGAAATGTCGACTTCAGAAACTTGAGGATACCTCCGACAAAATTCCTGCATTAAGGCTTCGTCTGTACTGGGATCGTTCTCGGGGGTTTCTTGCATTAGAACTGCGAAACCTGCGTGTCGAAACGAGTTAGCAATCGTGGCTTAAGAAATGTCACTCCATGCCATAGGCGTAGGCAGAAAGTTCGTAAGCGAGGTTATTGGTTCATTGGAGGTTACAGAGCTACAACTCATATATTCCTATGTTAAATATACAAAATTTCATTGCAATATTGTAACCCCCCATCAACACTCGCCCCTGCATACGCCAATGCTCCATGTGCGAACTTGCAGATACATTGCACCGACTACATCGATCTCGAATCGTTTTTCAAGTTCCAGGTTTAAAATAACACTTGTAGGAAGCATCCGCCTACATTTTCGTTTAAAGCAATGAATAATACTCTGATCCATAGGTTGTCCAATCGGTTGTAAAATCCGATCAAATTTTTGGCGTCTGGAGAAAAACATGGGGAAAAAAAGTGGCGAAATTGGGTTCGTAAAAAAAAAAGAGTGTTTTGAAATTTCAGTTCGTAAATTGGAGTGGAAATTAACATTAGTTCTATAGAACTGTTTTTGGGACCAACTCAGAATAATTGAATGAACGAATAATTCGTAAATTGGAGGTTCGTAAAAGCGCGAGTACATTGTACTACGTTGCCCGTTATTTATGAATGAAGTGTAGCTAAGCGTAGTAAAAAACTTTATAATAAGAAAAGACAAAATGCGCAAAAACACTTGAAGCAATGGGAATTATTAATCTTTCACACAACAAAAAAAATGCCTCACTCACTGTGGTCACAAATGTATAAAACATTAAGCAATGAGACAAAATAACTATCAACTAATTTACAAATTATTCAAATTTCTAAAACTGCCAAAATTACTCCTCCAATTTCGCTGTCACTCAAGTAGAAATAAACAACGGATTGGAAATAAATTTGCAGATGAGGAATTGATGCGATTTTATTTGATATGGACATGAAAAAAACAAAAAGTAGTCGGAATTTTTAAATTTCGGCGCAAGATTTGAGCAAAAAGATGATTTTATTACGAACTTAGCGAAAGAATCGATTTTTGCCATTAACAATAGTTCTAAAAAGAAAGGAGAGAAAAAATTGGGCTCTAAAGTAACATGTAATAGAATTATTGAAAGAGACAGAGATCTGTAAGTGAGCACGAAATAGATCTGAGACAAATCTGAAAACGATAAGCGAAAAAGAGAGCTGAACTAAAAAAGAAAAAAAAGAAAGAAAAGAGGAGGAAGTAGTTTTCCCTACGGAGAAGTCTAAACGCCTCCTAGTTAATTTGGATCACCCTGCATATATATAGCGGTATTAGAAGATAGCATTGCAGCATTAAAAAAAATATGCCTAAAGTTCGAACTCTATAAAATAATACTTTAATCATCGTTTTTACAAAATCCGGAGCGCATGACTTGTTACTATTGTTCTTTCTTCTCGGAAAAAAGTTAAAAAATACGAAATGTAATAAAATAATGTTAAAATGTTTGGTTTCCACACGTCAAGATGGGAGCACATCAGGACCCCTAAGAATCTAATCCAATGGCGAAAGATGATATAATCTAGGTGGAAAATGTCACTCGTCAACAATATCTAGTTGTATGCTGATTTTTACTGTGGTTTGCCGTTGGAACTGGGCGTATTCTCTTTAGTTGCTTCTGGTGAATCTTCAATTGCTTCTGGTGAATCTTCAATTGCTTCTGGTGTACCTTCAATTTTAAAAGCTGGTTTTAATCTGTCCAAATTATGTTTGTCGGTTTTCCTTTTATATCTAATTTATAAAATTTGTCGGTGCGATGAAGTACTTGAGACGCACCTACGCACGGTTGTGCTGAAGGCTTGCGCACTAGGTTTTATCCAACGAATACATATGTCGTCTTCTGTAAATCAGCGTGGACGAAAGTCCTTCTTGGTAGACCTCTGGTCGTCGGTACAGTCTGTAAGTTTTGCATGTGATCACATAATTTCGCTACGAATACTGGACGTGTCAAATCAGTTTGCAAAAATTGAAACAGTTAACCAGGTAAGCGCAAGGTGGTATCATATACCATCTCGGCTACTGAAGCATTCAGATCCTCGCGTAGTGCTGTTCGTGGTCCAAGTAAAACGATGGGAAGTATGTCAAACCACTTATCAGTATTATGACATGTGAGTGCAGTCTTCAAGTATCTGTGGAACCACTCCACGAGACCGTTTGCAACGCGATGGTACACAGTGGTCCTGGTTTTATATATACCGAGAAAGCGTGACAGACAATAAAAAGGTTACTCTCCAGTTGTCTACCCTGATTTGAATGGGTACGCAGAATCTTGAGATCCATCCTACGTAAAAAGTTTCTGCTATAATTTCGGCAGTTTGATCTACCATCGGGAATGCTTCTGGCCATCTGCTGAACTGGTCCTACATGTGAGAACACAGCGAAAACCAGAAGAAAGAGGCAGGGATCCAACAATGTCTATATGGACGTGAGCAAATCTATCAGAAGGTAATGGAAACACTCCCCACGGGGTCTTCGTGTGTTTATGAGCTTTTGTGAGCTAACAACTGCCGCAAGGTTTGACCCACGAGGCCACATCTTTAAGTATAGTATTCCAAATAAATCTTTGTTTTATTAGCTTTGTTGTAGCTTTGATGCCGGGATACGCTAAACTGTGCAGAGCTAAAAACACTTCCCTACGACATTTAGGCGATACGTAAGGACGGATTCTCTGACCTGATACATCGCATGTTAATGTTACTCCACCTGGTGTTGATTCCATGGGCTGTAGTTGCAGAACAGTGTTGGATACGCGTAATGTGGCTAAGGAAGGGTCGTTGCGCTGGGCCTTAGCCATTTTTTCGCAATCAATATTGACTGGTAGTTCTATCGCTGCAATACGAGATAACGCATCTGCAATTGTTTTTCTGTCACCCTCAATGTACTTAATGTCAGTGGTAAAGTGTCCGATGAAATCCGTATGGCACTGTTGTCTAGGTGTATGTTTATCGTGCGATTGTTTAAAAATAAAACTTAAAGGTTTATGATCTGACCAGACTGTAAAATTCCTGCCATCTAACATGTGGCAGAAATGTTTAATCCTACAATATATACTTAAAAGTTCTCGGTCAAAAGTACTGTATTTCTTTTCGGCATTGTTTAGTTTACAAGAAAAAAATGCCAAGGATTAAGTAACGCCATCAACGTGTAGCACCGCTCCTAAAGCTATTTCAGACGCATCAACCATGACAGAAAGCTTTGCGTCCTGCCTGGGATTATGCCAATGTCGTGACTTTAGTGATCATGTGTTTACACTTTTGGAACGCGGTGTTGCACTCATCAGACCAAACTAATGCAATTCTATCATTCTTTTTCTTACCCTTTATCATATCGTGCAATGGTGCCTGCACTTGAGCAGCATCATGAAAAAAACGACGGAAAAAATGTATTATTGTGAGAAATTTTCGTAATTCTGCAATATTCGTCGGCAGTAGATAATTTATGATTGCTTTTACCTTATTCGGCACGGTAGAGACTCCCTTAGCTGAAATTCCATAGCCTAAAAAATTTAAACGTTCGCGGCCTAATTGACATTTGTCTGCATTTAGAACTAATCCGTATTCGTTTAAACATTTGAAAACATTTTCTAGGTATTGTTGATGTTGCTCTGGCGTTTCGGATGCAACTAGGGCTAAATGTAAGTGTTGGAATAAACAAGATATATATATATATATTAAAAACACTTTAAGTTGAAACATGAACAATGAAAAACATTGAAAAATACATAAAATAATTTTACTTACATGCTCGACGATGTATGATGATCCAAAGCGGGTTTTTGCACGTTTTTGAAAACCAACAGATTAAATTATTAATCAAAGTTGGTTTTCAAAAATGGGCAAGAATCCGTTTGGATTTTCATATATCGTCCAGCATGTAAGTAAAATTATTTTGTGTATTTTTCAATGTTTTTCATTGTTCTCCATGTTTCAACTTAAAGTGTTTTTAATATTTACATCATGCGCAGTTTCACAATGGTGTTATATTTTATATTGCACAAGCTTGTGTTTTTATCATTTAAAAAGCTTTTTTCTATATATTTATTCTATAAATGTGTTTTCAAATATATATATATATATATCATCATATTCAACCATTATCTATCCACTGCTGGATGAAGGTCTCTCCAAATGCTTTCCACACAAGTCTATCCTGAGCAATTCGCTTCCACGTCACCCCAACCTGTTTTCTTATTTCATCCACCCATCTAGTTTGAAGAAATAATAATAAAAACAAAAAGCAATAATGCACTTCTGACGCCATCTAGTGATCGGTAAAGTACTAATAACCAATGAAATATACCACTGGACCATGAAAAACCGGATATGTAGCCAGCCGCTACAGGAGCATCCGGAATGCCGTTGGAGAAACCCTCGGTAACCCAGCGACGTGAAAAAGGCTATCTCAGACTCTGATGATATGAACCATAATGAAAATATGAATGGAGCATCGGTTGTCACGCTCTTAAATCAGAACCGCGTTCGAGTTTTAAGCAGAGGGGCCAGTTCGAAAAATATGCAACAGTCTCTCCTTGGAGGTGCCGGCGGTTGTAGCGGCGCCTCCAACTGTACGGCTACTAGAACCAACACAGCCCAAAGTGCTTTGCAGCCTAGTATAGGTGCAACCACTAGGGCTGAAAGACCACGCCAGCGCATGTCATGGACAATAGATATGAACACCTACATCATGCGCACCTACTATACGATTACAAAGCTGGAAACAGACATGACAAACTACAGGCCCACACTTCACGCCAAATTCGCACAACAGTACCCACACCTGGACATCAGTATAGAAAGGATAACAACACAACGCAGGAACATAATAACCAGAAACCTCTTAGCTGAGCCCCTACTACAAAGGTTAACAGATGACGTTTCCAATAATCTAGCAAACACTCCAACCAGTGAGGTCAACGCAGAAGCACCAACTAGCGTAAAGGAACCGTTCCCACCGAGCATGGAAGATGAAGAGAGGAGGGACGTGGAGAAAATGGAAGAAGGTTTCCAATGTGCCCTGGCGGAATATGAAGGCTCGGATGCCGCAACAAGGCCAAGAATACCACGCCAACCGGCATCTTGGAAACTCTGCAAAGCAACCAAGATCCTCAATGAACATACTCTACCACTACACCTACAGAACCACAACTCCCTACAGGAAATACACACCGCCATATACTGTGCAGCAGTAGCGGCATCACGCGCCAATGGGTACGAAGTAAGGAACGAAGGCCGAAGTAACAGAGGAAACAAAGCCCAACCACCATGGCAAGTGAGACTGCAAAAAAGAATAGAAGAGCTCCGCAGCAGCATAGGGCGAATAACCCAGTACATGCAGGGAAATAGGGGTAAGAAATTAGTGAGGAAAGTGAAGATGGCCCTTAAGAGAAATAGGATACACACTTTCCGAAAGTACGCAAAATTCAAATAAACCTTTATAAAACGACCAGCTGCGCATCCGAAGAAAATCTGCTCTTTTTTAAGGGCGGCTGTATTATAGAAATTTAAACTCATACTACTCCTTTCAGGAGCGTAGCAATCCAAAAGTTTTGAGGAGGCTTTAACGGCTTTAAAAAAAAATTAAGTGAGTCGGCGATAAAGAGAACTGCATGCTTCATTACCCAATGGGGGTTTGACCCTCCTCCCGAGCCCATCCTTTTCTACGTTAACGACTCCTTTGGCATAATTTGAGGCGGTTTGGGCAGCTTCCTCAATACTCGTACATAGGGCGGCATCAATGTTGGCTTCACTGCATTGCTAATGCTCCTTAATTGACCGACGTTGGGAATAAATACCCAATAAAAACACCCAAGAATAGCTTATAAGC
>QLNU02003225.1:28146495-28167237 GCA_006491805.2 Dysdera silvatica | reverse complement strand
CGAGTGCTGCAGGAAATTTTGAAAGCAGCGAGGGCTGCAAAATATTTCGGTCTGATAGTTGATTCAACTCCCGACATATCACATATCGACTAACTATCCATTGCATTGAGATACGTTTCTCCAAATGGTATTTCCATTCAATGATTTATTGAATTTGTACCTATTCATGGACATGGTGATAGCAATCTGTGTGTGATGTTATTACATCTGAGTTTGAATGATTGAATATCGATTTGAAAAATTGTCGCGGGCAATGTTACGATAATGCCTGTCACATGTCTGGACAATATTCAGGATTGCAAGCTCGAATCAAACTTATGGGCCTATTGGCTTTATATGTTCCGTATGCTGTACACACATAAAATTTGGTTGGAACGAACGCTGTTGAATGCTGCCATGAGGTGATGTCATATTTTGGTGTTATACCAGGATTATGTAACTTCTTCTCTGCATCGACCCATAGGTGGAACATACTTGTGTTACATTCTTCAAGTACATGCCTATCAGTTAAAAATCGCTCCCAAACTAGATGGTCTGCAGATGCTGATGCTGTGAAAGCTTTGTATCAGGGATATAATGAGATTGTAAGTGCTGTTTCTGCAATTTGTGCAGATAATTCAGAAACACGATCCACACAACATGAAGCCCAGGTTTTGCTTCACCAATTAGAAACTGACAGTTTTACAGTGGTGTAGAATGACATTTTGCAAAAAAAAAATTAATGAGGTAAGTAAAATTCTGCAAACCAGTGTTAATGATTTATCTTCCATTATTTCCCTGTATAACTTGATGCTGGAATTTATTCGGAACGTTGGAGAGAATTTCTATACATATGAAACTAAAGCGCATGATCTTGTTGGTAATATTGTTTATACAAGTTCCCGTAAAAGGTGTAGTATGAAGTGTAGAATGCTAGATGAGTCAGCTGCAGATAAGGTATTTTTAACTGATAAAGAGAAGTTTTGTTTCAGTTGCACTATGTGATGTATGATGATGCCCTTATGCAATAGTTATATGACAGAAAAAAGCTTATGAGAATGTGAATAAAACATTTGCTTTTTTGTATAAGTCAAAAAACGACGAGAATATTCATGGTGAAGCTAAGGTATTTCAGAGTGCCTATCATGATGACATCGATGAAGAATTTCCGGATGAATTGGCAGTTCAAAGTTCCTTTATCAGATACCTCAGATCCCAGGCAACAACTTCAAACATTAAAGAAGATGAACATCTGCCACACGTTTCCAAATTTGGATACAGCTCTTAGAATTTTGCTAAGCATGCCGATATCAAACGCATCTAGTGAGCGTTCTTTTTCTGTTCTGAAAACGATCAAAAATCGATTAAGATCGGCATTATCTCAAGAAAAACTCGTTGGGTTGTCAATTTTGTCTATTGAAAAGAATATGACTTCAACACTTGATTTTGAAGATGTGATTGCAAATTTTGCTTTAACAAAATGCAGAAAAAAGCTATGTAATTTAACAGTAAGTAAACAATTTTTGTAGTAATGTATGCTTTTATTTGCACATTGGTAGCCTTTACTTTCATTTTTTTCAATTATTATGTTTAAACTGTAAATCAAACTAAAGCCTAATTTTTAATTCTTCAAAATTAAACTTTTATTATTTATATGCCTTCCCTTTTTGCATGACCTTTTTAAATTTAACAAGATGTAATTTATTGTTAATGAAAAAAGTTATCAGTAGGGATGGCGACAAAGTGAAAATTGTCGCCAACTCCTAACCAATCGTCGCCAAAATCATAAACATGGACGATAAATTTGTCTCCTGTTCTATGTAGAATTGAAAGGGCACAAGTTTATTCAAAGACAAATTAAAATAAAATCGATATAACTGAGGAAGAAGTGTCTTGAATAATTTAACTAATAACGTTAAACTTTATGCAAAAGCAAATCAGCATGCACAAAGCAATTTTATTTTGGTGGCTATTATAATTCTTTTTCTTACCAAAATTGAGTATATACTGTTTTCAACATCTGACAATAAAAAATGTGAATAATTTAGTACCTTTTTTATATAAATCGAACACTACGCAGATTAAATCAAACAACAATATTAATCAACGTTTATTGGCGTAGTGATACCAACGCCGATGTTATGGCTTGATTAGACGGTGAAACGTTCGAAAGAAAATAAATATTTCTGCGTTCGGTGGGACCTGAACCCACGACCTTCCACTTGCCGGGCGGAGGCTCTACCTACTGAGCTACGAACGACAATATCTAATCTCTTTACGAACGTATATATACTGTTGCCAGTTATTTCGCAGAATGATGTAGTACATGGACTACTATTTAAACCAAATTGCAAAGAGACTGGATTGACTGACTATTTAAATTGATCGAAATGCACGTTGCAGCATATAGGTATGTATTTATGTATATAAATCGAACACTACGCAGATTAAATCAAACAGCGATGTCGATCAATCAACGTTTATTGGCGTAGTGATATCGACGCCGATGTTATTCTCGAGCCTCCACCAGGCAAGTGGAAGGTCGTGGGTTCAGGTCCCACCGAACGCAGAAATGTTTATTTTCTTTTGAACGTTTCACCATCTAATCACGCTATAACATCGGTGTTGGTATCACTACGCCAATAAACGTTGATGGATATTGTTGTTTGATTTAATCTGCGTAGTGTTCGATTTATATAAAATAAATACATATGCTGCAACGGGCATTTCGATCAATTTAATACCAGTCTCTTTGCAATTTGGTTTAAATAGTAGTCTATGTACTACACCATTCTGCGAAATAACACTATATATACGTTCGTAAAGAGATTATATATTGTCGTTCGTAGCTCAGATGGTTGAGTCTCTGCCCGGCAAGTGGAAGGTCGTGGGTTCAGGTCCCACCGAATGCAATATTTATTTTCTTTCGAACGTTTCACCATCTAATCACGCCATAACATCGGCGCTGGTATCACTACGCCAATAAACGTTGATTTATATTATTGTTTAATTTAGTGTCTGTTGTGCTGTTTTTGCATAAAGGCATACACTATATATACATTATATATGTAATAATAATCAGTAGAAGTATAAATATGGCAATTTTAACTTATGTCTACCGTGTTTGTTTTTTCGACCACCAGTTGCTAACCAAGATGGTTCTTTTGTTGGACCACCAAATTTCCTTCGCTGGTGACATCATTAGCTATAAGTGTATATCTTAGTCGTTAAGCAGAAGTAGGCCTACTATTTTGGTTATACAATCATGATATCTGAAAGTGGTCATAATGCTGATAATCAGACAACTTATGATATTATAAATTTGAATAAATTACTAATAGCACAACTTCATCTGAAGTTACTAGCAATACAGGCCAAATACCAGCCGAATATTCGTCCCATCCCTAGTTTCTATTAAAGACTGCTTATAATGTCACTATTATAAAAAATACAGAAAATTTTATTTTTGAAGTCTTTTCTCATCAGCGTATGTGTGTGGTAACTGAACGTTTTACTTATAACGTTTTACATATTTTTGTTACCTTTAGAAAAAAATCCAACAACATTTATTATCACAATATATCCTAGCATCAAAATCCTTTGAATAGGGAAAATTTTGCTTTAATATGGCTAGATTTAGCTATTTTGTAGCTTGTTCTGGCAACAGTATTGTATCGAAACAATACAAAGTTTCACCAGAAGATTGCTTAACAACAGATATTTCAAAACTGGTATAAGGTTTAAAACACGATGTTTCAAGAGCCAACTGCTTCCTTTGTCAAGTGATGGCAGAATTTCTGCCTTCACCTGACAAAGAGAGCAGTCGGCTCTCGAAACATTGTGTTTTAAACCTTATGCCAGCGTTGAAATAACTGCTGTCAAACAGTATTGTATGTGTACAATTTGCTAATTGTGCATTCGTTATTATTTGTCTATCCAACTTATAATGGGGCCAATTATACAACGCCCCTCCGAGCTGGGCTCGGCTCACTACTGAGAACATTTGAAATTTTTTTGTAAGGTCAGGCACCCCAAATATGTTCCTGGTCTAGGGCCCCGCCAAGGCATGATCGGGCCCTGATGGTATTTCTAGTCATGGTCAGTTCAGAATAGCAACGCTTGTCATAGTAAAACTGAGAGGAGACTGAGGAGATGGAACAGAGAACCAATACTGGGTTAGTGACACATATCCAGTCATTTGGAAGCAAAAGACCTAAACCAAAGTCCACAGGGAAATCGAGCAGATCTCAAAGTTATGAATGATTCCAAATATTCTTGGTTGAAAGAATGAGCCTTGAGAAAAAGTCATAAAGGCATTCATGGCGTGCGGGTTTATTATAACATTGGCAAAGTGTATAGGAAATGTTCTAATCTGCTGATTGAACAGTTATTGTAATGAAGCCCACTTTTGAGAAGCTTGGAGTACTGTGTAGTGCGAATTTTATTTACTAATGTTCTTAATTTCAACCAAAAGTTGGATTTAGCAACAGAAAGAAGGAGGAGAAGATTTAAAAACCGTGTTCTAATGAGTCAAGACTATTCTAGATATGTGAATGTGACGTGGATTAAACAAAGTCAACATTAGGAATATCCTTATGGACGATTTTATAAGCATAGAGCGATGCCATATTTCTCTCAATGCAGGGAAATACTGAAGTAGTGTTTAAAATTGCGTCTTCAAACAGAGGAATACGGTAAAAAAGAAGAGAAAGAGAGAAACGAATTACAACACTTTTGTGGAAGGAAGATGATATCGTAGGCGAGATGGAACTTTAGGTGTGTATGTATGATTCTATAGTAACATTGTGACTATGATTGTGATATGATACTTTATGATGTTTTTGATATTGTGATTATGATAGTGCAGTATTATATGACTGGTAAACTGAAATGGCTGAGGTTAAACTATCAAGGAATGGAAAGCGACGTCTATCATAGAATTTCAAGACCAAAGCTGAATGGCTTCTGGATGAAGAATTGTGGAGGTGTTGTATCTGAGAGGATATTTCCTTCCAGAAGCTCGCTTGGCACATCATGATCATTAAGGTTCTTACACCACAGAACACCATCCATCTATCCATCCACGCACGCACGCACGTACTCACGCATGGAGTTCACAGCAAGAGAGTATTTCTACGAAGATATAATTATTGATTGTTAATTATATATATTAATATAAAAATTTACAACACGTGGTTGCGTGCTTTGTTCGTATTTGTTTATGAAGATAGTTGTTTACTTCTCTAATGTCAAAAAGCAGTTGTGAAGCTCATTTACTTCCTCGCCATTTAAATGCCAGATGCTAACGGATTTATTTCCAAAATTTTGTTTTCCAACAGCCATTAAACAATCACAGGAAATGAAATTGCATATACGAGGTTTGATTTTTATTATCTGTGTGTATATTCTTTTTTTTGTAAATATCTAAATATTAAAATTAAATTAGTTTGTGCGAAATGTTATAATTTTTAAGTGTTTAATTCGGAGAAGGGCTTGAAATTGGTTCAAACACAACAATTAAGGCCAAATAAGAGCCATTTTGTCAAATGGAATTCATGTTTGTTCATCTGATCCATGAAGATATTTACCGATAGATCTAGCCCTACGCTACCCTTCTTACGTGTTTTCTTTCAGGCAGGCAACTATATTGATGGTGCCGTCACAAGTGCTGTAAGGGCAACCATCAAACTGTGGAGAAAAGGGCAGTTTAAACGTTTTCGCCTGTAAATCAAACCAACAAAATTTGCAGTAAATTTTAAAGTGTGATAAAGTGCCATCACATTTAAATGATTTCTGCAAAAGTTGTTGGTTTGATTTACGAATGCAAGCAGTTAAACTGTGTTTTCTCGAATGTTCAAAAATCTCGCAATTTTAATATTCAATGCAAAAAATTTCCATGCAATAATTTCTTTTCTCTGCATGGGATTTATAAAGTAATAGTGCTACTACCATCGGCCTTGCAGATGGAAATTATTTGCATTTAATGTTAATGTTTGTCTTAGCTAGGATGTCTGCTTTGTTTCATTCGGTTGTGGGTGGCTTAAAAGCGCACCATGCACCGCATCGCTATTCGCTAACTTGTTCATCATGAAGCTTTATATTCGCTTGTGGAGGGGAGTTTGTTAGCTGTCTGTAGCTCAATGGGCAGACTATTGAGCTACCCATTGTCTGTAGCTCAATGTGTAGCTTAGCTCAATTCTCTACCCATTGAGCTACGGACAGCTAAAAAACACAATGGGTAGCTTAATCCTCTATCCACTAAGCTACGGACAGCTAAAAAACACAATGGGTAGCTTAATCCTCTATCCACTAAGCTACGGACAGCTAACAAACTCAATAGGTAGCTCAGTACTCTACCAATGAGCTACGGACAGCTAACAAACAATGGGTGGCTTTATACTCAACCCATTGAGCTAGGCACAGCTAACGAACTCAATGGGTAGAACATTTCATCGGCAATGAAAAAGTTTTGGGATCGTATGCCATCGGACGCACGAAAACTTCATTTTCTTTATTAACGATTTATCGATTAATATTTATGCCATTGACCTTGCAGATGGAAATTACTTGCATTTAATCTAAACATTCATATGTCAACGAATATAAATAAATATCTATGTATCAATGCAAATAAATATTAACATAACGATGCAAATAAACATTAATATATCAATGCAAATAAATATTAACATAACGATGCAAATAAACATTAATATATCAATGCAAATAAACATCAATATATATATCAATGCAAGTAAACATCAATATATATATATATATATATCAAAGTAAGCAAACGTCAATATATGTCGATGCAAGTAAACATCAATATATCAATGCAAATAAACATCAATATATCAATACAAATAAACATCAATATCAAACAACAATGTCAATCAATCAACGTTTATTGGCGTAGTGATACCAACGCCGATGGTATGGCGTGATTAGATGGTGAAACGTTCGAAAGAAAATAAATATTTCTGCCTTCGGTGGGACCTGAACCCACGACCTTCCACTTGCCGGGCGGAGGCTCTACCCACTGAGCTACGAAGGACAATATATAATCTCTTTACGAACGTATATATATTGTTGCCAGTTATTTCGCAGAATGGTGTAGTACATAGACTACTATTTAAACCAAATTGCAAAGAAACTGGTATTAAATTTATCGAAAAGCCCGTTGTGGCCTATGTATTTATGCGTAGTGTTCGATTTATATAAAATAAAAACATCAATATATCAATATAAATAAACATCAATATATTAATGCGAATAAACATCAATATATCGATGCAATGAAGTATCGATATTTCAAGGCAATTACGTATCGTATGCTTATAGTTAATAATCGAAATACTTTGTAACTTAAAGCTAATTTGCTTTTACTTTGTCTATTTAGAAAACGAAGCAGACTAATTATTTTCTTAGCCCAATTTTTTTGAGCTTAGTTGCCCTCTATAATTTACTTAGATTTATCTGTTTATTTTCTTAATTAGGAAATTCACTTAAGGCGTTTTTTTAATTATCTTCTGCTCATAAAAAGCAAAAACGTATGTTGGTGTACTTTCTTTTTCGTTCAAGTAAAAGCAATATTCCAAGTAAAATTTTCTCATTATGTAGCGACATTTACCTCCTTGGCATCTTATTACTCAGTAGGGATATTTCAAAAGAAATAATTTCCCCTTTTACTTTTTATTCAGTCTTTAGAGTTAGCTAAGGGAATTTGTAGGGATTTTCTTACTGGGTAATAATAAATATATTAAATGACAGATCAATGCAGGGGAAGTTAAATTTGACGGAGAGAATATTTCTACACCTTGTGTTTTGAACGTTTTCATGGATAACAAAAATTCTTTTAGTTGAGGACGTGGAAAGGGAAAAAACAGCCCGAAATTATAAAGTGTTCGCAAAAGAGAGGATGTACAGTGCGTTTGGTATTTTAGTGGACACCTGATATTTTTACGTAAATGCTAAAAAAAATACAAAAACTGCGAATTGGCTTTTGAAGAATGCCGAGACACCATAATGTCTTGTAGAAAAATAAATTTTATATCAATATATCGTCACATAAATGGGGAAAATGCAAATTTATGTAACAAATGTTGTTTGTTAATTTAAGGGACACTATCATTCCTGACTAACAGATGGCAGTGCAGGCGCTAAAAAATTTGCATATTGTATTCTTTCGATGCGTAGGTTCGTATAAATACCCGTGTGAACAGGTTTATGCCAAAACAGCGTTTGTAGTCATGTCAGAAAGGAAAATACTTACGGATTTCGAGAAAGAGGAAATTGTGGCTTTTAAATGAAATGGAAAATCCATTTTCAAAATTTGTCAGCTTATTCAGCGTCCAAGGAGTACTATAGGGGCCTTTTCAAAAAGAAACCCCAAAAGGATCCACTCGAAAAACGGGGAGCGAAGCTAAAACTGAGTAAAAGAGATAAGCGGAACATTATTAGAGAGGCCAGTAACACAGGAAAGTCTGCTGCAAAAGTCCGAAACGACCTTAGTTAGCTCCCAGTTAAATGTTGGACAGTATAGAATGTGCTCTCTAATTCCAAAAATTTATCTTTTCGAAAAAGAAAGGGTAAACCATCTCTCACCCAAGTTCACAAACAGGAACACTTAAACTAGGCTCGACGACACATGGAGTGGAACGATAAATGGTTGCAGGTACTTTTCACGGACGAAAAGAAATTCAACTTAGATGGTCCGGATGCTTTTCAACATTATTGGCACGATTTGCGGAAAGCGCCGCAATACTTTTCTCGTAGAGTTCAAGGAGGAGGGTTGATGACCATTTGTAGTGTCTTTGGCTACAACGGTACTACGCCTGGAGCTTTCATCGGCAGTCGTATGAATTCCACCTGCTATCAAGAATTTTTAAAAGAATATGCCCTCCCATATGCCTCATAAATATGTGGGGAAAACTGGATTTTGCAACAGGACAACGCACCGTGCCATGCATCTATCTCCACCAAAAGATGGATAAATTCAAAAAAGTTTAAAAGCAAGTAAAACATGCATGTAGTCTTAGGACTATTCATGGAATCAGACAAACTATGTCGTCTTAGGACTATTCATGGAATCAGACAAACTATGTAATCTTAGGACTATTCATGGAGTGAAGATCTGTAGGCCATAATTGAGATCATTAACAGTCTTGGGATTTATGTAGATAAGTAATTCACAAATCTACATAATATTATTTCAGTTATCCCATACTCATATCCAGTCTTGGGATTGTTGATGGAATCAGATGAGATCGTGAAGAGTCTTAGAACCGACCATGGAATCAAATGAGATTGTAAATAGCCTTGGGATTATTCATGGAATCAATAAACTGAGCTCGTAAATAATCATGGAATTGATCATGCAATCCATCAACTGAGATCATGAACATACTTAGGATTTATTTAGATAAGGAATTCACAAATTTACATACTATTACTTCAGTCATCCCATACCGTTATCCAGTCTTGGGATTGTTCATGGAATCAAATGATGTCGCGAAGAGTCTTAGAATCGTCCATGGAATTCAAATGAGATCGTAAATAGCCTTGCGATTATCCATGGAACCAATAAACTGAGCTCGTAAATAATTATGGAATTATTCATGGAATCCATCAACTGAGGTTATGCACAGCCTTCAGACGCAAATTGCTAGACTGAACATAATTGTACAGGCAGGATCTGATTGGAGAATAAACAATATTTTCTCGGAGAAACCTTGTATTACTCGAAGTTGTTCTAAGCAGGAGCGAGTTGCCCGAATGTTAACAACCTCTTCGCTGAGCTGCAAAACTTACAGGCATCGGGTTCCGAATGAAAAAAGAGAAAACGTTGACAACTAGATCCCGAAAACCAGTGTTATCTAGGCCCTTCTCTCACTACTGATAACAATACATATATATAAGTATATATACAGGGTTTCTAGGAAAGTACGAATGCGGCCAATAACTTTCGAACGAAGAAAGCTCTTGCACCAAAAGTTAGGTATTGGTATAGTAAAATGACTATGCACTATCAGATGAGATAAACAGCACCCCTGGTGGCGAATTGAGGAAGTTAAAAAAGTTGTTTCGAAAAATAATGAAGATGAGGAAATATTTTCAGTTAGAAAGTTGTAGAGCATCCTTCAGTTAGTAAGTAAAGATATACGACTGACATGCAATATGTACACGTACTGACCCAAAGTGAGGTGTTATGGAGGTTTCGATGCATCACTTTTGGTTAAAGATTTTTGGTTCCTTGAAAGTTGAGTTGAAGATCTTATAGGAAATAAACTATGGTCTCTCATATAAGAACTATCAGAACTCCTGTAAGATCAATTCAACTTTTAAAACACCAGAAAACATTAACTGAATGATGCATTAAAATTTCCGCAACACCTTACTTTGTGGCAGTACGTGTACATAGTGCATGTAAGCCGTATGTTTTGCTTACTAACTGTAGGATGCTCTACAACTTTCTCATTGAAAATATTTACCTAGCTTCATTGTTTTTAGAAATAAAATTTTTAACTTCCTCAATTCGCCACCAGGGGAGCTGCTGTTCATCTCGTCTGATATTGTATAGCCATTTTACTATACCAATACTTAACGTTTGTTGCCAGATCTGTCTTGGTTCAAAGGTATTAGCCGCATTCTGACTTTCCTAGGAACCCTGTACATCAAATAGCGATCTTTGACTCATTGCCAATATTAAAAAAAGTCTTTAAATCTTGGATTAATGGAGTTTAATATTTTCTGTTCTAATTGTAATTTTTTGTCCAATTTAAAAAATTTTCTAATTAAATATATTTAATTATTAATTACGTGTGCTCAAATTAAAATATTGTTAATTATACGTAGATGAGTAAATTTTCATAGAAATTTTTGAACTGATGTTCTAATAATCTGAAAAGTTGAGGTCAGGAGACCAGCATCTTCCCTACTTCGTTCCACCAGGTCACTAAATACGAGGTCAATACTCATGTATGAACTTTGAACTTAGTTCAACATCAGTTTTCCTAGAGGCGCCTTTTAATTTATCTTTTGTGTTTGATGCTTTGGTAGAGAAGTTGGCAGTGGTAGATGACCGGCATAATTTTTCTTCTGGCTCTATACCTATCATTACCAGTCGCCTATTAAACCCCTATTCATATCTTCAGCCGAATTGCTAGCTACAGTCGTCAACCAAACTTCTACTCATTTCTCCCCCCAGATATCCTAACTACAATCGCCCAATTGAATCCCCACTAATTTCTCTAACTGAAATCCGATTTATAATCGCATTTTAACAAAATCCCCATTTCTTTGTTTCTTTAACCGAATTCTTAAATTCAATCACCAACTAATCATTAAATCATTCTCTAACCAACCTTTAACTATAATCACTAACCAAATCCTCACTAATTTTTACAACTGAATCTTTAGTTACAATTGCCAAACAAATCTCTGCACATTTTTTAAACTGGAACTCTAGCTAAAATTAGCAACTAAATAGCCATTTATTTCTTCATCCGAATCCTTGCATACGATATCAAACTAAGTCTCTAACTGCAATTGTTAATTTTTCTAACAAATTGTCAAACAATAGTCAGATTTAAATAGCTAAATGTGTTTCCATTGGACCCTCCAGATTAAGTTATCTAACAATGTTTTGATGCACTAATATTAATTAAATTAAATTTAAAGTTAAAGCGAATAGGTAATGCATATAATTATTACTTACGTCTTATGTATGATCCTAAATATATTAAGAAATTAAATTTAATCAAGTTTACTTAGTTTAATATATATGTGACCGTAAGAAAATTATGAATATATTTTATGTACAGTAGACTCTCGGTTATCCGGCCTAATGTGGTGGAAGGGCAGTCCGGATAACAAAAACGAACACCGGATAGTCTGGAGCTCTATAAATGCTCACTCCCTACCCAATTCATACCATTAAAAACAACTTGTTCAACCAAAACGTGCTCCTATTCATATTTTGTGACATCTTAGTACAAAAGTATTTAGAATAAAAATACAGTATTGTACACATTTTAGGATAAATTTTATAATAGCTAACTTAATTGCCAGAAACGAAAACGTGTACACTGAAACGTATTCATTCGTATTTCATTTATTCATTTATTTTGCTTAAGTACACAGTGGTGCAAAAAAAGGAAGGAGGGAGATAGCAGAAAAAGGCCAAAAACATTATATCCTGACGAGCATACTGTCACCCATAAACCGTAACACCACAGATGAGCGTATCGGAGAGAATCGCATATTATACATGGTTAACACAAAACGCACACAAAAGTAATGTTAAGATAATTGTCTCAGTGAGTACTACAATACACAAGTTACTAAATGTTACAAGATACGAACAGAAGCATTAAATGAATAATAAAACCAAATACAAATGAACGAAAACATTAACGCCATTAAAGCAATGGTTGACGAAATCAAGTAACAAACAAGAGACCTGGATTCTAACTGGGTAACTGCGTTGCAAGAAACCATTCCTTCAAAGCCCTCTTAAAAATAGATCTGCGCAAGAATGATTTGATTTCAGTAAGAAGATTGTTCCACAATCTATGACCGGTAGAGTTAATATTACTATGAAATATAAGGTTCGTGCGGGAGTGTCAGGGTAAAAGAACATTTCTAAAACGTGTATTATATGTACGGGAGACGGAGTTCAAAGTTATTATTTCAGTATAACTTTTTGCATAGATTCCATCGTACATTGCTACAGCCAAATTAAAATTATAAATATTGGGAATTGATAGGATGTTAGTAATCATTAATGGAGGAAGAGATGAACCTCCAGTAGTAGTAAAAAGCTAAATCTGAAGAATCTTTTTTGTAGAATCCCGAGTATATTAACATTATACTGTGTAATATGTCCCCAGACCAGATTACAATAGTTAATATGTAAAAAAACATTGGCGTAATATAATAAAAGAAGTACTTTACGAGGAAGAACATGTGAAAAGCGGGCAAGCGCTCCCATAAGTCTACTCATGGACGTTGAAATCATTCCTATATAATTATTTCATTTCATAGAAGATTGAAAAACGACTGCAAGTAATTTAAATTCGTCAACCAATGGAATTGTAACATCGTTAATCAGAAATGAATTTAAAGGTCGAGGAATTTGATGAGCCATTGTAAAAAGCATAGCTTTAGTTTTGGTGAGATTTAGTGTTAATCCAACATCATTGAACCATGAGAAATATATGAGCGATACACTACGCAAAATAAGTTTGGACGAATTTTCTGACGATGGTGGACGCTTGATTTTCCACCGAAACAATTGTAAAATGTTTCTCCTGCTCAAATTAAACTGCGTTTGTGTGTAATTTGTTTTAAATCATTGAACCATTTACTGAAAGTACCAATGTCAGTATTAGCCAATAACATGAGTTCGTCAAAATCATGATGTGCCTAAAAAATACTAGTGTCATCAGCATATACAACAATTTGAGCTTAGGTATCGATTAGAAAAATATTGTTAATATAAATAATAAATAAAAGAGGGGCGCAGAATAGAGCCCTGTGGAATACCACACCTAGTCTCAAGGATAGAAGACGTGATATTGTTTATCCGAACAAATCATCTACATTGAGTAATAATATTCTTAAAGAGCGTATATGAAATACCACGAAAACCCGAGTCATACAGCCTTTGCAAGAGAATTTCATGATTAAGTGTATCAAAGGCCCTTTAAAGATCGCAGAATATACCAAAGACATGAAAATGATTATCAACATTGCTGTGTATTATATTAGGGATCGCTAAAAGTGCTTGTTCTGTAGATTTACCCCTACGAAAGCCATACTGATTTTTATTAAACAAATTATGCTTAGAAATAAAAGAATTTAACCGAGTATAGAGTAATCTCTAGAAAACTTTAGAAATTACATTGAGAATGGTTATTGGGCGATAATTTGCAGGGTAAGTTCTGTTTCCCTTTTGTAAATCATAATTACTTTACCACTCTTAAAATGGATGTTACTTAAATGAAGGAGGTACCAAACCGGATGTAAAAATACTATTAAATATATGGGTCAAAGGCAGTGCCGAAACCTGTGCAGCTGCTCCTACGGTACAGGGATAAATGTCATCACAGCCGAGACCCTTATTTTTATCAGTTGATAAGATCAGAAATATTTCCAAAGAAATCACTTGGGTGAGGTAAAATGTGTCATTACAATTGTTATAAGAATGTAAATGTGACCTTTGGGGTCTAAGTTTGGAACGTAGTATCTCAGGAGCTTCAATCAGGTGATTATTAAACATTGAGGCGATATTATAGGGGTCAATATATGTAATATTTTTAAAGATAATTTTATCTGGAGGTCCGGATATAGTTTTACCAAGTAGCTGATTCACCGTGCTCCAAATTTGTCTAAACTTACTAAGCTGACATTTATGAAAATAATAATTTTTCTTCGCCATTTGTAAATTTTTATTTAATTGATTTCGATAACAGCGAAATATATTCCAGTCATTATTTTGTTTAGTTTAAAGAAATTTAGCAAATGAATGATTTTTCTTTTTTATCGCCCGATAAAGATGGCGGGTTACCCAGGGTTTTCTGTATGAATACATACACTTCTTAAATAAACAAAACATTAACGTTAAACGTAGGCGTAATTCTTACAAAAATTATTTAAAAGTATTTTACTGTTCATCGATAAATGATTACACAAACGTGAAAAGTTAGGCTTATGGTGAAAGAGTCAAAACTGATGCTTTTTAGTTCTTGAAAAAGTCCTTCATGGGTGACTGCTTCTCCCTTTTAACTCACTTCCGCACTGCAATATCCCTCCACTTATGCAAGATGATGACATCATGATGGCGTCCTTTCCTCCTGCTCACTAATGTACCTCAGGCTGCTTCTAAGGTCTTGGACCTTTCAGAATGTTGGATGAGACTTTTCCTCTCATCTAAGGACACCTCCTCTTCATCTTCTATTACTTCCCTTGTGTCACCATTTCCACAATATCGTTATCAGTTATTTCAGTAACTTCGTCGTTTGCTATCCATTCTGTAATGTCCTCCGCATTGACACTGTCACGGCCCGATATTTTCCGAGCAACGAAACAAGTTTATCGTTTTCACTTTCCACTTCGGGTTCAAGGTTGAAATGTCCACCTCCGTGGTCCAAAAGAATTTTCCAAGACTTTACAAGTGATATGTTTGGAATCTCTACCCATGCTTCTGCCAACCACCTTATGACATCTAGCATGTCAATCTTTTTCATAATGGTTACGCAGTCTTCATCAGTATTATCAATCGCTGATATCAACGAACTGAGAAGACGCCAACAATACTTTTTCTTAACAGTTCAAGGATGTCCTAATCCATCGGCTGGAAAACAACCGTCAGATTGGATGGTAAAAATAAAGCTTTGATGTCTCCATCTGTGAGTTGCTCAGTGGTAGAATGAGAAGGTGCGTTGTCAAGATTTAGCACAGATTTTCTCGGCAAATCGTCGTCTTTTAAATATTTTTCTGCAGTCGGTACGAATTCATTTTGGAGTCAGGTTTTAAAGATTTCTGAATCTGAATGAAAGTGGAGTTTTGCCAAGGTCGTTCGCATTCTGAGGGTAGCCGGAGAGTAGCACGACGGCGGGAATACAGAAATAATGATGATAATGTTTTAACCGGGCCGGATAATACGGAGGTCGGATAATCGAGAGTCTACTGTAGTTATAAATATGTAATGTATAAGTTGTATATTTATACGCAACGTATAATCTGAAACAAATATATATTTATTATTATTAAAAAAATTAAATAACATATTTATAGATTTGTAACGTGCCACCCCTTACTTATGAATGTAATTATAAGGTAATTATTAAATTCAAATTCTGTTTAGAAATTTTCCTGCTATGAAAATATTTGTTTAAAGTACTGATTCATATTATAGTTACGTAAAATAATTGATAAGGCAACAAACTAACACAGTCAAAAATATAAATTTTGTCGCTTACGTCTGTTTCAATAACCCCGGGCTATTTTTCTCAGAACGGCCAACGATGCAATACGACGTGTAATGCCAACGCGTGTTACAAATGGCGGTTACAGGTATAATGAAGATGAACGATAAAATTCAAACACATGAGTTATGGGAAACTTCTCTGATAATGGAACTTGAAATTAAAGAATCAATTAAGAAAGAATTATATCAAGTTATAAGTATGTATCATATATTTTACATATCCAAGTTGTGGTACACTTGGCATGCTGCGCATATCTTAAAAGGATTTTTAAGCCATATTTTTAGAAAACAAGATTTTATGATTATTTATGTTATAATTTATGATTGAATTACGATTATTATGATTAATTTAAGATTATCTTTAAAACATATCGATTAATTTTTTCTCATTTTCATTTTCAGCATTAATAGGAAGCATAATAGTGATTTTTGCCTTCAACGCATATATTCTATCTCTGAGTGACTGGCGTTCCATAGGTTATTATCTAATTAAATAATTGATTAATTGAGTGCTTTATCCATCAAATAATTGATTACTCGAATGCTCTATCAATTAAATAAATGATTAATCGAATACTTTATCAATTAAATAACAGATTTATTAAATTTAATGACAAAACACAATGTAATGAGAAAGGTCTGTGAGTCAGTTTTGTTTTTTTCTTGTACACCATGGCCTCAGAAATGTCGACTGCCTTCAATTCTGTATTCTCGGTTAGGTTCGGTATCAGAGTTACCGAAATTATGACGAAGGAAAACGAACTGCCTTCGTGAAATGGAGAAAGGAGGTATGGAGATAGAAAGCTGTTCTACAAAGACCTTATCTCTATCCATCATTAAAGTCTCTTTTGGATAGAAATAAGGTCTTTGTACAAAGACTTTATCTCTATCCAAGAGAGACAGTAATGATGTTTGAAAGAATGAAATTCGAATGATCTTGCGGTGCTGCAGTATTTCCGTATTATCTCAGCGTGTAATTAATCCGAGTCCGAGACCCAGTGGAAAAAGAAACGCTTATCAACTAACAATATAATCTGTAGCTTGATTCCCTATGCTTTGATGGGTTACGATTTCTGGGGAAAATGTAGGTTCACAGGCCTACCGTGGTACAGTAGGCACGCAGACATCTATCGTGCCGCTAACCGTGCCAGATCATCAAAACTGAGGACACATGATTAGGATATATTCTCACGTGAAAGATCTCTGTATTTCAGATAGAAATAAAAAAAAACCATTTTGTTCGGAGGGATCATTGAAGAAAATGCTAAGGAGAGAATGAAAGAAAAAAAAATTGTAGAAAAAGTGAAGGTGAACTGTGGCACATGGTAAAACATTAGATTCCATGTGTGAAAAACATGTAGAGGGACATTAGACTCCATGTGCGGAAGACATGTAGGTGAACACTAGACTCAATGTGTGGAAGACATCTGAAAAGGCATTAATTGGACTGAGTATAAAATAAGTCCCAAAATAACTACACCACCATTGAATTCAAATCCTTCTCAATGGAAGAAGCCAGTTGACGTATTATTTAAAAAAAAATTTTGAGCGCTTTATTTTTCTATGCCACGCCAAATAAAATATGGAAAGTGTTAAAAGATATAAAATGTACTTTTCTCTTAAATTTCGAATTGCGCTCTTTGCATTATTATATATCAAAATAAAGTTTATTAAATCAAATAAATGAGATCAAAATTGCTTTTTTGTGACGAATATAATTGGAGGTATATTACTAGTTAAATTTTAATAAAGGCATCAAATCGCATAGCGAGACTTGAGGGAGAACCAGATCCAAATTTATGTGAACGGTTGATAATTAGATGGAAAATTAATGTAAGAAACATTAGCAAAATGCATCCTTCACTTGATAAAGTAGATCAAGCTCATTATGGAAAGCTCAAGTATTACGTAAACACCTTTGTGGTGGGGTGGGGGGTAGTTACTCTTGGGCTTATTTACCCATGTTATTCAATGTTAATGGTTGCTTATCAGAGGGGTAGGAGGTATAAAATGGTCAAAATATTGCATACGTAATACTTGAAATCTCCCTTAGGTAAAGCTCAATCCTTTCGCTGAAAGCTTATTGTAACCTTAGCAAAGTGTTGGAAAAAAATATGTCTTCAAACGCAGAAAGATACAATATTAAAAAAATTCAAAGAAAGACATCAACGACGTAGTTCCATTGGGAAGAACCGGAATTATAAAAGTGGTGCAGTTATTTTGTAGAGAACACCTGGAGAAACACTAAACTCAATGCCCGGAAGACACGTAAAGAGACATTGACTTCTACATATTGAAGATAACTGAAGAAAAATTAAGCTCCATACATGGAAGATACTTGAAGAAGCATTAAGCTCCATACATGGAAGATACTTGGAAGATTATGAAACTTCATACATGGAAGATACTTGGAAGATTATGAAACTCCATACATGGAAGATACTTGGAAGATTATGAAACTCCATACATGGAAGATACTTGGAAGATTATGAAACTCCATGTGCGGAAGACGCGCGGAGATACATTAGACTACACGTATAGGAGATACATTAGACTCCATGTATAGAAGACATTTGTAAGATTATGAAACTCCATGTGCGGAAGACACGCGGAGATACATTAGACTACACATATAGGAGATACATTAGACTCCATGTATATAAGGTATTTGGAGAAACACGAAACTACATAGAGTGTAAAGTTTTTTTCTTCCAGTTTTTCTATTTAGTATCTTTCATGAATTAATTGATAAAGTTGAAAACTTTTCCTATTATTTTTTAGACCAAAACAATCAAAGTTGGTTCGATGAATTGACCAAGAAAGTGATGTTTGCCTTTTGTGGTTGTCCTGGAACGAAATTAATCTGCGCTAACCCTACGACAAAGAAGCACAGTATAGATGACGTCACATTTTTAGATGGCTTGGTGCTGAATGCTGTCTATACTATCTGTGCAATATTCCTTTTATGGAGTAAGTTATTAGCCATTGCTTGGTTAATCTTAAAAATTAACAAAATTAAATTAACTACAGAAAGTATTCTTAATGACATCGCTTGAATTAATGAAAATTTCTGTTTAGCGATGTCTTTATCCCGTCCTCCGAAATGTTGATGGGAGAGATCAGGGCCGGGTTATCGCATCGACAAAAAAGACAAATGTCTAAAGCCCGCTTTTTCTGAGTGGCCCGGCATGGTGGGGACTCAACGCTACTTCGAAATCGCTACCTACCAGATCTCATTACTAGAACAGTTATTTTATCTCTGCGCGAATTTCCGCGACATTTTCTGCAAATTTTGCGTTTTTTCGTATGAATACGTTGTATGCAAACCCGTACTGACTTCGTTTTCAATATAAACTTAAATTTCAGAATGGATTTAGCAAGCGATCGGATTTAGCGAGCATTTTCTTTAATCCTAAAGTCTTCGTATTAAACGGGTCCCACTGTAACTACACAGGCTTAATTTAATATATACTAAAAGGGCCCCCAGAAAAACTTGTCTAGAGCCCACGAAACCATAATTCGACCCTTATGGAGATCACTGCATTTTTGAATATTTTTATTTTTTTTGCAATTTTGTAATTTATAAATATGCAATGTAATCAGGCTCGGGCTATTACGGGCTCATGTAATTCTACGCCTGTGATAATTATTACAATTGCAAAGTTGTAAATTTGATAAGAAAAACTGTGCAAAATATCCCAGACAATTTCTCTAAAATTGAATAAGATGTCGAAGATAAGATTACGGCAGCATATGTTTACTTTAAAAAAATCATGAAAAAATTTTAATACATTTTTATGATGAGATTTTTATTATTTCAATTTATTAATATGGGAGTCGGGATGAAATTTGCAAGGCGAATGGAGGTGGGAGGATGTTCGAAACGCTCTTGTTATTCTGTGAGACAAATGAAATTATTGAGGGTATCAGAAGAAAGGCGACTGGTTTCATCACGTAGCGAAAAGCACGTACTTTTTTCTAGATTGCCACTTTCCTTGGTGCTGATCTCACCCAATGCTGCTTAAATTTCGATTATTTAACAATAATAATTAATTTCATTTGTCCCAATCATTCGTCTTTTGTAATTTACAGCTTAACATCTTATACAATATATAATTTTTTCGCAATTTTTTTTTTATGATAAATATATACAGCATATATAGACATCAAACGCGTGCAACATATGCAGTTTGTTATCCAAAAAGAGATAATGCTAATTAAGCAATTTATATATATTTACGTCAAATATCATTTGAAAAGAACCGGCTTTTACAACATAGTACATAACGAGCATGTCAATTTCCTAAACCGAATGATCTTAAGTAGCGCACCTGTTGATTCGCAGTCACAACCAGCGTCATATAGCAAAAACATCTTATAAGCAAATTTTGTGTCACATCGATGGATAATGCATCGGGGATAATAGTAAATCGTCGTGTAAGTGATTTGTCGTAAAGCAGAACCTTACTCTGAAAAACATTGAGGCATGAAAACCATCTTTTAACCCTTCAATAAGGTAAAAAAATTCACTTCTGAAAAATAGAAGTTTCAAAAACCAGATGCTAAACTTCTAAATAACTACGTTTCCGAGTAAGAATGTTTTGAAAAACTATTGGAATTGTAACATGGTAGGAAGGGCACTATGCCTTTAACAATAACAATAGGTATTTATTTTCCCTCAGCGCCTAGAGAGATTAGGGAAATTCTGTTTCGATGGTATTTTTAGAGCCTGGCCGCCTCTTAAATTGCCCCAGCCAAGTGAACACCAC
>QLNU02003225.1:28134242-28145495 GCA_006491805.2 Dysdera silvatica | reverse complement strand
TGAAAAATAAAAAAGATAGAATAAATGATGAAATACTAATACTAATAACAGCTTTCTATTTACTTCCGATAACTCTGGGTTACATATGACACATAAAATTGAGTGGATAAACAAAGGAATTAACGATTGAATGGGTTAATGAACGAATTAGTATTTGAATAGATAACTGTATGAATGTATGACTAACAAGGGAACCACTTTTGTGGAAGCTCGCACTTTGAGACAAGACTTATCACAAACGATAGTACCCAAGCTCCTTATTAAGAATATAAAATCATTTTTTTGTGAATAGCATATAAAATTTTTTTATTAATATTCAAAGTCCAAAAATCGCACTTTTTAGATGAAGTTTGATATTTTTTATTCGTATTGTATATGAAGATAAGAACTTTTTAATTCAATTCGAATAAAGAGGGTAATTGTATTTAACGGATAAAATTATAAAATTACACGAAAGGTAATTCAGAGCATTTTAAAAAATTGTATAAAAACTAAGCTTTTTAATACCAATATTTGGCGCATTTGGCTATGGTTTAGAAGAATTGGCGATATCGGCATGAAGTATAAACATTTCGTCAAAAAAATTGCAAACAATTGCTCTGGATGAAATCAAAATTGATGTAACACACCAAAACGAAATTATAAAAATTCAGTTTTTGGTGTATAACCAATTACGTGCTGAACAATATCGCACCATGCTGCAATATCCTTGGTGTAAAGGTAATTACACTGCCAATGAAACCATTTAATTCAAAAATATTGACGAAATATCTTTTCGCTTAATTGACACGATTTTCAGTGATAATGAACGTAATTTATAACCTTTTTTAAAATGCAGCCAGTGTGAGGCACAATTGTGCTTTAAACACTTTTATAAGAGTATCATTACCATAACTTATAAAAATACTTCTGGGTTTTGATATTCTGAGTCATTTTTATAATTTTCTCATATTAAAGGTCTTCGATTTACAACATTCAAACTTTCCACGTCAAATTTTTGCTAGAGCCAGGTCGACTCCGCAAAAAATAGTAAACGTTTAATATATACTATTCTTGCCTCCTTTTTAAAACGAATTATTTACTTATAAATTTTTGAAATGCAAGCTGCATGACAAATATTTTTCTTTATTAAAAAATTACGTAAAATATTTTACTGTTACAGTCATGAAATTTAAAAGAATTTTCCCTTTTATTATGTCATTTTATTTCCTGAAAATGGTGTCAACGACGTTTGCAGTACGAGCGAAATTGAATATTAAATGCTTCATGTCGATATCGTCAATTCTTCTAAACCAGAGGTTCTTTAACTTTCCTAGACCGCGGACCCCCTTCAGAGTTCACTCACCCTCGCAGACCCCCAAGAATTAACTCAAAGTTTAAAGCCCGGAATTTGCATCATATGTATTTATTTCTAGTGTTTCATCACTAATTTTCACCTTTTAATGAAGGAATTTTTCGTTCCCTCATAATTTATTCTTAGCATTAAAGAGTAAATGCTCGTGTCTTAGTATTTTTTCGAATCTTTGTGGAGCACTGGGAGGGTCTCGTCGACCTCCAGGGGTCCGTGGACTCCAGTCAAAGAACCGCTGTTCTAAACCACAGCCAAATGCGCTAAATATCTATATTAAAAAGCTTAGTTTTTATAAATTTTTTTAAAATACTCTGAATGATCTGTCGTGTACTTTTATAATTTTATTCGTTAAATGCAACCACCTTCTTTATTCAAATTGAGTTCAAAAATTATTATCTTCATATACAGTGCGAATAAAAAATATCAAACTTCACCTAAAAAGTGTGATTTTTGGACTTTAAATATTAATAAAAAGATTTATGTGCTATTCACAAAAGTTGATTTCATTTTTAATAAGAAGCTTAGGGACTACCATATGTGATATGTGTTGTGTCAGAGTACAAGCTTTTACAAAAGTGGTTTCTTGTGAGTAATTAAACGAATGAATGGTAAATTGTGTGAAAAAAGAAAAGAAAACGATTGAAGAAGTGATTGAATGAAGTTACAAGTTGTGACAAACTAGCGTTAGAGTTAATTGCTCCTAACTGTGATTTACTTTTAACTTAATCCATAAAAGCGTACTGGCCGTTATAAAATAATCTATCTAAAACGTGAGTAGACTGGGTATTGGTCAACATTGGCAATAACACAAATTTGCGAACAGGTATTTATTGCACTCTTTAAATCATAACTGTAGTAACAACGTCCAAGGTAACACTTTATCAGTCCACTTCTAGAGAATATCGATACTGGAAACGGTACTGGAACTGCTATTCAATATAGCAAATAACAACACATTGGAAACTCTCTGGATTTGCTAATAAATCATCCCATTTGCAAACAGCCAACCGGGACAGTAGTACTACGAATATATTAACAAATTAACTAAACAAATAAAGCAATATCCAAACTAGTAATTCAAGTTAATTACAACGGTATTAAATAGCATTAACCTGGACTTGATATCCAGAAGTTGACGTTCATGGTTCTTCGACTACAGACTCTTCTAACCACTTGGACACAACACAGGGTTTAGTTAACGAAGTCCAGCTAAACAAGTAATCCAATCCTTCGTTGCGAACTGCTCCAATTCCAAGTTACTCATTATTCCCTATTAGACAGTGTTCTGTATTGTCCTAATTATACTAACAATTGGCTGGGTTAATTATTAGAATATTAACTACTCAATCTGTTCCACACCGGTTAACCGTAACTAAATAAATAAATAAGTACATCATCCTTTAGCCAGTCCGATGAGATGGTCTTCTTCATTCAGTCGTAAACATCTCTTGGTCCGTTGCGGCGCAAGGTCCTGTACATGCGGAACACGCTTCTTCAATCCGCAACAATTATCATGAATCGCGCCACTCCAAAACTACATTTCAGCATTCACTATTCAGCAATGATTCGTCACTAGGATCTAGCGGTTACAACAACACTCCAATTCAAGACCTTGCGCCATAATTGCTTATCCCATTATCTTAACTTTAGCTTAAGTTACAGAAAGCAAACGAATAAATCAAAATGAAAAGGCAAGCCTTGGCCTACCCAGCGCAAAGCCAAACTTTACAATGCTTTCATTGCGTCCAAACAAAAGGCAAAAGCTTAACATCTCCACAGTGGATGCTAAACAGAACTTCATATTAGTAAACTCAACAATGGCCATTAAAAATCAACTTAAAAGAGCTGCCTAAAAAGACGACGGCAATCGGCTAAAATATCAGAGCACTAATTTCTGAATCATTCAAACAGCGCAAACCGGAGACTGACGTCATTCAGCCTCCGGCGCACTCTTACAATTGCCAAAAGCCAAAACAACACAGCTGATGCGTTTTCAGTTTTTAGTTGGAAACAAGCATCTCCAGGTCGTTGCAAAGTGTGTGAGCACTTGTAACACAATTCAATTTACCTCAAAGCGTTGAGCTAAATTGGATGAATTAATGATCAAGTATGTGTAAAAACGATTGGATGAATAAATGTGAAAATGAATGAGTAGGTGGATAAATGTGTAAGTGAATTATTGGGTGGATAAATGTGTAAACGAATGATTGTGTGGATAAATGTGTAAATGAATGATTGGGTGGATAAATATGTAAACGAATGATTGGGCGAATAAATGTGTAAATAAATGTGTAAATAAATGATTGAGCAACTGAACGAATGTGTAAATAATTGATTGAGTAACTGAATGAACGAATATCAATGAAACTGAGTGAATAAACGAATGAATGAGTTCATAAACGGACGTCTAAATTAGTGTTTTTCGAATTGGTCCATGGATCTCAAAATATCTGTAAAGAGTACACCGGTGTTCATGGAATTATTTTTGTAATTTTTATTTTGAATTTGATTATTTTTCAGCAGCTATACCCTACTGTATTTGTTTTTAATTGCATTTCCTTAACATATTAAAAAATTTATTTTTCAAAATTAGAGAATAATTTTCTCTAATACATCTTCAGGACATTATCTTTAGTCCAAGAAATCTTGTTTAAAAAGCTGGTAATATCTTCAATCCATCATTTTTGCTGTTTTTGATGCGTGATTAATGGATTATTAAAAACAGGAGAGCTTGTAGTAAAGCGTAATAAGATTTAAAATTAAATCCTGATATTATTTTTTTTCTGCAAAGAGACTTTTGCTTATTTTTGCCTGTTGAAGTCGTTAAATATATTTTCTATTATTTCTCTGTTTTAATTATACGTTAGCTTTTAATATTGCTCTAAAATTTCAATATTAAAATCTCGTTCATTATTCTTCTTTAGTTTTTTATAATTTCTCCCATATTTTGATTAAATATCGCTGCTTCTAATGTTGAAGGTGGTAATAAATCGGCGACATTCGCCAGCTGGTGGCTGTGCGGTAGCTTTATATACAAATATAAGACTCTATTACCAATATTTCGGTTACTAAATCAGTCAACCATCATCATGAGGACAAAATGTATATGGTAAAATGGTAAAAAAAAACTATATATAATTTATTTACTTTGATTAAAACAAAATAGTCTGGAGGGGATCAAATTATTTTCAGCGTTTATGGTGGCTTTAAGTTCAGCTTAGAAGATTTTGTAAAATATTTTAAATTTAAAAATGTGTGAGAGCTTGATTTATCCAAACCTTGTTCTTAGAATAGCAACTGAATTTCAGGCAACAAGCGTGTTTCAAGTGTGTGTACATTATGCCATGCATGAAATCTAGGCTTCTGAAATAATCATGTTTAAATAAATTTTGTTCTGATTTATATTACCCCTATCTATATAAATATCTTTTACATTGTGATCTATATAAGCATATATATCTTTTATATATAATCAATATAAACATAGATATCTTTTATAGCATCTACAAAAATATAAGTATCTTTTACGCAATATATGTATATGGAGATATATATCTTTTACCTAATGTATATAAACATAGATATCTTTTACATAATCTATATAAGAATAGATATCTTTTACATAATCTATGTATACACATATAGATATCTTTTACGTAGTCTATATAAGCATAGATATTTATCTACCTAATCTCTATGTAAATATCCAACTGAATACATAATCTGTACATATACATCTACAGATCTACTCCAAAGCATTATATAGTGCAGCTTTTCTCAAGCTGTGGTCCTAGGGTCTCTGGGGTTCCTAAGAACCTATCAAAGGGACCTCGAAATTTTTGATAGATATTGCCCAGAGATTTACCCAGATTACCCAGAGATTATTGAGCGGGTATAGGTATTACCCAGAGATTTTTGAGCATTGCAATCCATAAAAATTACGTGTAAACAACAAGAAAAGCTGTTAGGAATGGGTCCTCAACATTTTTAAGGTTATAAATGGGTCTTCTGCAAAAAAAAAAAAACAATGCTGGAGAAAGGCCGATATAGCGCTTGGTTGTGGTCGGATTATAAGGGTGGACTGGGATAGAAGGTTTTTGTACTTCGTAAACAACAATCATCTATTCATATGGTCATACTGGTTCCATCATTATCGTAGTGTTTTCATGACTATGGATTATTGGCTGATTTTAATGACATACCACCATTTGCGGCGTCGAACTTCACCATTAAATATTTAAGAACTGACTATTAGGCCGTGAGCCTGACTGCATAATATATTATATATTTATGGGTCTATATCGATTGGTATATATCGATAGGTAGTTTATATTCATTGTATTCATCGATTCATTGCAGTGATGACTCCATTACCTGATGTCATCGTCCGAAGCATGCTATTCGTGCAACTAGAAGATCGTACGAATATCAATGACGAAGAAGAGGACGCACGATTTCCACACCCACCAATTATGCGCGTGGGCGGTGGGGAGGGCTTCTTTCTATAAATTTGGACAACAGGTGCAAATAGATGATTAGAGGCGTATCACATACATGCAAACTGCTAACTCGATATAAATTTTATACAACTATTTGCTGTCGATTTGGAATAAAATACAGATTTATAATAAAAGATTTCTGCAATGCACGGATTTAATAATATTGGATAGTTTAAGGTTAGTTTTTGACACTAAGATTCGTCAATTATTCTGAGTTATTATTTGCCAATTGTTATGTGTTATTATTTGTAAAGTGTCAGGTACTTCTATCTGAAGTGCTATTTGTTCTATGCACGCTAAACATAACGTTTAATCAAGGTCGTGACGATCCAAATTGAAAAATATATAAATAATTGTCTTCGCACAATAATAAATATACACTGGCCACAAAAATATAATTAATATTAAGTTGGAATATCTTAGGCTAAAGACCTGCATCGTGATTAATAAAGCAAAGAAGAAATAGCCAACTACCACACACGCTCAGGAAGAAGCAGAACCATTTTTGCAGACAAGCTGCAGACAGTAATCTTTAAGGAAAAGAGAGAGAGAGAGAGTTAAGGTAAAAGAAATAGGGAGTTCAGGGTAAAAGAAAGAGAGAATTAAGATAAAAGAGAGTTAAGGTAAAAGAGAGTTACGGTAAAAGAAAAAGAGAGTTCAGGGTAAAAGAAATGGGGATTCAAGGTAAAAGAAAGAGAGAGAGTTAAGCTGAAAGAAAGGAAGAGTTAAGCTAATAGAAAGAGAGAGTTATCATAAAAGAAATAGGGAGTTAAGGTAAAAGAAATAGGGAGTTAAGGTAAAAGAAATAGAGAGTTAAGGTAAAAGAAATAGAGTGTTAAGGTAAAAGAAATAGAGTGTTAAGGTAAAAGAAAGAGATAGTTCAGGGTAAAAAAAAGAGAGAATTAAGATAAAAGATAGTTAATTAAGTAAAAGAGAATAAGAGAAATTTAGAGTAAGAGAATAAGAGAGATTAAGTTAAAGAGGATAAGAGAAAAAGAGAGTTAATTAAGTAAAAGAGAGTTATGGTAAAAGAAAAAGAGGGTTATAGTAAAAGAAAAAGAGAGTTCAGGGTAAAGGAAATAGGGATTCAAGGTAAAAGAAAGGGGGAGAGTTAAGCTAAAAGAAAGGAAGAGTTAAGCTAATAGAAAGAGAGAGTTACCGTAAAAGAAATAGAGAGTTAAGGTAAAAGAGAGGACACCAAGAATCACACGAAGAACTGGTAGGAGACGAAATTAAAGAAGAGCGGGCAAAGCATAGAAAGGGATTAAGAGACTGTAGAGAGTAAATTGAAGGAAATAGGGGATCTATTGTCAAGGTGATGCGCCCCATCAGGGAATTTGAGGATGAAAAACGATCATTTGTTAATTATATATAATATGTTATTATATATTTATTTTTATGCTTCAGCATTCGTTAATTATTATGTTAGTATATTTGAAATTACATTGTACGTATTATTTGTAGATATATCGTATATCTAATTATTTTTAAATTGTTATGTAGTATTGTTACTACATTAAATTATTATTATTATTATTATTATTATTATTATTGATTGAAGAATATAATTAATTCTAGTAATTGTATCAGAGGGTCCAAGACTCATTTACACATCGTGATTGTACTCACCCTAGACCCGTTTCAGTTCTAGTTTAAGTTGTGTAATGATATATTAATGCATTAATATTAATTAAACCATATTGAAAGTTAAATCGCAAATACAATGTACAGACATTATTCGTATGCGATGTATAATGTTAAATGAGTTATTAAGTTAGAGTTTATTAAATTCATTGGGTTTATATATGCGATAATAACTAAATTATGATTAAATTCAAGCTAAAGTAAATATGATATGTAAATATGATTGTTGTAAATACGATTTAATTTCCACATATTGTACACTTACTTCCAAAATTTAAGCACGCAGAGGAAAATGTGAATTTCCAGAAGCCAATATAAATTGGAGAGGCTGCAATTTGCTGCAGAGGTAGATGGAAGCATGCAAATATGTTAGGTAACAGCCAATCACGGTTTCGTGTCGAGAAATATGCAAAAAAGGCAGTCGTATAAGAAGCCAGTATTGTGAAGGGTTACAGGAGTTGCACGTAAGTGCTGATAAAAGGTGTTTAGAACTTTCGTACGGTTTGTTTTTAAGACAGACGTGTTTCTATGGCTTCCAGAAGATGAATGGAAGATTCTGAGCGCTGTCGTGCTGTCGGAGGCATTGAAGCAGGACAATCAATCACAGATGTTGCTGTTTTCTTCGGCGTTCATCATTCCGTCGTGTCACGATTATGGAAACAATTCCGAACCAGCCAAGCAGTTGTCTGACGACCTGTGGCCGGTCGCCCAAGTGTTAAGACGTCCGAGGAAGATCGATATATTGCTGTTGTAGCCAAGCGGAATCGAAGAGCGTCCTCCACACGTGGGACATCTATAGTTGCAGCGGCCATTTGTAAGACGATATCTGCCACTACTGTGTGCCAAAGGCTACATATGAATGGACTGTACGCCCGGGTATTACGAGTGTGTGTGTTCATCAATCTGTCCAATCCAGAGGGATATGATTCAAGTGGTATCGCCAGCATGTCAATTGGATTATGTCTGATTGGTGCAACGTTATGTTCACGGATAAGTCAAGATTCGCCCTGCAACCCGATGACAAGCGTGTAAGGGTGTGGAGAGAAAAAGGTTCACGCAATCAGCCCCAGAACATCACCGAACATCACGCATTCCGAGGTGGAAGCATCATGGTCTGGGCAGAGATTTTGTTGGGATATCGCATCGACCTCTACATCTACAGATGGGGTTCTGTGACCTCTGTACGGTATCGGGATGAAGTTCTGGAACCCAGTGTGAGATTGTACGCTGCAGCAGTTGGTCCTGCTTTCGTTTTCATAGACAATAATACTCGTCTCCATAGAGCTGCCATCGTTGACGATTACCTGGATAGTGAGAGGATTGCGCGTATGGAGTGGCTGGCATACTTGTCCGACCATAATCCCATTGAAAATATGTGCCCTCGGTCGGTCTGTGCGTACACGTTTCCCACCCCCAGCCACTCTCACAGCTTTGGAAACTGCTCTATAGGAGGAATGGCGATTACTTGATTCTGCGGTGGTTGATGATCACCTCATCAAAAGCATGGTCACACTCTGTAACCTTTGTATGCAGATGAGGGGTGCTCAAATACTCTATTAATGTCGGCTTTTGCCCTTTGTTTTGACTTTAAACTTCATTTTGTAAATGACTCCAATATGACGTCATCTTATAATTTATGAAAATTCAGTATTGTTTGCATCTCTGTATGTAATTCTTTGTTTTGTTTCATGCACAAATATTTGTGCTACTTTCCTGCTGCATTTCTTGTCAATCAAAACAGTACTTGTCCATTTTTTCACATTTTATCGCTCCGTGATTAACTTTTGGAAGTGAGTGTAAGTACGATTCAATTTCCACATGTTGTAAATACGATTATTTTTCCATATGTTGCAAATACGATTCTGTGTTCATATGTTTTATACATAATTCAATTTGCACATGTTGTAAATGCGATTCTATTTTTATATATGTTGTAAATGTGATATTTTGTTTCCATATTTTACATTACAGAAATAGTAGTAAAAAAAACACTTACACGAAGTATTAGAAAAACTAAGCTTCCTATCCTGTAATTCGTAGGCATTCCTTTCGATTATTATGGCAACAAGATGGGGCATTGCTACAAGCTTTCCGAAGTACTGTATGGATAGCGTATACCACTCCTCCCGAAAGATGGTTCATAATCTGTCGGTGGTGGAAACCTGTCGTTGATGCATTGGCATACGCAGAGAGGTGTCGATGAAATTTTGTATATGTAACACAGGAATATGTGAGTTTCAGCTCTGTAAACCTCCCCCCATTAGTGTCTATAACCCCTCTTTACGAACTTTCTGATTACGCATATGCGTTGGTGGCATGTTGAACTGCATCTGAAATATGTTATACACTGGGTTCAAATACCGTGAACTACTGGGCCAACTCGTAATGCCAAATTCAAAAGAGGATGCTCCTCCAGCCATAATTTGAACACGGATCCGTGTGTATGTGCTTACACATCGTTCTTTTGAAAGAGCTAATACCCGTTTGAGTGAATGCACGACCTGAACGAAAGGAAAAGATCAGTGGGGCTGGTTATGTATGGCCTGATGGTCAGTAATGTGTGTAGATGCATCAGAAGCCTCAATGAGTGTCAGTTGGAAACAATCCACATCATCACGGAAGCACCACCGCCTTGTACAACCCCTGTTGTTATGTGCACCTATTGCCCCGCAGAGTTTCCATACTCATAAATTAAATTTGCTCGTAAAATTAATTTAATTGACGAGCAACGTTAATTTAATTAACGCGCAACATTAATTTAATTAACTGGTAATTTAAATTTTGGTCGTCCATTTGCTCGACTCATTGGGTCTGGTTACCCATTTCACCATCTTGGTCGCAATAGCGGTGTTCAGAGACGGTGTTCAGAGCGGTGTGCCCAGACAAGGCGCTGCTCCTTGTCCTGTCGGGTCAGCGAAGGGCACCCGAGTGAATCGTTGACTTCTGTACTCATTGGTGTAATTCGTGAGGTTTAGGAGGGAGACTATAGGCCCCAATACTCTGCATGTAGAATTTGTTTGAATTTTTCATTTTTCAAAGGGGGGTGGGTAGGGCTTCTACACCGCCCACCTTCAGTTACTCTAATGTCTCTATTCCCTAAATGGAAAAAAACCGTTGCATTATTAGAACGCTGATGTTCTTTGTAGTTCAAGTATTAAATTTTTCTGTTATATCTTGCCAATAGTCACATACCTGTCTTACATTAAAATGCGTGTTAGTGTACATTAGATAATATATAATGTACATTAGATCTTGTACATATAGTGTACATTAGTGTATATATGGTGCGCATTAGATAATGTGCATTACATAGCGTTCATTGGAATAACGTACATTAGACAATGTGCATTAGAATAGTGTAGATTAGGTAATGTGCATTAGAATAATGTACAGAATGTGTATTAGAATAGTGTACATTAGATGATGTGCATTAGAATAGTGTACATTAGATGATGTGCATTAGAACAGTGTACATTAGATGATGTGCATTAGAATAGTGTACATTAGATGATGTTCATTAGAATAGTGTACAGTGTACATTAGATGATGTTCATTAGAATAGTGTACAGTGTACAGATTGTGTACATTAGAATAGTGTGCAGATTATGTACATTAGAATAGTGTGCAGATTATGTACATTAGAATAGTGTGCAGATTATGTATATTAGAATAGTGCACGGATTGTGTATGTTAGATATTGTGCATTAGATTAGTATACATATTATGTACATTAGATAATATGTATTAGAATAGTGAACA
>QLNU02003225.1:28068177-28122028 GCA_006491805.2 Dysdera silvatica | reverse complement strand
AAAAGTAGGCGCAAGTTCTCATTTCTGAGTAGATTCGTTTTTACAGTATAATGAACAGCTATCTTCTTCTTCTAATGTAAATTGGATATGAGGGTTCAAGCTGTTCAAATAGAGATGAAAATCAGAAACTGAAGATCTTGGCAGGATAACAAACGTTTCATCGACGTATTGCTTCCACACCTTGACACAGTAAATTCACCCATCTAAAGCACTGTTTTAAACAGTGCTTTAGATGGGCGACTGTTGACTACGGTGTTTAGGAAACCAACACATACTGATAGGTATCTTGACTTTCGTTCTCATTACCCGGCATCACACAAAGCATCTGTCATTAGAGCCTTGCACCGACGAGCCTTTACACATTGTTGTAATGATGACCTTCGCAATGTTGAATTACGACGCAACAAAAGCGTGTTGAAAAAGAACGGTTACCCGACTAAATTTATCGCTCGTAACCAATGTGGTGTTAGTGGTGGAAACAGGAATGTAGAGGATGAGACTAGGAAGACATCAGTGGTTTTGCCATATGTGGCGGGTGTCTCAGAAAAGCTGTCTCGAATTCTCAGTTGTGTGAATGTTAAGACCTACTACAAACCTGTCTACACCCTGCGTGATCTATTACTTAAAGTTAAGGATCGCGTCCCTGAGGAGGAAAAATCTGGTGCTATTTACCAAATACCGTGTGGAGACTGTGACAAGGTGTATGTTGGACAGACGGGAAGATCGATACGTCTACGAGGGAAGGAGCATATGCGTGCGGTAGCTAGGGGAGACGATTCAAACCAGTTGGCTGAACATGTCTTCAGGGAGGGTCACGAACCAGATTGGCATTCGATGAAAATATTACATCAGAATGTGACGAATCTGGGGAGTAGACTTTTTCTGGAATCATGGGAAACCTACGGTTTGAGGAGTCGTGCAATAAACATCGCAAAACCTCTACCAGAACCTTACAGGATTTTTGCAAAACCTCGAGTTGGGGGTGTTCATCTGACATCGTCGGGTGCGGGGGCTTTCCCGGCGAGGGTTTCCCCGATTGGGGTTTCCCCAGCTGGAAATGCTCCGCACCAAATGGCGTCAGATGGGGATTCCCAACATGCGGGTATATAAGCTTAGGACTTTCACGAACTCTTCATTCTGCCTTCACTTGACAAAGGGAGCAGTTGGCTCCCGAAACGTCGTGTTTTTAAACCTTACGCCAGTGTCGAAATAACTGTTTGTTATGGAATCTCCTGGTGAAACTCTGTATTGTTTCGTTGTAAATATCTTAATTGATATTTTATTATAAACAAGTAGATATCGTAAGTGATATTTTACAATAAATAAGTAGATATCACAATTAATATTTTAGAATAAGTAAGCAGATTTATTAGAGGAATTCTCTTAGTTGTAATATCTCTGCTGTAGTAATGTGTTCGCTTATCGAGCGATTACCCCTGGTTCGGCTCATGACTGCGCAAAACAAAAACCCCTTACAAACTAGCTTCTCATCATAGTCCGGGGTTTGGTTCCCTAGGCCTTAAGAGATTCGGATTCCTCGGAAAACTATGGGCCCTGACGCAACATGACCCTTGCCCTCCTTGCTCCTTAAAACTTACACAATTGTATTTTGGTGAAATGTTTTTCTAAATATTTCCATTTTAAATAAATCAAATTAATTTGATTTAATTTAATTTGTGTGAGAAAGCATAATGCTGGAAGACTTTTAATGCTTATAATCTTAAAAAAGTTATTTGCAAAATCTTTTACATTACAGAGAAAGTTGTTTTTATGTTCCTCTTCAGCGACATTTTATGTGTTAATAGAGCCCTTAAAACTCCATCAAAAGATTGACACGCTGTCGTCCCGAGACGTTTTTCTGCAGAGATAATGGATTTTTGGAAAGTAATTTTTGCTCTCATTATTATTCTTTACAGCGTAATGATTTTCAATTACTTTGATGGCGAAGAAAATGGAGATTTATGCATGGATTTTGTTTGTATACCATATAATAACTCAAAGTAGAAGTGTATTTTCCATTTTTTTTTTTTAGATTTCAGCGCAAACAACTTCGTTAGCTGTTAAATTTTTGTGAAATGAAAGTTGGGGAAACGTTGACATTAAAACCCATTTGCTTTTCCCGCGTGGCAAATTGTTACAAAAATGTTCGATGGCGTTTCTTCTAAGTCCGACATTACAAATCCGAGAAGATAAAGCTATTATCTTCTGCTTTCGTATTTATGTCTCTTTCGTTTCCGAATTGGGTAGTTTAGGGGTAGTCAACCTTTTTGTACCTACTGTCTACCTTTGTATCCTTGTTGGCAGTAAAATTTTCTTACCGCCCAACGATTATGCAGTAGCTTAATTTAGCTCAGCTGCAAAGTTCTCGTAATTTTTGAATGGAGGTTTAGTAAAAATATATAGTTAAATTTATATTTTTATTTATGCTCTGCGCATGTTTATAATACATAAGAAATTTAATTTGATGCCACATTTCTGCCTCTCCATCGATACAGCGCCTACAAGTGCGGAAGCTGCTTAAATTGAAGAACAAGAAAATTAAATGTAAAAACTATAAAGTCTATTGAAATTATCTTTAATTAATTATTAATGGGGTTGATCCTTGGTGTTGCGAAACTAAATATTTGATATCTGGTTTGATTCTCCTAAGGTTTATTCATCAGCTTCAGCATCCGACAAAATTCCTCTCGCCCAATCAAGCTTGAATAGCACACTAGTGGATGACAGGGACCAGGTTGACCACTATGCATTAGCGCTCAGTTGGCGCGTGATACCGTTAGCAGACGGGTTAGTCCATTGCAGTTTAGGGAAGGCCGTCTTGGAGGAACTGGTTTTTCCCGCGCGAAAAACCAGTTTCGGCAAGACGCCCTTCCCTAAACTGCAATGGACTAACCCGTCTGCTAACGGTATCAGGCGTCAGGTCTGCGCGAACGCACAATGCCCCTGATTTAGTTGATGGTGGATTTCTCCACGTTTTCTTTCTTGTTAATACTAAAATACTAATGATTATCTTATTGCAACATTTGCACCAGCATAGTTCAACCCGCGGTACCTGTCGACATCATTCATGGAAACACATACAAAAGCACTAAAGATTCATTGTTCATTGTCAACAGATTGTTAGATATTTACATAAATTTCATTAGAAATAACGGCCTCGCTGTATGCGCGCCCGCGTTTACTTATGAAATCAGTAATTAAAAAACATAAGTTTTAAATATATTAAGTACTGAATTTAAAAGCAATAGCTGTTACCGAAAGTATATACAATCTGTTTATATACTAAATTCTTGTAATAAGTAAATTCAGTGGAACCTGATAAAATGACCCCTTGATAAATCAACCACTTGTATAAAGTGACCATTCACTGAGTCATGCTTATAGCAAAATTTGTCGTGAATAGTGATTATTTGTCTATAGCGAACATTGCAGCCCGTCAATAGGCGGGTTCTACTCTATAGTTAATCTGTTAATTATACATTCAATAACATATTTACTATAATTATAGTGCACATTAAATAATAAACTCACCTCTAAAACACAAATAACTTACGATTGCAATAAGCGTTTGATATTAATTTATGCATGTAATATACCAACGGTGATTATATATATACCAATTACAACTTTTGAAAATGGTGAACAATTTTGTTCGTGAAAAAAATAATCATTTACAACCTGTAAAGAAACATAAATTCAATGTGGAAAATTTCAGGAAATCAGAAATTAATAGCAAGTCGGTTCTCCTTGCTTTTCAGTAATATGTATCATTCTGTCAGGCATTGTTTGAAGTAGTTTTCTTAAAACAGCTAAGTTTATATTTTCTCAGGAATTCGAAATTGTTATTTGGAGATCATTCACACGATGGTGTTGCTTGTTGCGCCAATATGCAGCCTTTGCCATAAAACCCCACACATTTTCAACTGGATTCATGTCTAGAGAACGCGAGGGCCATGGAATGACATCAACCTTTTCTCGTTCAAACCACTCTTTGGTGGACATTGATG
Organism: Dysdera silvatica; assembly: GCA_006491805.2. Lineage (NCBI taxonomy): Eukaryota > Metazoa > Arthropoda > Arachnida > Araneae > Dysderidae > Dysdera > Dysdera silvatica. The sequence goes on along the minus strand of QLNU02003225.1, from coordinate 28,118,021 downwards.
CATGAACACTGGCATTATCCTTTTGGTACTTCCAATTCGGCTGCACAAAAGAAGCCCAAATGGGGTTAAGTGATCATGCATTAATTCCTAATATTTTATGGAATTCATAGTGTCCTGAAGGTCTGCTTTGCCTCCTGCTCTGAATACTTCCCACATCATCATTTCGTCGCCTTCTTGCTCTCTACTCAGCCTTATCTTTGGCTGAGTGCGAATTCATCGCGATCATGCCAATTGACGAATATCCATCAGGACCATCCAGATAGAAACGTTTTTCATCAGAAAACATTATTTCATCCCACTCATGGCGCTATTTTACAGTTTTTTTTATAAGAATCAAGCCAATTTAACTAGTTACAGGTAGTAAGTTTCGGTTTGCTTTTATTTTCCTGAACTTTACGTTCAAATTTACATTTAAATTTTTCCACACAGTTTGGTAGGATACAGGTGTTGACAATACACGTTCAATTTTACGAGTAGACACCTGCTCACTAGTGGCAAGAGCTTGAACGTGCCTGTGGTTCCGGGGTAACAGTTTTGGTGGTCTACCTGATCTTTTTTGGGTTCCACAATTATCACCTTTTTCGATGACAGTTTGGACAGCAGTTTGTGAGCGCCCTATTTTACGGGCTAGTCCTCTTGTTGACTGTCCCTTGCAAGTTAGCAAATATATTTTTCTGGCGTAAGTTTCATTTAGTTCTTTTCCTCAATGCATACTCACAAAACGCAATTTTCATCACAACATTGGATCCATATGATAGCCTACATGTATCATATGATGTGTATAAAACTACACATGTGCAAATTAGTTAACAGGCTCGCAGTTCGTGAATTTGCATGTTGAGTTTATATTTTCTTTACAGGTTGTAAATGATTATTTTTTCTTACGAAAACATTTTTTCGCCATTTTTAAAAGTTGTATATGTTGTGGTACATGTTTGTAATCACCATTGGTATATTATTTGCATAAATTTATATCAAACGCTTATTACAATCATAAGTTATTTGTGTTTTATGGGTGAGTTTATAATTTATGTATTAAATACTATACTAATTTATATTACGGACACCAGGATCGCCCACAGGGCTTCAAAAAGGAAAGGGTTTTTTCTGAAACTGGGGGGAAAGGGAATACCCCAATCCTCACTTGTTCAAGGCTTTGGCGAACATTTTTAACTTATTATTTAATTAATTAGCCGATTACAAATACTGTATTCTCTAAACAACGCAATATAGTAACGTGTCATTATAATAGTAATTTCAATTTATAAATTACAAATGTTCATTTTAAGCGATATTAATAAAACTTGAAATTATGACACGGAAATTTAATTCGACGTGCAGCCTGCGGATTCTCTGTCAAAACACTTTTGCAGCTCACTTGATGCGAAAATTTGGACCTTTTCGATCTACGCTATCTAGGTAAAAATATTCGAGAGCACAGCAAGAGTGCATTAATTAAACGAAATTATTGTGTTGTAGAATTAATGAGCATGTCAATTACTATGTCATATTTTCTCAATTTCCATGATAAAATGCAGCAAACTTATTTTTAAAACATGTATTCCATAAACAGGCTTTAAAAAACGTAGATTTGCTCTCTCTAGTAGTTAAGAATAATTCATTATTTTAGAGCATTTCAAAATACCGAAATATTTCAACACAGTGAAAAACAAATTCGATAAAAATATGTTAATAAAATTTTGTGCAAAATACTCTTACAAGCATTTTTTTTTTTTTGTAAAAGAGAAGGAAAGGTGATAAAAATAATAGTAGAACTCATGAATACTATAATTGCTTAGAAATATAAGAGGGTAAATATTATCTGTTACGCGCATCCAAAGAACGTTTTCTTTTTATTTATTAAGCATCGACCCATGCGTTGTTTTCAAATTAATTTCTCGAAAACAAATACAAGTGAGTCAGTAATTTTTCTAAGGCGTTTGTGACAATGGTGAAAAATGGTAGGTACAAAAGAAAATGTTGGTTGTTATAACTATGCACAATGAGTATACTCGATAAACGAGGGGGTATTAAGCACGATAGTGACCCTCATGCACGAAAGGGATGGATCTGGAAATGACGGGGTTATTGAATATAATTTCCACGCGAAAAGTACGTGATTCCCGTAAATAGGGAAATTCGCGAACTATCCCGTTAATTTCACGCAATGTAATCAATTTTTGTTTTTAAAAGCACTCGAGGTAGTCGTGCACGTTCCTCGTGGAAATTGATCGATTTCGGATCCGAAAAAGACGTAATATTTACGAGCTGGCTGGCGCTTTATTTGTGAGCAAAAAATTAAAAACTATCTTGCTCAGTTCATTTGCTCAAACCGTTATTGCTTTTAAAACCAATAGTTTTTAGCAGCAGATAGAATGCAAGGCAATCAAAGCAGTTTTATCGCACCATGTTACATAATTGAACCAATACAGCACCTACATCTATGTAATGAGAGGGAGAGAAAAATAGCAGATCTAAAAAAACAGGATTTTCAATTTCTTTTAACATATTTCTAAACCCTCGTGTTTTCTTCCGTTTAATTTGATAGACCCTTATGTCTGTTTCCTTGGAGATTAAGGCTAAATAATTAAGGACGTGGAAGGCTTTTGAAAAGGATTAAGCGATTTTAGACAAATACTTTGGGATTAATTTTAGTCCTTCTCAAACATTGTTCGTCAATTGTTAATCCACTTCAGAAGCTTCTGAATTTTATTTACTGAAGAACTAACGGCAGCATTTTTTTTTAAGGAAAAAAGTAGCTTGAACGTATTCTTTGTAAGGAATATAGCTTTTACTTCCGCTTCAAGTGAGCAAATACGAGTCGTAGCATAATTCCGTTTTAAGATGTCTTAAAGAACTCAATCATTAAGACATCCTTTAATAGCCTTTTCATTTTTTTAGCGTTTAAATGGATTATTTTATTCTGAAAAATTATGATCTGTATTCGTAAGTACGAAATGTATATTTCTTTATTATACTATTGTGGTTATGACGTCTACGTATTTTATAGGCTGCACGGTGATGTGCTTGTACAGTGATGCACGGAATTCTCTCTCTCTCTGACTTACAGATTGGTTTAATTTATTTAATGCACTTTTTACCTTTGTATAAAATCTAATTTACCTTTTTCATTTTGAAACTCTCTGTCCGAGCTCGTCTAATTTGTCCCTTTCATTTAGGAACTCTACGTCCAACCTCGTCTAATTTGTTCCTTTCATTTTGAAACTCTACGTCCAGCCTCGTCTAATTTGTTCCTTTCATTTTGAAACTCTACGTCCGAGCTCGTCTAAATTGTTCCTTTCATTTTGAAACGATGTCTAACTTCAAGTCAAATTTGTCCCTTTCATTTTGAAACTCTACGTCCAACCTCGTCTAATTTGTTTCTTTCATTTTGAAACTCTACGTCCGAGCTCGTCTAAATTGTCCCTTTTATTTTGAAACTATGTATGACCTCAAGTCCAATTTGTCCCTTTTATTTTGAAACTATGTGTGACCTCAAGTCTAATTTGTCCCTTTCATTTCGAAACTCTACGTCCAACTTCGTCTAATTTGTTCCTTTCATTTTGAAACTCTACGTCCGAGCTCGTCTAAATTGTCCCTTTCATTTTGAAACGATGTCTAATTTCAAGTCAAATTTGTCCCTTTCATTTTGAAACTATGTCTAACTTCAAGTCAAATTTGTCCCTTTCATTTTGAAACTCTACGTCCGACCATACCTTATTTGATGAAGAATCATCCTTGCTCTTTTTGCACCATAAAATTCAACAGATAGGCTGACCGACCGACAGACGGACAGACGAACGGACGGACGACATACGGGTATTCGTATCAAAATCTTGGCCAAAATTAATTTTTCCTACAAAATTGCTCAAAATGCTTTTATCAACTGATATGTAATGATTAAAAGGAGTAGAAATATATTTGAAGAAGAAAATATTTTTTCAATTCAGTTTCCGAAAAATTAAAAAAAAAAAAGAAAAGACGCAGGAAAGAAAACTCCAAATGTCGATCTATTTACATAATTAGATGCATAGCTACTCCTTTGAGGGTAATTCCTCATCAGAAGGTCATTCGTCCTCTGAGGGTGGTTCCTCATCAGAAGGTGATGCCTGCTCGGAAGGCAGTTCCTCATCTGTTATATTTTCACCCAAAGATGGTATTTTCGTGTCATTTTTGGCCACGCGTGGACGTGACGTCACCACGTCAGGGTCATCAGGAAGAAACATTTCCACAATATCTTTTAAGAAAGTACTCATTCTCTTTTTTGGTTTGGGTCTCATACTAGTTAACACCGGATCGGAAGTAAGCAGTAATCTGTTGATTATGTTGTAATTGCAGGACGCTCTGGGGAATTTTCTAGCGTAATTTTGAAGATATAGCCGAAAGTGTTTATTTCTGGCTTCTGCAGCCTTCTTTGAGAATTGTCCAATTGCTAACAAAACTTTTTCTATAATTTCCGTACCACGCAAAAGAATTTTATGCATGGTAGGGGTCATTGGACGCCAAGGGTATAACTGAATATACATCTTAGCGGTAGCCAGCAAGCTTATCATTATCAATCTTAAAACCACTGGATATTGTTTCTAAAATTACTTTGAAACGGTATATTAATGTGGGATCTACGCCAGTGATTTCTGCTGCTAGATTGGGATCTTCAAAGGACCTTCTGCTAGTATTTCCGCCATTTATGTTTCCAGAGCCAGGTTTTGGAACGTCCACAATCAAGCTAAACCTTGAACGAAAGCCTTCTTGTATTTAGGATGATTTTTGTCTCTTGACCATTTCTTTTTCGTTCTCCGATCTTAGTTGCCATTTCTTCACAGGTAGCTTATAAGCAAGATGTAACAGACTTTCAAACAACCTTATGCGAGCGTACAAAATTGATAGGCCAGATTTTAATGAGTCTTGATTGATCTCCTTCATCTTACATAAGTTATTAAAATTTTTAGAAGTTAATCTACAGATGTAGCACTTCATAATTGGTAAAGTTTGTGTGACAGCATTACGTATCTTGGCATCTATCATTATGAACAACATCACATGCTTAATAAAATAATTGTGGATGTAATTGTAGTTTCTGTCAATGAATTTATTTGGTCTTCAATGTGTTTAATTTCTTCATTAATAACCGCGGTAGTCTCTTTACTGAAACAAATGCAGATAGGCCTGCAGTAACGCGTAGAGGAAGATGTCGGATTCTGCCATATTATTTTTTTATTATCAAGACCACATGTTATTCGCAGTGGGACACAAGAACATTGAAAAATATTGGCATCGGAGTCACATTCACTTAGAAATTTTTGTTTAAATTGTGTCTGTTGTGACCCATCACAACCCCACTTGTATGTAAGAGTTAATGACCTTATATCCTCTGTACTTAACATTTCTATAATTTCTTGCAGGCACGTTAAAAGTCAAGACGCAATATGATTTAATAAATCTTGCAAACGTATTTCTACACAAGTTTCTATAATTCGGTAAGATTCGCGATTAGGATAGCAATTTCTTTTTTCCTTCTGTGAGGTATACACACACACCAGGGGATACACCTTTTCATTAAAATGTCTGACAATCTCGTACTGTCTTCGTGAAAAATCTGCTTCCACAAACATTGATAACGTTTACACTGTTGTCATTTGTGTTGTTTGTGTGTTACTGAAGTATGCCTTTCTGTATTTTGTTGCTCGCTGAGGCGATTTAGTTATCTCTTGCAGAACTTTAGAGGCGTCTGTTTTTCCTTCGGCTCGTAACTTCATCTGTGTAGTAACAGTTAACTCCTCGGCACTTGCATTAGTGCAAACATCTTCAGTCTTACGCCTTTTGCTTCGGTCACTTGATTCATTAAAAACTTACTTGGCCCTTCGGATCTCCTTTGAATTTGAGGCATTTTAAAATATCCTTGTAGCCAACTTTTATTATTTTTTAAGAAAACTTTCTCTTTGTAGTGTGAAGCTACCCATTTCCGCTTGATATCTGTCTTTAAGTGTGAGATTTTATGCTTAAATACTCCTTCTTCTTCTTTCGAATATTTTTCACGATTTAATAGACAATTTTCAGCATATTCCAATTTTACGTTAACATCTTTCTCCTCACATAGTTGCATAATGTCATAAAACTGTTTTGGAATTATTACTTTGACCCCTAATGACCCTTAAAAGAATAAAAAATACAAAATCATTATATAACCCGAGATAATAGTTGTGAAGGTAGATTTAAAATGAAGGTAAATACGCTGTCATCCGGATCGTTCCGAACCTAATGTTACAGTAAACTACATTTCTTATTCTTTATTATGATACAAAACCCGAAATTCGGAAGTAGCCGGAAGTATAACAAAATCACTGGAATAATGTAGAATTCGAAAGCAATAAAACCAAAAATAAAGTTACTTTTAATATGATTTTATACATAGTTAATAGGTTTCAATGATAATAAAAATACTTAAAATACATCGTACACAACTGATTCAGAATCCTCCATAATGCATAATTTTGCAATGTTCGTAGAGCTGCAAAATATCACTTTCGAAAAATTGCTATTGAATGAGTTCGCGTAATAGAAATACGTACTCTAGTAAAAGATCGAATTTAGACTGAGCGGAACAATAATGCAAACACGCGTGGCAAAAGATTGTTGCCATTTCAACATTCAGCAATTGCTTAAGTTTCGTAAATACTAATTTGTTTACGGGTTTGGTGGATTTAACATTTTTGACTTTTGTCCAACTTTTTAACATAAATAAACCTATGTGGGACGGACAAACAGATAGACAGACGGACAAGCGGACTGACTGACTGACTCGTGGAACTTAATTGGACGATAATGTGTAAAACTTAGCTTGCTTCTTAGTAGTCTTCACGCTGATGCGCTTAACGGTGATATCGTTGTTAAGTTCGAGCTTAAAACGAAACAAAAAAAGAAAGCTTATTAACTAACTGTGGTCAGGGTGTTGGTTCCCTAGGTCTTAAGAGGTTCGGATTCCTCGGAAAACTGTAGGTTCCGGTGCCACATAACTTTTGCTGTTCTTGAACCTTAAGAACACGAACAAATTTCTAAGTTGGTGAAATCAAGTAGAACATTCATTGAATATGACACTCACTTTTAGAGGTCATGGCATCAAACTAATATCTCTTAGCCCCAGAGTTCAATCCCACTTTACTAGTCGTTTTTACTTTTTATAATAATTTATTATTTGTTGTTTGCTCCTTCTTTCTGAATTAGTAAAACACAACATCACTTTATAGTATTATTTTGCTGCCTTAGTTACAAAACTTAAAGTAAAATTTCGTTCACTTTCTCAAGAAGTTGCAATTTATTTAAGAAATTATTTATTTCCCTATGAACCTACACCTTTTATTATTAAAGTTTATGCGATTTGGCTGAGTGACGAAAATAGTTTGCATCTGTTTCGAAATTAGCTGAAGAAAATTAGCTGCTCTAATAGTAGAATGATAATAGTACAATGATAATAGTAGAATGATAATAGTAAAATGATAATAGTAAAATGATAATAGTAAAATGATAATAGTAAAATGAGAATAGTAGAATGATAATAGTACAATGATAATAGTAGAAAATTGACTATATCCAACTCTAATCTCTCCTATATCGCAGTTACGGCCATAGATCTACATAAAATAAAGCTTTGTTTTATAATGAATTCAGATAAATATACACACTAAAAATTATTGTTCTATTCATTAATTCTATATAAATAAAGCACATTAAGGAACACTAAATTTGCAAAATTATGATTTATGAAATATGTTATCTAATTGGTAAAGTTCCTCGCAACAAGCTTTTGCTTTCTACTCTCTTCCATTTTTAACCTATTTTTGTCAATAGTCTCCAAATTTAATCAAATTTCAATTTTATCCCAAGATTGATATCGCAACAGATGTATCAACAACCACTGTATATCGGTTGAATAAAATTATTTCTATTTCTAATAGTGTCGTCCTCAAGTACTATATCCGTTAAGTATTTGTTGAAAAATAGTATGATTTACAGCAGAAGTGACACTGTGCTGTGAAAAGAAACACGGGACAATTTAATAGCGAATAAGTTACGAAACGGAAGTAGAGAAAGGTAACTTCCTCCTGAAACAACGTCCCACAAACAAGATAGTTGAATCCGAAAGGCAGTACAGCGATATCACTAATCTGACAAGACATTAGGTACGTACAAGAGGAAGGTAAATTGAGCAATTGATTTTTATCAGCAATCTATTCACAGAAGGTATTGGCGGAAATATTAGTCCAAGATGTGTCTTAAAAGTAAAATAAGTTTCTTCATGGGCCCTCCTTTAAAAGAAAAATTATAAAAAGGGGAGAAATTTAGAAAATTGATTACTTTGTGTCCTTCTTTCAGCTTGGCACTTCATTCGAAGACAGCGCATGAAGATTCAAAAACAATTTTAGAAATTTTTGGCAAAATGCAGACGAATTTCCCTTTGGAGTCCCCTATTTTCGATTTTAGATTACCGTACGCTAGGACGGATGTCTCCCTGTAGCTAAACGCCCAACTGTAGGCATATTTTGAACAAAGATGTAACAACATTATGGAAATTAGGAGAAATGCCTAAAATGTGAATATTATAGCTGTGATTTTAAACACTCTATATAAAAATTATATTGTCAACATTCATAATTACTTTATTCCAAATTACTGACAGTCTGATTGAAACTAGAAAAAAAATTGCAAAAATTTCTGTGAAATTTCATTTTTGGTCATGAGCCTTGACAGTAGTATGATTGAAGTTTGTAGGCTCTGTAGCGTCTGGTGCTACAACTTAAATTTAAAGAACTGAATATGTACACGTCCCCCTCGAAGATTAGTTCCAAATACCTCTCTTCCTTTCGCATCAACAGAGACATCTGCCTGTGTGACTTTCTCTCAAATCTTTCACCATTTCCTAGAAGTTTGTTCCTCCTATGACAGTTCAAAGATCAGCAGTGGACCACACATCGAATGCCATGCGGGTCTCGTTCCCAGAAGCATAAATTGCTACTCAAGTAATACTTTGACACTATAGAAATCATAAAATTCAGAGGTTTGACAACGCAAACGGCCTGGACCCCATGTCTGTCGACGCCTTAAGCTCCTGTATTACCTAACCGAATGATGTTCAGCATCCCCCGTTGCACCTACAAATTCGCTTCCATGCACTTGCGCAAATTTCTTTGCCCAATAGCAGCGCTACTTCCAAGTAACTCCTCCCACTAAAACTTTGAACAAAATCACAGGACACTAGAAATTTGTTGTGTTTCAAGACCTCGCCCTGAGGCTGAATAGCGGCACCCTGCTTCGTGCCGTGTGAACAGAAATATTGTTTTAATCTTAGCTCTCCGTGCGAGTAAGAACTTTATCAGTACAGAGCAGTAAATAGTCCTTCTGTTTGATTAAGTTGCGGTTCGAAGTCCCTCCCTGGAAATGTTTTTGTATTCTCGTCTTCGATACCTACCTTCAGTTTCGTGGCATTTTAAGTGTATATATAGTTGTGAGTGTAAATAAATACGAAATAACAACTAAACGCCTTATGCTTGGATACCTACGCTACCATCTGATTAAGACGTCACAACCCTCAAATTTCCTTAACTGTAAAAGCCAAAATAAACATATACCCGTTTTAAAGGTAAAGCTGTCATCGGAATATAACCGTTTTCTAGTAACACATAGGCCATCATAAAGCCATAATCACTTTAATGCTGCAGCCACCGTAAAACATTTATAGCCACCTTATTAATGTAATTTAATTAATTGTCCCTCGTTTTTCGGTCAACGTATAGCGTTTGGAAAGTCGTCTATTGCACAAAACAACAATAAAATAATTGCAACGTGTTTTTTGGAAATTCTTGCAGCTTGTGTTTAATTTTACGCAAAGAACCGGGATTACAAAAATAAATGGCCGACTGAGATAAAAAAGTAAAAGCTGTGAACGAATTTAAATTTGCCCACCATTAAATAAATTTAACTTTCTTTCATATTTTATTCCTATCTTATCGTGTTGTTTGTTTCGTTAAGCTACATAAATAAATTTAAGGCTCATATGCTCTAATTTAAAGAATTTTTCAATTCTCGCCTAATGCGAAATGATCAGATTAAATAACACACATGATACTAAACATTTTATTTGTGTGATTAATAGTGTGGATTTACATAATCATACATTATTATTAATTACATATTATAAGCATAATTCTAGTTTAATTTTCGCCGATAAGCTTAAAACTATCTACTTAAGTATAATTTGAAAGATTAAATTCAATTACAAAGAAGGATAGTCTAGTGTCCTTCGCCAAACATAAAATATTAAGGACATTAACTTAATGTGTGACATTTAAAAAATGGATCAAGGGACAGTGATCCAATTAGTAGCATAAAAGGAATATATTTGTAATTTTTCGTGATATTTTAAATTAAAATTGTTAAAGAATTAATAAGATTTGATAATTCCTTAACTATTTTAATTTTGAATGTTTGTAAAATAATTTTACTAAGTAGTTAAATTTTTATTAAATACAATCAATTTCATTTAATTTTACAAGAAATTTTTCGTTAGAAGATTTTATAAATCTGTATTTTTGACGGGTTGCTAGTGGATGCTTGTGTTTTACGCAAAAAGCCGTTTTTATTTCATCTGAAAACTACATTTTTGTACGTTAAGAGAGCTTTTAAGCCTTCGTCAAGAAGTTGACATATCGTCGGTTTCAGGCTTTTTCTACTAAGATAAGGGATTTTTAGAATCTAAATTCTCTCTTATTATTATTCCTTACAGAGTTATAATTTTCAATTACTTTGATATCCAGGAAAATAGACATACACGCATTGGTTTTTGGATGCCATATTATTATTCCGTGTAGCTGTATTCTCCATTTTTCAGTTTTCAGTGCAAGACTCAAACTTCAAAAATGGAGAAGAGTAAAAGTTGGAAATGCATTGATTAAAAAACTCATTTGTTTTTTTTATGCAAAAAATTGCTTAAACATGGGATGATGACCCTTAAAAGACATCATCAAAACTAACCCTCTCTAAAGCAGTGGTTCACAAATATTTAGCTCACGGAGACCTTTTTTACCACATGCTTAGCCAGGGAACCATTTTCTTACCACATGCCACCATGGAACATTTTTTTACTATATGCTTAGCCACGGAACCATTTTCTTACCACATGCTGCCACAGAACCCTTTTTTTACCACATGCTGCCACAGAACCCTTTTTTTACCACATGCTGCCACAGAATCCTTTTTTACCACATGCTTACCCTCAGAACACTTTTTACCATGCTTAACCATGGAACCATTTTTTTACCACATGCTTAGCCACGGAACCCTTTTGTTACCACACGCTTTGCACGGACCACTTTCTTACCACATGCTTAGCCACGGAACTCTTTTCTTACCACATGATTAGTCACGGAACCTTTTATTACCACATGCTTAGCCACGGAACTTTTTTTTACCGCATGCTTAGCCACGGAAAGACACTTAATGCATATTTAAGGAAAACCCACAGAGCTATTATTTATCACTACTTTGGCAAAAACATAAAAGTAAGCAATAAATATATCAGTATACAAGGTAAGCAATGCTTTTTGATTGGTGCTTGATATTGGTTAAATGCGATTAGTTAACTGTAAGTGATTGTCAAGGCATGAAATTACGGAACTTGCAGATTTTCTCGGAATTGTCGTCAATGTTTTACAAATCGTTTGCAGAACCTCTGGACTGTCGTCGCGGAACCTTGACGTTCCACGGAACACATTTTGAGAAGCACTAGTCCAAATGTTAATGACTTTATTGTACTCTTCCATATTTTTTATATGTTACTAGCCTGGAACATAAATTTGAATTTGAACCATAATCTTAGCTTTTCATATTTCCAGCCATTAGTTTTTCGAATGGCATAGTCGAAGAAAAATTTTAACTAAGTTTCTTTTCTTTTTCTATAAATTATGACGTGACAACCAGTATCTTGACATTGTGTCAAATTTATTCGATGGCTATGCCTCTGTATCTCTTCTTCAACACCTTTTTAAGTTTAATCAATGGGGTAGGGGCTCTACTGATATTGAAATGTTCATATCTTAGAAAAGTATCTACTCTCTCTCTCTCTCTCTGAAGTTAGAAGTATTCAGACACCAAGAATGAAAAGACAATTACACTTATCAGCCAAAATCAGTATATTAGCAATCCAATCAACATGTCAATTGCTAGATAATACTTTTCCATTTCTTAGTGTTATGGCATGACAAAATTATTTTTAAAAAATTTGTTACGTGACTACCGTATTAGAAAAAAATCGTGGATTTACTAGTTAGTAGTTACGAGCGATTCATTATACTCACGTATCTTAAAAGAACAAAAATTTACGTGTTGTAAAATACTATATACCTACAAATTACCGGCTAGAATATAAGCTCAAGATCTGTCCAAAAGTAAAAGAGTTTCTTTAAGTTTCTTAAGAAAAAAATACAGGAAATTGTTGCCTTCTGTCCGGCTTTCAGCTTGGACTTGTTTTCAAAGACACGCCACAGAAATTCAAAAACGCCTTTAGAAATTTTTCGAGAAAAAGCGGAGGCAGTTCTTTCGAAGTTGCACATGTTTTTGATCTTACATTACTGTAGGCTACAGTGTAAGTTTTTAAAGAGCTAAGCTTCCAATTCTGGACAAATTTCTGAAAAAAAGTACCATTATATTCAGTCGAAATATTTTACATGCGACTATTGTTGCACCGTTTTCTAAATATTCCATGTACAAATTGCCTTCATAATGATTATAGACATATGGCAACTGGACTCTTTAAGCTTTGCTTGGAGAAATTGTTCTTGTCCATGAAGTGTGGAACTTCCATGATCCATGCCATACGAATCAAGGTACCCGTGTTTCTTCCTAAAGAAAAATATTACGGTATTCCTTGGATAAAGCCTCTTCCTATATCAGCATCAGATTAACGTTAGGAAGTTTGTAGAGGCTATTAGTACATGAGCTTGCTTCGCCCATGTACTAATAATCTACAAACCGCTCAAAGTTGTCTGATTGCTTTTATTATATTTATGTCAAGCGGTGTTACCCATCATAACGTCTATTCTCCTTTTTTCCTGAAATTAATTCAATGGAAAAAATTAGTTCCATAACATATAATAAATAACAATTTGTTGTACATGTTATCAAAATTAAAGCTCCTAATAATAACAACTATATTGTTACCCTCCAACATCAAAAAACAAAATTACAGATGTTATATAACACAATAAAAATCAGTCCATAACATATAATAAATAACAATTTATTATACACATTATCAAAATTAAAGCTACTAATAATAATTATATTGTCACCTTTCAACATTAAAAACAAAATTACAGATATTATATTACACAATAACTTGTCTGTATGTATGTTAAAAAAAAATTCTGATATAATTATCTGTATGTAAATCTTATATTGCTCAAGGTTTGTAACAGATAATGCATCTCTCTCTTGAGTTGAATAAAATTATTATAATAAAAAAAAACATTCAAAATTATAGACGATGTGTTGAAAATTGGAAAAGCATTATATACGCTTCAGCACATGTCTATTGCCATCATATAGCTGTTCTTCAGAGAAATGTCATTGTGATCGCTGGGTGTCAGTTTCCAATTGTTTTAATGTATAAGTCATGATAAAGTAAAATCATATTTATAAATGGCCATATTATAATATAGCCATTTATAAATATGCGATATTATACTATATGTGTTTTATATATGGCTACCATTAAAATACAACCATTTTACAATAATGCAAACCCCCATAAATATACAACCACTTTAACTATTTAGTTACCATGAAAAAGTAACTTTGTGTTAATAATGTAAACCTCCTTAAAAGTATAGTCATTTTAATAGTTAAGCCACTACATGCGTATGATCACCAATTCGTCAGTACATATGAAAATACAGGGCGGCCATAAAATAACTTAACCTAGTATAGACGCTCTAGAGCGATGAGGGAAATAGATATCGCCAAGGGATTTGGAAGGTAGCTTAATTTGACCATGGGGAAGCGATTTTAATTTAGTTTCAAATTTCACCACCAGGAGGGAAATGTGGCGCTTCCGAGGCCATAACTGTTTTCAGCCGATGTGAACATTCTAAATTTTATAGACAGGTTTTATTTTTGCATAAGGAACGTGGTTTTGTGCAAATGAACGAGATTTGCACACCTAAAGCGCCATTTTCCCCTGGTGGCGAAATTTGGAATTAAAATAAAATCGCTTCCCCATGGTCTACGTAAGCTAACTTCCAAATCTCTTACTGATATCTCTGTTCATCATAGCACTTTAGCGTCTAGAATAGGGTAAGTTATTTTATGGCCACCCTGTATATCCATAAAATTGAAGAGGAAATTTGGACGTAAAAAAAAATCGCTGAAAGCTTCGTTGAATCCATTTGCATAATTGCTTACCATGTTAATGCAAAACGGAGTTTTTAAGCTCTCGTTTTATTTATAACACTTGAGAAGTTTTACATCTGTGATTGCGACTCGCCAAGATCATTACCAAATGCAAAAAATCGCAAACAGTCTTTCTTTTAGGAGAATTTGGCAAGTTGTTTAATTTTTCGCGAAGCTCCAGGATTACGAAACAAAATGGTTGACTGCGCCGAAAATGATGTAAATCTAGGAGAGTGAATTTAATTTGTCCATGTTAAATAAATGTATCTTTTACAAAAAAGAATTCTGTACTATTATATTGTATGTTTTATTAAGCTATAGGAGTAAATATACGACTCCAAAGATCCAATTTTAAGATATGCTAGAAATACAATTGATATATATATATATCCTCTTATATTGCGGAATAATCTGACTAAATAATTTAAATGTCTTCGGACCTTTTATTTGAATGATTAATGATATATAATTTTGCACAATCAGATTATATTACTGATTGCATTTTAAAACATGTTAGTCGTATTACCAACTGTTCAATAAACTTAATAATTTATTATTTTGTACGCGTTCGCGGACTAGGCCGCATAGACGGGAAGTGCCAAAGGTTTTCTTCTCTAGGTTATCCACATTTTGCATTTAGGAACTTTCTGATTGACACATAATGTTAATAATGTTGCTTGTATGCAGAGATGTAATTTGGAAAAGTTGTCCGACCGAGCGGAACTGTATTTCCAGAAGAGGTATGGCGAAGCCACAGTATTGTAGTACCGATCCTATCCTCCATGCGAAGAAGTATGAGTGAGAGGTGATATGATACATGGCGGAGTTCCATGAAGTGAGGGAAGGCAGGCGAAACCAGATGAAGTTTGATGAAGAAGGGCAAGAACCGGTGAACGATGAGGATGAAAATAAACGGTAAAGTTGAAGAACCACCAGGCCGAACACGCAAGACACAAGGGCATACAGCGACAAGCACGAGCGGACGCGGAGAGGGCGCCGAGGGAACAGCAAAGCACCGAATGACAGGCGAAGGACACCAGAGCTTGAACAAGAGAGGCACCATAGACGACAAGGATGAACACGAGAGGGAAGAGACGAGCAGAAGCAGCCACGGATCACGAAGAGAAGCACTGCCGAGTATTCTGATGTAGTACTTGGAAGCAGACACACGGCCGTTGCAACAGGAAACGCTGGGGGAGAAAGCGGCGAAGTGGATGGATCAGAAAAAGAAATTAACCCGACTAAATCAGATCCATCGCGTCAAGGCAAAACCAGAGGCAGTAACCAGAGCAATAACCTTGGAGTCGAGACAAAGAAAGGGGCAAAATATAAAAAATGAAAGTGAAAAAATGAAGGGAAAGGAAGAGCAATGTGAAGAGCGTCCTCTCTCTCTGAGAACCAGAGCTGGAATCGGAATTCTGTTGATGTTTGTTGTTGTTTTGTGTGCAGAGATGTTTTGGAAAGGTTGTCCGATTGAGTAAAAATGTATTTCCGAAAGAGGTATGGCGAAGCCATAGTGATGTAGCACCGATCCTACACTCCATGCGATGAAGTGTGGTGATGATAGGGGTCCGAAGCTAAATGTAGCCCCCAACATCGGAGAGAAAACGGAAGACAGCTGGAAGAACAGCGCACAAGGAATTCTATTAAAATCTGTTGAAAACGTTTTTGACAATATAATGATTGGGTTATTGATTTACAAAAAGGTTGCTTATGTTATTGTTTATATAGGTAATAGAGAAAAAATGAAACATCGGTTTGACTAGTCCAGACCACCCAAATGTATTCAGGCATAACACAGTCGAAGTCTATGACATAGAAGTGCATAATTAAAATTATGTTCTGGAAACAACTAAATACTAAGTAATACACAACATTAGTAAAAAACAATATGGGAAGCAAAAAGTACAAATACATGCTAAAACGGACAAAGCCTCACCAAAACACATTAAAATAATTATACATTATGATTAAAATGTGCAGCCCTGAGCAAAAGTACGAAAGTAAAAATAATTAGCAAGGTAGCCGAAAGGTGCCAAAAAATATATAATAGCAAATTTACAATACTGAAGAGACAAGACACAACTACAGATTAATTATAATATTATAAATGAAAGCTATGTAAAATAATGAATACCAAAAAATTAAAAACTGTGCATTCAAAATTAGTATTCACGTAAAACAGCAACAAGACTGGACGAAAATGCTTGTGGCAATTGCCATAATTATGGACGTTCTATGGAAAGCTGGTGCATATACAAATTTATGAATCGTGTGTAGAAGGGTTACGTGGTAGCACTTAAAATAATAAATGGTTAAAGAGCGTGTTAGGACAATTTTGTTTGAAGGAAAATCTTGACATGAAGGTATAAAGTTATGTTAATAAAATAATAAATAATAATAAATAGAAATAGTAAATGCTAACTCCCATCATTACCCTGCACAAAAACAACCCATTTTAAACACCCTTATACATCGTGCTCATAAGGTATGCGATGCTGAACACCTGAAGTCCGAGTTGTCTTTTCTATCCAAAACATTTCTCATGAACGATTACTCTAAAAGCGCTATTAATCAAGCCATGAGAAAACAAATTGGTTCGATGTTCACTACCTTGGCATCAGTGGTATCCAACAAAACTGAATTTAAATTTGTGGCTTTTTTGCCCTATGTTAAAAATACTACAGACAAAATTGGACGCATTTTGGCCAAACAGGGTATTAGACCTGTTGTTCATTCCACCGACAAACTCAGTGATATTTAAAAAAAAACCAAACAACCCAGAAATCTCCTTAAAACACTCGGCGTTTATAAAATTCCCTGCCAGTGCAGTAAAAGTTATATAGGACAAACTGGTCGTGCAATTTGTATTCAACTTAAGGAATATGAACGCCATGTTCGCTTGCAACGAGCTAACAAGTCAGCGGTCGCTCAACACGCCATTGATTATAAACATCAAATTCTTTTTTACGATACCTCAAAATGTCTTATTACAAAGTGAGTATTCAAGGTTGGGGGGGGGTTGAAAATGGTGGCCGGTGGCGGTGGTTATCCCCAAAGTAAGCACTACAGACGCGCCAAACCGTTCGTTAAATGAACAAATGGATAAGTTTGCCCATCTATAATAGGTGAGAAGATCTCTTGAATGAGTCTGTAATCGATCTGACACACCACTAATAAGCATTGTATATTCTAGAGTCCCTAGAATTATAGGCCGATGCATCGGCCGCCATTTTGTTGTACAGTTTCGGAGTAATTTACTTTGGCGATAAAGGTTTTCCGCTACAGCGCAATGATCGCTATTTTTGCATAAAAATAATCAATAATTCGCGAGTATTCCACGAATATAAACATGGGCACAGCTTTTAAAATTACGCCAATAAATACAATTTGCAATGATAAATTAGGCATCAAAATGCCTGATGTGCTAGCTCCCTTTACATAATAGCCTTATTACATTCACTCCCCAGCGAAAAATTTTAATTTTTGCGATAAATATATCTCATATTTTAATTTTTGCATCATTTACATATTTTTTTCGTGTCTCGTGCTGTTTTCATATACAGAAGCATTTAGGGGAAAGGAATATTCCATGCTCTGATTGGTTGCTTTCAACCTGATCTATGAAGGTGTGGCCTAGAGCGATGACGTCATTACATTTCAACTATTCAGGCATAATGAAGTCCATCCAAACGGACAGCGAGGGGTTCACTCCGAAGCGGGGAGTGTGGAGGGGTCTCCCTCACTAACCGTTCTCTGATTCAGGTAAGAGTAATTTGTTTTCAGGTGTGTATTTTGTAAAAAGTAAGTAACTAACCTTGTAAAAAATTTTTATATATAGGCCACACCCTTAGATTAAAAATATATCATTCATAGCAACACCCTCAGGTTAAAAGCAACCAATCAGAGCATGGAATATTCTTCTTCCCAAATTCACTTTTTATACACTTCTAATGTATTTATGTCTATATTCGGCTGCAGTTATGAAATAGTTCGTCATAAACGGGCAAAATGTATTTCATCATTAGGTTTAGATAAGAGAGTAAATTTTATTTAAATTTGTATTTTAACAATCTAAATATTGCGTTCTGCATTAAACAAAATTAGCTTGATTTAAGCTTCGCGTAAAAAGAGGATCATTGAAAGCTTTCCGAAGTCTGTATTTCTGACAGGTTATTAGCGAATGCTTTCGTTTTGCGATGGAAAGCATTCTTACATTATTTACAGGCGATGCCTTTATATGCTAATAGAGACTTTAAAATTCCATCAACAGACTGACATATTGTCAAACTGAGATTTTTTTTTTTCACTGGAGTAATGGGTTTCTAGGAGGTATTTTTTTCTCATTATTATTTTTTACAGAGTAATGGTTTTCAATTATTCTAATCTCGGAGAAAATGGAAATCTATGCATGGATTTTGCTAGATACCTTATAATTAAGCCATGTAGTTATGTCTTCCTTTTTTTCGTTTTGAGCGTAAGGAATTTTTTTAGCTTTAATTTCAAAACGTTCGAGGAACAGAAGTTAGAAAAATATTGATTATAAAATTCAATTTTCTTTCTCATGAGAAAAATTTCTGAAGACAATTACATGATAGTCTATCAAAACTCTTCTCTCTCTCTCTCTCTCTCTCTCTTTCTGCCTGTCTATGTGTCTCTCTTTTTGATTGATTATTTTTTTTTATTCTTAATCAGTGAAAAGAAAATGATGACCTACTATAGTTATTTAACTTTATTCTACATAAAATTGAATTTAAAAAACTTAGAAATCCTCACCACCCTCAGCTATATTGTATATTTAAAAATTCATATAAAAAGGAACGAACCATGCTTTAAAATACTGAATTGCTTGCGACCCAAATGTGGTAAAAATACTTTCGATTTGCTTCACGTTTAGTATTTTCGATTTAGTATTTTGAAGCAAACTCAAATATAGTATTTTCCTTCGGGTACTTTCGTTATAAAGCATTGTATTCGTATAAGGCGTTAAAATACTAAAATAGAAGACAAGAAAAGTATAATGATTTTTCCTAAGACCTTTCTTTAGGGAAGAAAAAAGAGAAATCTTGCAAATTGGTTATTCTTGTCTTGCTTTAATCCTCCCTCTTATCCTTTTCGAAGAGGCACCCTCCTAGAAAGTAAAAAACGACTTTAGAAAGTGTCACCAAAAATCGAACGTACTTTAAAAACACATTTTTACCGATTATGCCTTACTGTAGGCTATGGTGAAAGTTTCTGTATAGGATTGGGGATTTTCTCCTTCGTCTTTCCTAATTACAAGAGTTTTATTAATCAACCGCAATTAGTTCTTTGATAAGATATTTTTTCAATTTTAGTTAATTTTTTCGATGTTTATAAAAAAATTCCTGTAGTAATGTTTTTTCCATGTCAACCCAGTTCTGCTTGACTGTTCTATGTAAGAGGAGAATGTTTATATGATGTCATTTCACAATGCACGCAACTTTATTATTTAATGTCGTCCTTTTGACATTAAATAAAATTTTAAGGGGGAGGGATTGATATACTTAAATGCACAGTTAATCTTCTGTCATAATGTGCAACTATTTGCCCCAATTTTGGCTAAATTTGTTGATGTTTGTATAAGGAAGTCTGACTTGTCTAAAACAATGATGTATCTGACGTCAAGCCTGCAGATTGGCTTGGCAAAATATGGGAACATGTCTTACAGTTTCATTTGCATGAAAAGTAAATTGTGAAAGATTATCCATGATACGCCACAAATAAGAAATTGCGTATCATTCATGTCAGGCCAATTTATTTCGCTATCCATTGGAGTTTGACTTCCTTTGTCAGTTGGCTTACTTTAAAGATACTTGGCGAGAAGTTTAAGTAACGCCAGCATCTATTAAAGGAAGCCAGTTTCCCCATAACCACGGGCAACGCTTTCGAAAATAGGACTGAGAAATATCGGATTCCTTTTACTAACTTTTCGTATCAATCGACGCCAAATTTTAACGCTGTGGCTAGTTAATTAGTAACCTTTCCTTAGTGGCGCAGTTGGCCGATTTGTTTGGCATCGTTTACTCCTGAAGTTTGCTAAATTAATAAAAGGTCACACAACAATAAAGGCAAAAATGAACTTCAGAAGTTTTAAAACAAAAACACCCGGATTATTAATTGAACAAAAATTAATTTTTAATTTATTAGTTATTGTATTTATAGCATGCCAGTATCCAGAGGGGGGGATCTTTGGTAACCCCCAGAAACTGAATTTAAGGGAGTTGGCTGGCCTTGCATGATGTGATTTTATCATTCAATACATATAATATATATCATTGATATGTATATATATGCATGATTTGTATGTATCATTCAATACACATATATTCAATACATATCAATACATGCAGTAAAAATTTTTGAACGCCCCCCCCCCTCCCCGCAATTAAATCCCAGCTACGGTCTTGATTTATAAAGAAGATTACTTTAATTTTTTCTTACGTCAAATATAAATCTGTTAATTCTTATTTACTAACAACGGTTACTTCTAATGCTTTGCTTATAACACCCAACTCCTCAACGAAATTTCCGTTATAAAATCTATTTCATCCACTTTGTCACAATGGGCTGCAAATCTTCATTTTATATGTGGTACATTTTTTCTACGTTTTCATACCATGCATGGCTGATGAGTCAATACAATGAATAGACTAGACAGCTTACAAATAGTAACATATCGGTTCAGTATATTCAGTATTTATTATTTTCAGGGATAGATGGGCTGATATTTACGTTTGATACTACCCTTGTCAGTAGTACAGCCAGCCGAAACCCATGGGAAAGTTCAATTGGCTACTAAGCCACAATCATTAAAGCCAAAATATTAATCGCCTTTAAAGCCAAAATCTTTGATTGATACATTAATCAGGTATACTTTGTGTACATGATATTATATTGATAAAATATAATATAAAACATTGTGATCTTAGTCGATAACCCAGTTCGCAATAAAATGCTAAAGACATCGTGAAACTGCAACTTAGTCTTTCACCATGAAATACCGCATGCATCCACACAAGCACATATTTTGCGGTTTGTATTTAAAAGAAAAAATATTTTAAAATATTCTTAGAAAAATTGGCAACATTTCGGATTCCTTTTACGGCGCGTATCTAGTTTCCCTTGAAATAACAATCACAAAATTAAATTTCCTGAAACTAGCTGGCCGAAACGCAAATTCTTTACAGAGTCCTAGAATAAAAGAGCCGGGGGAGAAAATTTTTGCTAGGATTCAGAAATGCGTGAAATTTCGGAAGTATGTAAATGCGACGTTAAATTGTTTGAAACGGACGGTTCCAAAACTAAATTATATTTGAATAGAATTTTAAGATGAAAAGATAGTTACAGAGCCATTTAGAAATAGCTTAGTTTTTGCTCCTTTCTTTCTGGAAATACAAATTGAAATTTGGAGAAATTGAATTGCGGATCCGATGCATTAAAAGAAAGTGGCAATAGCAGTTTTAGAGACCGACGAATTTAAAATATTCCATTTTTTCCCTTGTCGTTTACTTTCTGTTCGTGGAACATTACTTTTCGTCATCCTTTACATAATTTCGATACGGAAATGGATCCTAGCGTGCTTTCGGGTTTTCAGTTTTTTAAAAAATACCGTTCTTCACATGCAAAAAAAAACATTACGGTATTTTCAGACGCAACAACGATTGGCTAAAACATTGAGTTTGTTTTTACAATCAAATCTAAAACATAACCTACTTAAGATTTTTGTTTTTGTTCTTTAATACCCAACGTTCAACATTCTGTACAAAAATTGAACGAAACGGATAAACAAGGTTGTTTAGAAAATATTGAGATACCGACCACGTTTGTACACTGTACTGACAAAAATATTCATACATCTAAATTTAAAAGCAATAAAGTTTTAGTTATCCAAAATCAGTATGTTTTTTGTAGGATAATAAGGAGGAGCTTTGCCCAATATTACTGCAGCTATCCTTATGGGAATGCATTCTATCACAAGATCTGTAGGAGAACACCCCTATATTTCTTATACAAAGCACCTGCCTGGAAGTTCTGTAACCAAAGCTCTGGCAGCAAAGATTAGATGAAACATTGTCACTCATTGTACGGATGTTATACAAGGTTTAATGACCTATAAGCCATTGTTTTAGTTGGCCAAATGTCCTCTTCAATTTCTTATCAATTTCAGTTTTGCACCAAGATTGGACCCACGACCTGCTTTTGCTCACTTTCATCATGGACACAATGAAACAGATCATCCAAGGAGAAGCATACACGGTTTACTGTTGTTTATTTACTTTGAAGACACGTTGTGCAGCATTAAAAATAACTGAGATCACACAAAATTAAGAGCTGAAAAGTTTAATTAATCATTGATACACGTTTTAATAGCCATGAATTATCATCGGTTATTAATACAATTAATACAAAAAAATACAAAAAATACAGCACAATGCACGACGTCAAATAACGTTGCATAAACCGGCGATTACAAATAAAGGTACAATAATGTAGTCGGAGAGGTACAGAAAATAAGCTGCAGGGCTATAGTAGAGTCTCTGGTGGTGGAGTTATATTTTTAACTAGCGGTAGCACCTAACCATTGACCGTAGTATTCACATTAGCGACTGTGTATATGGCATCAAACTTTTACCATTTGCTTATGAGAAAAAAATGAGAAAATGCTCAGCAAATAATGAAGACAGATACGTGATGACTAAATAAATGGAACAGATAATTTTTGCAGTGAAAATTTCATTAACTTATTGTGGTATTTAATCAAAGGATAAGAGAAGCAGTTTGTGATTGAACAAGAGTAACTGAATTTTTTGATAATGCAAAATGATAATCTGAAAATGGTGGCCGAGCAAGAGGCATTATGTTTCCAGCTGCAAGTGTTTCCAGGAGGGAGAATGAGGGCAATAGAATCCAAAAGATGAGGAAATAAAGAAGAGGTAGAATCTCCATTTGGGGATCAGAGCTCTTAACGAGATGTAGTTGAAGGACCCAAATTGGATTACTTAAATCGTACAACATCATAAATTAAAATAACGTAATTTATAAGTAGAATAATTAAAATATTAATAATTAATTCATGTTTAATTAATAATAATATAAGAGGAATAAATATAATAGGTTTCCATCTTCTAATGCTTATTCTTGCCATTATTTATTGTTTGTTTGGCTTTTTTATGGCGCAAGAGCATCTGGGCTATACTGCGCCCATTATTTATTGAGTGCTTTTTTTTCAATTTGGCAAATCTCATGAGCAGACAATGTAAAAATTCGGTCAACTGCGCCATAAAAATAAGAAGAAATAAAAAATTAATAATAAAAAAGAAAGAAAGAAAGGAGGAAGGAAGGGAGGGAGAAAAGAAAGGAAGAAATAAAAAAAGAAAGAAAGAAAGAAGGGAGGAAGGGAGGGAGGGAGGGAGGAAAGAAAGAAAGAAAGGAAGAAAGAAAAGAAAGAAAATAAGGAAGGAAAAGGGGAGGGGAGAGAGAGAGAGAAAGAAAGGAAAGAAAGAAGAAAGGAAAGGAAGAAAAAAAGCAAGCGTACTAAATAATTAGCTATATATAGGAATAAAATTTTGCTGATACTAAAAGGAATCTGGTAGCATATCACTACGATTTTCGAAAATTGTTAGCGGTCATTACCACTGAGTTACTCTAACAAACGCCAACATAGGTGAACGTGCATCTATGAATGCCGTGTTGATCGGCAATCCATCTCCCCCTCAGCCGCCTCGGCGGCTGATTACGCTGTTCAAGCGTCCTGTCTGGGATTACAGCGCCGCCCCCGGCGGCCACCCTTCCCAATGAAACCCTTGCACAATCCTCCTCCTCCTCAATGCCAACATAGCTTAAACTTCTCGCCAAATATCTCTTCAGTAAGCAAGTGACAGAGGAAATACCATCCCCACAGATAGTCAACTAAATTGGCCTGACATGAGTGATACGCAATTTATTATTTGTGGCGGATCAAGAACACATTTCCACAATTTACTTTCCATGCGAATGAAACTAAAAGATATATTTCCTATATCTCGCCAAACCGATTTATTGATTCGGCGTTAGATATTTCACAGTTTTATGACCTGTCACATTTCATTATACGAACACCGCCAAACCGAGAAACCAAAAGTTTTGGCTGAAAATTGCGATGCATGAGTATGAGCTTTAATGAATGTAGGGTTGCTGTATTTGCACATGAAATTTTGCTTCCATCAACGTTTTATTTAATGTCGATATGGCAATGTGAAATAATATTTACATATGTTGTTCAATTGACAGCACATTAATATCTCGTTGATTATTATAATAATTAGCCAGAAATAGCTGCGTTGACATGAAGAAAGATGGCGGCAGTGACAGGATGTGCAATCGAGGGTTGACATGAATACGTTTCCCATCTAACGTCGTTCGTGTCAGCGGGATTCAATGAAATCAGAGCGATATATTTATTGCTACACAGATACCGTTGTTGTCCTCGCCGCCGCCATTAGTATTTTTGAGTGCCCTTTGTCTTCTGATGCCCTCAGCCACTGACACTGGTGTATTCTTGGAAAGCTGCTGAGATGCTCTTTCCGATGCTATGCGTCTTCTATAATCCATGTTGGCATTTATGCGAGTTTTGGCCAACATTTAAATTTTATTTTCTTGTTTGACATTTTTTCAGTCATTGCAACTAATTAAAAGTTATAGAGTGTGCATGAACCACATAGATCTAATCAGGATATATCGTTTGAAATCAAAACTAGAAGTGTAGCTGCTCGGAGTCATGAGTTATAAAGATTGGAAATTTCCGCAGAGGCCCAAAATGTCAATTTTGTGTAGAGCCACGCCACTCGAGTACTGCGCAAGCGCGGTAGCAACAATATTTTGGTGGGGAACCTGGCTATATGCTGGTTACAATGATAGCAAAATCAGTCTAGTCGGAACTATCGTTTTAGAGTTATTCAATGGTTTTGGATACAACAACAAACGTTACATCAAATTTCTGAGCCTTCATCCAGTATTGGAGTAATTTTACAGAGTCACGTCAAAAAATAAAGGAAGTCGTTACAGGGATTCTTAATTAACGTCGAAAAAATTAACAAAAATTGTAAAAAATTAAATTTGTTTTCAGTCATCAAAGAACTAATTGGGGTTAATTAATTAAACCCTTGTGATTTAGAAGAGAAGAGGGGAAGTTTGGAGAAAAGGTTAAAAAAATCTGGAGTGTTTCTTTTGGGAAATTTCGCCATTTAAATGAAACTTAGTTTTTGGCATTCGAAGACACCAAAAGGATTTAAAATATTTAAATGTATTTAAATATATATCTATTTTTGCTCTTTCCATTCTTTCCAGAAATGTCGATGTTTTTCTTAATACATACACGTATATAATCAATTGTATTAATTATATATTTTAATTAAATATTTTAATTATATCATATAGATAATGATTGAATATAATATAATTAACATATTTCTTAATATATACACATATTATAATATTTCACGAATTTTAGACTGCAACAAACAAAACAAAAATTTTGTAAAAATGTAAGTAGGTTGTTTCATGGTATAAATTTTAGTAGTTTTCTTACAAACCACGCGCGGATGCAGAAATTTTGCAACTTACAACTCTTAATACTTTTCATTTTGATTTTCCATGCTGTAAACCCAGCACAATGATGGGGAGGGCTGATCTTCCCCATCGCCCTCCCCTTAGATCCGCCAGTATTATTTATAAACCTGGTTAAATTCCATTGCGTCATATGAAGCTGCGTTGTATATCTAATTTTGCCACATCATTCATGTTCTTCGCCGTATTGCATTCCTAATATAATGCAAGAAAACAGAATGTAAAAGTATATAAAAATAATCATAGAAGAATTACTTAATATGGTAATAGCGGAACCTTAAGTATCAAACTCTCAGTTTCTGAAAAATATCTTTTATTCCTAATAATCTTTAACCAATCAATATTTGTGATTTTGTGCAAGAAAAAAAAAATTTTCCACCAAATTGGATTGCTTACCCGATTATATGTCATCGTTTCAGTGACCAGATGTACAGTAAGGGAGAAAACGATATTCTATTTTCGGATTTTTCATCATTACGGAATTGAGGGTAATGAGAGATGGTGCACAATTGAACGTGCACCAAGTTGTCTAAACATGGCCTGTTGAACGTGCACCAAGTTGTCTAAACATGGCCTATTGAGCAATACGCCCACTGCTCATCGGATCAGTATAAAGAACCATATCAACCACATAAAAGACACATTCCTTCACTAGAAGGCAGTTTGTCTTCAAGAGAACATAATCAGTCATTGTCTTAATCTTCTCGGCAGGCTTTCAGCCAGTGTAAAAGGTCAACTGGGGCCAGGCAAAGAGCATATAGAGCACAGGGTACCCACGGATTGTTTTATATACGTGTAAATAGCTCGATGGGGAAACTGTGGCTACGCTCTTGATGGCCTTGGCTTGGTTACAGGTTTGGTTCTCGGTGACAAAGAACCCCCCCTTTCTTCAATGATCGCTTTCATAGAAGGATGCGCACAAGACACTATTATCACTGGCAACGCATAAGCGAACTTCTTCTTCTATAGCAATGTTTCTTGATGTGTGGTCTGATGGCAGTCCATTAAGCGCAATGTTTTTCAGATAGTATGTTTTAAAATTTTCTTCAGGGATAGTTCCTTGAACTTCCTCATTCAGATGATCTGCGAAAAGTAAACAAATACTTAAAGCAATCTGTGAAAGACCGAAGTTTGAGAAACGCTGCTGTGTAGGGCTAAATTTATCCCTTTCCCCCCTGGATCTTCGACGACAAGATGGTGTTGATGAAACACTAGAACATCCTGCTGACATGGATATGATTTACATCGCAGAGAACTTTTTTGCCCCTTGTAAATTCATAAGGTCTCCTATCCTTCCTAGACTAAAGGATTTTGCTCCTGTCTGCTTAAAAATCCTTGTCGACAGCAAGCTTTCATTACTGCCATTCATTCCATCTTCACCAGGTTGGAGCGTCCTCTATGAAGCTTCATGTCAGCCCAATGTTCCTTTGTTCCTGCTCTTGTTAATCTCCATAACCATTGCCACACATTCTAAACGTTCCTCTTACCCTTAAAGCCTGAATCCGTCAACTAAATCATGGTCTTGACTGTGGTCACTCACTTAGCTTTGACCTCCGGTCAGATATCTTCACCTATTGCGGCCACAGCGACCCTTTCCTGGGAATATAAGGTCTCACCTACGGACACCTTTCCATATTAATGAACACACAAATAATAAATCAAATATTGGTTCCATAAAGTCAAGAACAACAATCATTTTCATTTTTTTTTAGAAATTGAAAAAATAAAGGGCATAAAATATCGATACACCACTATCGTGCAGTCCCGAAGAACGCCGCAGAATACTCGAAACCTATATTAATAATTTTTATTTAGTTGGCTTGAATGTTGGTATTTTTATTGAATTCCGAACATGTTTTTATTGATTTGTACTGCAAATTTTATTAAAATTAGAAATAAAATTTTCGTGTCGGACGAATACAATGCAGCGCGTTCTGGTTACCGTTATTGATCTAGTTTAAACTTGTCTTACTTGTTAGTTATTCTACTTGTCATTGGTCAATCTGAACGTTCGTAAGGGTAAAATCTTATATTTGATATTTATGATACGTATTAGAAATTTTGTTATACAGTCGACTCGGTTAGAATAATATTTAAGGAATCACTGAAATTTTGACATTAACCAATAAATAATTTTAAAATGTCAGTATATATAATAGTAAACTTTGCAAATGATATTAATAGCGATAATATGCACTTCCATTTTAACAACATACCTATTGTGGGAAAAAATACAGACTAATGCAATAAGAAATCAAATGTTCAAATATGACAAGTTAAAACTGCACAGTAAAACAACACATTCCATATACAGTAAATTTTATAAAGAGAAAATGGTTCTAATGTAGAATAATATATAGAAAAATTCCGTAATTTTAATATAGAATAATATATAGAAGAATTACGATTAAACAAAATAAAATGGTTGATCTGATTTTGGATGTGCAAATGTTCGGATAGACCGGAAATTAAATTTTGAATGCAAAGAGACTACAATA
Organism: Dysdera silvatica; assembly: GCA_006491805.2. Lineage (NCBI taxonomy): Eukaryota > Metazoa > Arthropoda > Arachnida > Araneae > Dysderidae > Dysdera > Dysdera silvatica. The sequence goes on along the minus strand of QLNU02003225.1, from coordinate 28,089,459 downwards.
TTAATCCAAACATTATTAATTACATACTAATAAGCTACTATATTGATAATGATAAATTGTCCTGCAATCGTCCTTGCCAAGAATACCGGCACTCGACTGAGCGCCACATTTAATTTTATACTAACCACAAAAATATCATTGACAAGTGGTAAGAATCCACACTTTCTTTCAACTCCGCCTAGAAATACCTTCTCAAATTCACCTCACAAATTATTTCCACTTCCCTGGTGCTTTCCACTTTACCATAAACAGTTTTCTTCTGGTTTCCTGACGCTTTCTCACAGTTTCAGTTCCTTCGGAAATTTGGCCGCATGTCGACCAACGCGGTATCACAAAAATAATCGCTTTTTTCAAAAAATCATCGCAATGGCAACTCTGCAACTATGTGAATGGAAACAACACTCTTGATTGTTGACATTTTAGTTTCGTGTATTCTCGAAGAAGGGCGACTGACTTGTTCACCAGAAACAAATTGATTTTTGTTAATAAATCATTGTAGTATGGTTTTAACGTTGTTTTAAATGTATGTAATATATCATTGACAAGTAAAGCTTTGATTAGCTGTAAGATATTTTGATGATCATCATAATATTGACCATTTGTCGATATAATCATAAATGAAATAATCATTATAAATAAAATAATCATAGCCAACCGCTAAATGTAACTGCAGTCGTTATTATGAATATGTCATGTTTATAGCCAGCATAAAAAAACTTTAGTGATACAGGTAAAATTGATTCGATTAATGTTGACGAAGTATTGATACATGGATTATCGATATGATAATAATCGTCGTTATATTAACTATCGACACGATGCCAGTATATGTAGTAATGCTCTCAATATACATTCTGAAGTAAACGATGTCGAATTAAGGTTTTTATGGGCCCTACATATGAAGGACAGAACGGGCCCCCGAAGAATGTGGCCCTCGTGATTTTCAGCCAATAAATCGTGAGATTTCTTTAACGTTCACTGTCCAAAATATTCAGGTTTGTCAAAAATGAAAATTTCTCAGACATTTTTGTAAATAGATAAGATTAAAATGACAAATTTGACATCATGCTCGCGGCAAAGCTTTCCTGGTACATTATTAAGATTACGGCGACCTATTCACGACCGAGCAACGAGTATTCTTTCGCAGATTAACGAAAAATTAGATAGCCCTCAACGTTATTAGGCTATTTATCGCCTAATTTGGAATGCAGAAAAACGCGGTTGCCAAAATTCCAGGCGCCAAATTTCCCGCCAAGCGAACAAAGTCCTCTGAGTGGTCAGTTACTTGAATGACGTCAGCGCTCGCTATAATGATTCTTTTTCCTAAATTTAATAAATACCAGATTTTAATTGCACAAGTATGCCTATGTTTTATGTATTTGAGCATTATTTTAATGTTTTATGTCCGAAATGTATCTTCTATTAACTCTGTTAACGTAAGAAAGGGCGAATTATATCGCAGCGGCGGAATCATGCTGCTTTGCGCCTTGTCAGTGCACCAGTGTTAGCTTTGCCGCTAGTATAGATCCCTTCGAGGCTCCAAAGTAGCGGGGCACTAGGCCCGAGTCCTAAGCCTATACATAAACCGTCATCGCATAGTAATACAGTGCCACTACACGCAGAAATAAATATAATCATTATCGGCATAACTACTGCCACTGAAATCACATCATTATCATATACGCCACCATTATTTTAGCCCCTACTCCACCATTATATTCAAAATAATCCTTTTTTTTATCCATTATCAATTTATTTTGTTGACTGATATAGCTGTTTCTGTGTTACGTTTATTTATAATTAAAAATAATAAGTAAAAGTATATAATCATGAGTTTAAGGAATGAGGGCACTCATTTAAAAGGCTACAAGAAATTACAAAAAAGGTTGAGATTCATTAAAAAAAATAAAATATTAATGTTTTTAGCGACTGAAAACTTTAAAATATTTTGAAAAAAGGAAAACATTTGATGCTTTAAAGCGGGTATAAAATTTACATTTTGTTAAAGAAAATATCCAAGAAAATCTTTTACAAAAAATAGACAAGCTTTTTAAAAAATAAATTTCAGAAACATCTGGAGTGGATTAAAAATTGAAAAGCAGTTTGAAGGGATTAAAATTAATCCCGAAATTTGCGCTAAAAGTCGCTTGATCCTTCCCAAAAGCGTTCCACGCTCTTAAGTGCTGGTAATTAATCCTCGGAAAAGTAAACAAAAGAAACTATTAAAACAAACAAAACTAAAAAACAGAGAGTAAACAGAGTTCATAAAAATTTTTAGGCGCGTTTTAAAAATTTACATTTCATTCTATTTTCATTCTTTAAGCACAGACACCATGTCACATAAAAGTATAAAAAAATCATTCATTAAAACGTAATCAGTGATCAATTTTGTCCATCAATTATAGGTGGACAAAATTGATCAACATGCCATCCCTCTACAAAAGTCGGACTCAACGCTGTATAACGTTTCAAACTGGAGTTGTAACATTACTGAAGTTACATCCACTATCTTCACATGTACATAAGCTGCATTTCCAATCCATTTCCAATCCATAAGTCTTCATCCTGACCCTGCAGAATAGCTTATCCTTTCCATTATTGGAAACGCCTTGTTGGACGCAGATTTTACACTTTTCTTTGCGCCCACTCCTTGGAGAGTTTCTACTCTCCTTGCGCCATAAAATTTCAACTAACCAACCAATCAATTATTGCAGACATTCAACTTTTATGTGTGTGATAACAGGGAAGTCTTATAATTATAAATCTTATAAATATATTAAGATTAATAGGGTGCGTTATGTTAAAACCTTTTACATTGCTATATCCTAACCAAGGTACTTGCTGATCAATACGCTATCCTTAACCAACAAGAAAAGAGTCAATCAGTCGTCTTCATTCTAACTCCAAACAATACGAACCTTTTCAGAATTATTATTCGGTAAAAATCAGAGTCAAAACGGTAATCATGAAAGGTGTGTGTGGCACAGATAATTAAAGTGACAGCGATTCTGGAGGCCCGTAAAAAGAAAGCCTCTACAAATTCCACGAAGTTAGTGACAACAGTTCTTGAAGATGGGTCCACAAAGTGAAGAGTTGTATATTTGATGGTCCCTGGGGAAGTCATCACTTCACAAGCTTTTTTAATTTTTTTTTATATTTAGCTCATAGTATATAAAAGTGGTGACCGATATGTGGTACGTGTGCCACTTAGTGTAACATGGAAGTGTATTATGTGGCACGCCAAAAGCCGATCTTTTTTTTTAGAAAATATTTCGTTATGTGGTGTCTTCATGCGGACAGTATTTCTCTAATTTGAGAACAATCAATAACAGCAAATTGAAAAACCTCAATTAACATTTGTAAAATACATTTTCATTGTGAGTTAACCAATCTCCTGCTCAAATTGACTGCCAAACCGCTTCACAAACTCACCGTTCTAAGATTCTCTAAAACTGAACCCAGACCGAGTTCTACAATTACTTCTATAAGAGAGCGAATCTGCCTTAGAAAATCTGACCTTTATTCTCGATCACTGAACATCGCTTCAATCTGACCTTTATTCTCGATCACTGAACATCGATTCAATCTGACCTTTATTCTCGATCACTGATCATCGATTCAATCTGACCTTTATTCTAGATCATTGGACATCGATGCAACCTTATCTGGAAATACAGTGCCGCTCGCTCGAAAATTTTTTCCAACATTAACGCATGCGCACAAATTCACACACACTTTTCATTGTGAGTTATAAACGTGCGTCATGAATCGTAACGAGCTCTGCGAACGTTATAATGAAGACAATCTTCATAGAACTGAAAATAACTTTATTCTAATTTAAAAATTCAAATTTAGTACGAGCCTAATTACTTAGGCGAAAGAATAGTTTAAATGGCATGCTAGCGTTACAAGAGTCTAAAAATGACACATGCAAAAAAAAAAGGTTTGCCATCATTAAAACATTTCCTCAATTTTCTCTTAGTGCGTTTTTTCTTTCCTTCTAGTTCTTTTGTTTGATTATAAGAGGCAATTCTCTACAATAGATGATAAATTGCTCGTAAAGAAAAGAATGATTTCACGGTGCCTGCTGGGAACCGAACCCACGACCTCCTGGTATCGGGCCAAGAAGGAATTGCCGTTGGTCGGATATCAAGTGATCGTGGATTCGGTTCTCGCCAGGCACATTGAAATCATTCTTTTCCTTGCTAGTAATTTATTATTTAACATTACCACATCAACTACTGTGATGAGAAAAATTTCCCGACTTTCATAACTGCCTATATCCTCCTCTTCCACGCAGTAGCGTGCCAATTCAAAATAGATATCAAGAAGCTTTAAAGAAGATCATGTGATGCGGCATTAAAGAAAATAATTTGTTTTGATATCCACAAAATATTGGGCTTGAGACGCCTGTACTAATCTTTCCTCTGCCGTTGCTTCCATGGGAGAATGGGAGTTGCTGTCAACTTTCACAAAAATTTTGTGCAACAACTACACTATTTCATCACTTCATTTGTTTAACAGCACTTCTACCATTCTTGTCAACAGTCTTGTTAGCCTGAGACAAAACTGCTATTGATTAATTGGGCTATATCTGCTATTGAAAACCACTAGTTTTAAAGATAATAGCGCTTTGAGTAAATAAAATGAGAAACATTGTTTTTCAATTTCTGTTCGCAAATAGCAAGCCCAGCGAAGCGTAAATGACGTGATGTTTTTTTCAGATTCCAAATCAATTAATTTCCTCAAAGAACATGTCATGCGTACTTTGAGGGTCCTCTGAAAACAAAAATTGATCAACTTTTGTGAAATTAACGAGATTTATTGCGGATTTCTCTGTTCAAAGGAAACGCACATTTTTCAAGTAAAAATTGCGTTCAATAATACAGTCCTTTTCGTTGTATCCCTTTAGCTCCTAATTCCCTTTCATGTAACAAAAGCAATTGCTGCATGTGTCAAAAATAACAAATAAGCGCTTTTGTGTTTACCATTTTTTGTCATTATTCTGTCACCCAGAATACTTTCCTGAGTTATTTTAACTGGCTGGAATTTTAAACTGGTTTTTAATTTTAGAGTGAACATGCACACAAACATTTTAAATAAATGCTAATTTTCTTCGGACGTATGCAACTGTATTCTCACCAATATCCCTGGGTAATTATGGTATTTATAGCGTCGTCTTTGGCAACACCTATCTTTTTTAACTGTGAAATCAAACTGGTAATCGGAGGTGGGTAGTGGTGATGATCTTTCGAGCTGCTTGTCGATAATATGGGTCAAGGGATTGTTTCTGTTATAATTTTCTGATGGCAAAAGTGATTGTGAAATTGTGAATTTATAAATTGGTGATTGTGTTGTTACTGTGAAACTGTTTATTGCTGAACTTAGTGATTTAAAAAACTCTCCCTTGGCGAAAAAGCAGTCAGAATCCGTCATAACCTCGCCCTGAAGTGAATTCAGGGTAATTGAAGAAGAAGAACTGGTATTCACCAATTTTTTCCCCAGCTTATTCTAATTTGTTATTCTGATGTGACTGAATAATAAATAATTATATTGAATATTGAAGTGCTTTCGTGGGATATTTTATTAAAGCATTTTCATGAAATATAATTTGCATTTTCGTGTGCTGGGTGCCTGCGTTATTTAATAACAAGAGGAAGTAGCGAATTGATCTTACCGTTCTAGCAAACAGATTGACTATTTTTGGTGAACCTTGGTAATAGAATGTATTTTCTTTAAGAGGATTTCGTCAACATTTGTCACAAAAATATGTAACGAGTTCTACGTGTAATTAGAACCTGCAGTGGCTCAGTAGTAAGAGGTCCGCCTAGTGTTCTGTTAATCCGGGTTACGTGTTTCCATTCCCGGATCGATTCAGACACTTGGCGTTAAGCGGCAAAAACTAGCAATGACGCCTAGGTTGCCGCTTATCGCCCGCCTACGCTTGTACTGATTCAGGCGGCGCACATCGAATGTGATCGGAACGGTACGAGTCGCGAAGCGACGAGCGAGGGTTCTGTGGGGTCTCCCCCCAGTTCGGTCTCTGTGATTCAGGTAAGTACTGATTTATTTATAAAAATACTAAGTTATAATCAAAATACGATGCGACACATGCGCTCGCCCGTTACGGTCTAGTGAACTTTCTACTATAAGTAATCAACCGTTTAGCCGAAGCGGTTTTTTTTTTTGACGCCAAGCCTTCCCGTCGGTAAGTGTCTGAATCGATCCGGGAATGGAAAGACGCATCTTGGCTCGACTCCGAAAGGCGCTAAAAAATAAGGGCGCTTACCAACTAACCGTTCATTGCAGTCTGGTGGTTGATTTCCTAGTTCTGAAGAGATACGAATTTCTTAGAAAGACGTAAGTCCATTGCCTAACGGTAGCATAGCCGTAACTTGTTCGTCTATCGAGTATTTAACTAGGGTTCGACTCCCAATGGTATCATAGAAAATGAGTAGTTTGTCCATCGTAGTCAGGGGTTTAACTCCCTTGGTAGCGGAGGTTCTGGTTCCTCCGGAACAGTATCTTTAGGTGTAGTATGACCGTTGCGGTCTTTGCGTCATAAAATCACAAATATGGAACATATACAGTAGAAGCTGTTTAAAGTGACCACCTTTGGGACTGGACTGCAATGGTCACCATAGGCAAGTGGTCACTTTATTCAGGTGGTCAGCTTACCAAGATGGTTACTTTATAAGGTCCTGCCACAGGCGTACGCAGAAAGTTCGTAAGGGGGTTATAGGCTCAATGGGGGGGTTACAGAGCTACAACTCACATATTCCTATGTTAAATATACAAAATTTCATTGCAATGGGGGGTTACAACCCCCATCAACACCCCCTGCGTACGCCAATGCGTCCCGCAGTATACAAATTTGGTTGAATTTATCTTCAAGTATCGCATTATGAAAAAGTAATATAAGGAGATAAGAAAATAGGGAAGAGAAATATAGGTGATTATTTAAGGTGAGTGTAGAAGCAAAGTATTTGAATGTGTTCATAATCCAACAGGTTTCGAAATTATTCTACATAGTGAAAAGAAAATGCATTTGATGTTCAACATTTTCCCAACCTTCATTTCTCGTTTTTTTTTAAATTGGAGTTGACGAAGTTGCATGTATCGGAAACTATAAATCGGAGAACAGAGCTACATAGAATAATTATGTGGTATCCATCCAACCAGATCTGTAACCAAGCTGGGGCCAGGACGGGCTTGGGTCCCATTTGCCCCATCGAAATATTTACACACACATATATATATATAAAACAATCCCCGGATGCTTTGTGCCCCATATGTCTTTTCTCTCGCCCCAGTTGCCCTTCATCCTAGCTATAGGTCTGTATCCAACAAAATATTGTGTGGAATTTTCGTTTTCTTGGACAGCAGAGTAATCAAAGTCAGTATTCTGTAAAGATAATAATGGGAGAAAGATCACCTTCCGAAAATCCATTGTCTTAGTGGAAAAAGTGTTGAGATGAGGATATGTTAATCTTTTCGTGGAATTTTAAAGTCTCTATTAACATAAGAAAGCATCGACTTTAAATATCAGAAAAGCACCTTTTTCTATCAAAAAAGTGCTCGCTGATAACTTATCAAACATACCAACCTGGAAAATCTTCTAACACTCCATTTTCGCTAGAAAACTAAATCAAATTCCTATTGTATTTAATAAAAATGGAAGCACTTTGAAGTAAGTGTTTTAACGAAGTATTTTTAAGGTGAAAATACTTAGAATTACGTATTCACTAACAAGGGCACAAACATTCGAAGTTACATACTTAGTAAGGAGTATTGCCTACATCGCTTAATCTGCGTTTTCTATTAAATAAGTCAACCGGATTTCGTATGCTCTGTTTTTGTCCTTCAACTATTTTTTTTTGCGTTTTTTATTTATTTTGGGTGGGACGGGGCCAACCAAAAATATTCGGGGGCCATAGGGGTTTAGCCCCTTTAAAGTCGACGCCCCTGAATTCGAGTATAACATATTATGAATTGTTATAAAATATAAATTGCAAATTACATAATGCAATAACATCTAAGTATATTCAATATGATACAGGGTTTGTCCCAGAAGTTCCCGGAATGATTTTTTGTAGTTGGCAACGCTGGCTGACGGGGCGGAGAAGTTGGTGGGGGATCTGAGCTTGGAAACGAGACCGGTATCAGTCGCCTGCGGGCAGTTGTTGAGGCAGGGTCACGCTCCGCGCAGAGGTATCTACTGCACCCTCGTCGATCAAAAAATGGACCAGTTTTTGGAGCAGCGTTATGCAATCAAATTTTGTGTGAAACTGGGTAAAAACGGGGCGGAGACACTCGAAATGCTTCGGAAAGCCTACGGTGACGGGGCGATGAAAAAAAGCCAAACTTTCATGTGGCACAAGCGGTTCCGGGAAGGTCGGGAGTCCGTCAACGACGACGACCGCTCTGGACGCCCGTCGACATCACAAACGGACGACTCGGTGCAAAAAGTGCGTCAAGTTTTGGACAATGACCGACGATTAAGTGTTCGGGTGATTGCAGAGGAGTGTGGAATACCCAAAACAATCGTTCATCGCATTTTAACGGAGGATCTTCAAATGAGGAAAGTCTGCTCGAAAATGGTGCCAAAAGTCCTGACGAGTGAGATGAAGGAGCAGCGTTTGTTGAAGTGCCAGGAATTGCATGAACGCTACGAAACGGACCCAGAATTTTTGGACAGAGTGATCACAGGGGACGAGACGTGGATTTTTCAGTACGATCCCGAATCAAAGCGCCAGAGCAGCGAGTGGCACACCAAGGAGTCTCCTCGCCCGAAAAAAGCAAGGATGAGCAAATCGCGAATCAAGGCAATGCTCATTGTGTTTTTTGACAGAAAAGGTGTAGTTCACAGTGAATTCGTGCCACAAGGACAAACAGTCAACAAGGAGTTTTACTGTGAAGTGCTCAAACGGTTGCGCAACAGGGTTCGACGCGTCCGAAACGAAATTCGCGACAATTGGATCTTGCACCATGACAACGCGTCAACCCACACCGCGCTCATTGTCTCCGAGTTGCTGGCCAAAATGGGTGTGGCAACGCTGCCCCAGCCGCCGTACAGCCCCGATCTGGCACCAGCGGATTTCTTTTTGTTCCCAAGGATCAAAAGAACCCTGAAAGGAACTCGGCATGGGACGCTGGAGGCGGTAAAAGCAGCCGCGACGACCTCACTGAAGGAGATTCCCGTTGACGACTTCCAGGGCGCCTTCAATGATTGGGTGAAGCGTTGGCAACGGTGCATCGAAGCAGGGGGAGAATACTTTGAAAAGTTCTGAAAAGATTGTAAACTGATATTGAATAAATGATTTTAAAAAAAATCATTTCGGGAACTTTTGGGACAAACCCTGTATAACGACTCGCAGAAAGAAAAGGAATTTTTGGAAACCTGATGGGGCAGGATTCCACACCTTTTGATTGCCGATCAAGTGCTTTAACCATTAAGCCATGGGGTGACCGGTCCATTCATTCCTCTTCCTGCGAGTGTATTTATGCTTTTCGGCTGAGGTTGAAATCGCAGTCAAAGAACATCTCATTTATTTTCCGAGAATAACCGTCTTATAGTAAAAAACTTACAAGCTCAGGAGGAAGAATGCCAGGTCAACTGTAGCTTACTCGTTAGAACACTTGACCTGCAATCAAGAGATGTGGTATCGTACCGCACCAGGTTTACGAAAATTCCTTTTATTTTTGCGAGTTGTTGTACCATAATTCCCATGCATTCGTGGTTAGAATGAAACTGAAAATTCGTTTCTAAATATTCAATGTACTTATTCGTTCTAATAAAGTTATTGCTTCACATTCTATTTCTTTATACATTATCCTCTTCATTCCAGAGGTATGCAAATGTGTGCCTTGAGTTGTAATGTTTTTTCTAGTAAACTAATATAAACTGCGAACTCAGACCGAAGGGCATTATTTGTGCACTTTAAAGCTTTCTGTTAGTGCCACTATATGTCGTTGGAAAGCTTAAATATCGCGGGAGGAGAATTTGCTTTTGCGAAAGTTGCATCCTATCGACTAACGCTCGGGTCATCAGAGGTTATAGATTAATTTTTTGCTGTTCGTAATGTGTTTATTTGCGTGAAATATATTAAAATGCTGAGCCTTTTGATGGAATCCAATTTCTCAACTTACATTCAAATAAATGAATAAATTTCTGAAAACTTTTTGAAAATAAAATTAACATCATTCCTTTAAAACACGGTTAATAATGTCATTCAGTTTTACAAGATAATATCATTGATCAAACAAATGTAAAAAATATATTTGGATAACATTTACATTATTTAATTAAGTCATTTTGCATTGCAAGGTGGTATAAGTACACTCTATAACAAAAAAATCGATGCACCAAGAAAGAGTTGTCCGATTGTAATGAAATTTCGTATGCAAAGACATTTTGACCGAACATGCAAATGATTAAAATTTGGTGTCCAATGAATGAATAGCGGGAACTCCAGTGCATCGGAACTGCGCATTCAGCAGGTGTATATAAGGAGCGATTCTCAATATGTGGTCAAAATTTCTGTTGCATTTTGACTGCGGATATCTTACGTCGACTGTAACAATGCCTCGCCGAAAGATTCGTGCTCATTACGAGCATATGTCAGAGTTTGAAAGAGGTCGTGCTATCGGATTGAAAGAGGCTGGTTGGACGAATCGAAGAATCGCTGGACATGTGGGTCGAAGCGATGCGGCGATTGGACGGTGCTGGCAAGAGTGGGTCAACAACGGCAGATGTCAGCGTCGGGACGGCAGCGGTCGACCTAGGGCCACAACAGAACGGGAAGACAGAGCGATTGTCAGAGCAGCTGTCACAGCACCGGATTCGTCGTTATCAACTATCCAACGTGTGGCCCGCACACATGTGTCCAACATGACCCTCTGCAGACGACTGAGAGAGCGGAATTTACGCTCGCGCCGACCGTTACGCCGCTTACCTCTCACGCCTTTACACCGTCAAGTCCGATTACAGTGGTGCCGGGCTCGATCAACTTGGAACTGCGCTGACTGGGGACGTATAGTCTTTAGTGACGAGTCCCGTTTCCAACTGTGTCCTGACGACAACCGCAGACGTGTCTGGAGACGTCCAGGGCAGCGTGGGGATCCTGCCCTTACTATCGCACGCCACACATGCCCACAACAGGGCGTTATGGTCTGGGGTGCCATCTCCTTTGATAGCCGGACCCCTTTGGTGGTCATTTCTGGCACACTTACAGCACAGCGGTACGTAGACGACATTCTACGACCGGTTGTGTTACCGTTCCTTTTGCGACACCCTGGACTTACGTTTCAACAAGACAATGTCCGGCCGCACACGGCACGTGTTGCTATGAATTGTCTTCAAGCTTGCCCAACACTTCCTTGGCAAGCTAGATCTCCTGATCTCTCTCCCATAGAGCACATTTGGGACGCTATGGGAAGGCGATTGCAACCATCCCGGAATGTTGACGATTTAGCCCGACAGTTGGAGACAATTTGGCAAGAAATTCCGCAGGACACCATCCGGGATCTTTATCAGTCTATGCCACGCCGGGTGACAGCTTGCATCCAGGCCAGAGGTGGACCAACGCCTTATTGACTTCCTCCCTTTGTAACGGTCAAACTCTGCAATAAATCATTCAATTGTTCTGAAATGTTAATGATTTCTTTTTCTATGTATGTTCTTCACATCCACCAATTTTTATCGCAATCGGACAACCCCTTCTTGGTGCGTCGATTTTTTTTTGTTATAGAGTGTATGTTTAAATTCGATTATTACGGCTGCCTATTTATTCCCATGGCTTCATAAAACATGCAATATAATAATGTAGAAAAGCCGTGAGAGGAAAATACATTTATTAAATTGTCCTAAATTCGCTCTTTTATATTTTTCAATCATTTTTTTAGCGAAGTGAACTATTTATTTTCGTAATCTCAATGCTTTGGGATTCAACAATTTGTAAAACTTAAAGAAAAAAGCCCTGTTTCGATTTTTTGTGCCTCCTAATGGTTCTGCCAAAGCCGCAATCACAGAAGTAAAACCTCCCAAATGCTATCCACATAGACTTTAAAAAAAAAAAAGATATAAAAATTTCCATTTTTCCATTAGAATTACATGCATACAATTAGTATAAATGGACTCGACGAAGCTTTCAACAATTTCTCTTTTTGTTCTTCAATTTCCTCGTAACTTTCATGGATTTAGCTTGATGTATATTGACATGGGCATCTTAATTTTTAAAACGGTTACGTGTTCTTTTACGCTGAAGATGGTTTGAAGAACCACTTAGCGAGCACATTTACATTGTCATGAATAAGCCTTGAATGTTAATAATGAATTTTCACTAGAATTTTCACAATTCTTTTCAGTTTTAAGCATATTATCTATATGAACATGAATTCTATCTTCATCAGCATACATTTTTTTTATATTTGATGTATTTATTATTTATTTGTTTTTTACACAAATACGACACATGTCTTTTCTGTCATACGCAACGTCCTTTAAAATACAATTTTTGAAAAAAATGATTATGAATTTTTAATTATCACAGATATACAATTCAACATATACAGCCAAACCTCGTTAATGCGAACACGCCTAACATGAACTATTTCTTGTATCCTCGTCAAATTGTATCGGAATTTCTGCGCTTTCAGTTCTTTTAACACAGACACGGTTAATACGAAATACCGTTTAATACGAACTGATGACACAGGCCGGCAAAAAATAAAATAAAATCTCTGCTGGTTTACATGTGACATTTGTTTTTAACTAATTTTGGTATGCTGGTTTCAAATATGACCCTCTTTTTTTGCATCATGTCAAGTTTTCGAACTATCGCATTCCGTGTTTATTGCTACAATGTTATATGAATCAAATTTTGATCCCGCAATTCACGCAGGATTTGATGATAAAAATCTGAAAAATTAGTAATGCACTGCATAATCCTTATGTTTGGAAAATTGCATTAAAAATTGTGTTTTGTGATTGATATATTTGGATTACGACCAGGCACTGCGACATTGGAGCAAATAGCCATGTGTTTGTTGAACTTGGCATCATGTCTAGCAGAAGAAATTGTTTAAACAATCCAGATTCGTTTTGCTATATGTCTGTTAGATAGTAATTGTTACATTTTTAAAACTTCTATATCATACAATTTTAAATATACCATTTCTTTACCCACCTTTCCTTATTTTTGGACATTCAACGTACTTTAAAGAAAAAACTTAATGTGATATACAAAACCTTATATGATTTTTTTATTTTAGCATATCAAAATACCTTAAAATCAACTCTCAGCTGTAAGTCAGCAAAATTCGTGTCGGCCTGTGTGTACACAGGCCGGTCACAGGTAATTAAATGGTCACAGGTAATAAGGTAAAAATAGTAACAGGTAGTAAGCTCCAAAACTACAGGTAATTGATGTTCCTTGGAAAATTTCCTCCACTTAACATGAATGAAACTCGCTTTTCCAAATTTTCCAATGTATATTTTTTTTTGAGTTATTTTCCTTCGAAATAGAACGTTCCAAAGAAAGTCAAAATAATGTTATCTTTTAAAAGGGTGACTTTTATTCTAATAGTTTTAGAGGGTTGGAGTGATCCAGTCATCTTTACCAGGGTGGAGGATTTTTCATTTTTTCATTTTCATCATCCTTAAATTCAAATATGAGACAGACGGAAGCCGTTTTATTTTAATGCAGAACGGGTTTTATGCTTGATACGTTTAAGTGGTAAAGTCTTAATTGCAGAAACGCAGAAATCGTTGAGTTTAGGGAAGAAAAGCTAGAAGTTCTCTAAATGGTGTCAATTATGTAAAGTCGAATAGCACATAAGTTAAAGTAAAATTTGTGATTGCAAAAAGCACTTTATCAGCAATTTTAAAGAAAACCGAAGCTGCTTGTGTAGTTAATCGGCTAGAGCCTGCTCGAAAAATAAAACGAGAATTTCTAAAAATGAAGAAATTGAAATAACGCTGATGAAAGAGATCAAAAAAATTTTGGCGCAAAATTTTACGCTCATGAGTGTCATTTTGAAAGAAAAGACCCGCCGTTTTGCTAATGGCCTGAGTGTGAGTGATTTTAAATTTGTAACCATTTTCTAATTTTAAAATGGCCACCATTCAGCTTATCTGGATGGTTAATATGATTCAAGGGTAGTCATGCGATACTTCGTAAAAAGATTAAATGTGAATATAATATGGAGCTTAAAGATATGAATATATATTATTATTATATCCGTTATACATTCTTGTATTACACAGAATCAAGGCGATAGGCCCCATCCTCTTGATCTGGAGTTCAAGTCTCACCCAGAAACCTGAGAACTGTCCATGTATCTTCTTAATATGTAGGCGGTGCCTAGTAAGGCAATTTTTTGTAGGTCTGTTGTCGTTATGTCAGTAATGTCCAGTTTTTCTAGGAAATTCTTTAAATTAAGCGTGATGGCCCCCAGTGCACCTACCGCAATCGAGATGACTGTTACTTGTCTTTTTCAGAGTCTATTAATTTCTATTGCAAGGTCACGATATTTGGAGATTTTTTCGAATTCCTTCTCTTTAATTCTGCTGTCACCTGGCACCGCAATGTCGATGATAAATACCTATTTTTCCTTCACCAATGTTATGTCTGGTGTCATTACGTTCTAAATGCTTGTCTGTTTGAACCAGAAAGTCCCAAAGGATTTTTATTTCGGCGTTTTCTGGCACTTTTTTTACTTTAGTTATTGGTTACTGGGATCTCATAATTTCTGCAGATATTCCAGTGAATCAGGGAGGCCACTCTATCATGTCATTTTTGTAGTCTGATTGAGCTATTTTACTACAGCCACTGATTAGGTAGTCGACTGTCTCATCTTTTACTTTACATAGCCTGCATTTACTGTTCTTATTTTGCGTTTGGGTTTTTGATGGCATCACGTTTGTTTGCAGTGCTTACTCTTGTGCAGCAAAGATCAGGCCTTTGGGTTTTTTTTTAAAAGTTTCCAATTGGAGCCATCTCTAGTTATGCTGACGATCGACTTTTTTCCTCAATTTCTTTCAAATATTGTCCATAGAGGGGTTTGTTTTGCCAATTTGTGCCACGTTTTTGAAGTTCATTTAGTTTGAAGCACTTCTTTGAGTCTGAAACCTTTATTAGCTTTCTTGAAGCCGCTTCCATTAGGAGCTTCTCCTTACATTTATTTAAATATTCACTGAGGTCTCTTTTTTCCTCTTCAACAGTTTGTTTAATTTGTAAGAGGCTTCTTCTTCCTTCTCTCCTCGGTAAGTACAGTCTATCTATGTCACTCCGTGGACGAAGATCATGGTTTATGGTCATTTATCATTATTATATAATGCACACATTTTTGTTAAACTGGTATATTATAATAAATTGATAATATATATATATGTCGAGATGGCCCAGTGGTATAAGCGCAAACCTACTAACCAGGAGGTTTGCTAGATCCAAGGGTTCGATCCTCAGCATGGGGGAAAAAAATAACAAGCGTTACTACGCTCGTTGTGCCATCTCTCGGTGAAAAGTATTAACAATGAATAAAAACAGCGTTACTACGCTCATGGCGCGATGTCTTGATCGGTGAAAGTATTAATAATGAATAAAAATACCATTGGGCCATTAAAACCGGATTTGTAGCCTGCTGACGACATGCCAGCATCCGGAACGCCGTTGGGATAACTATCGGTAACCCAGCGACGTGAAAAAGGCTATCTCAGACTCTGATGATATGAACCATAATGAAAATATGAATGGAGCATCGGTTGTCTCGCTCTTAAATCAGAACCGCGTTCGAGTTTTAAGCAGAGGGGCCAGTTCGAAAAATATGCAACAGTCTCTCCTTGGAGGTGTCGGCGGTTGTAGCGGCGCCTCCAACTGTACGGCTACTAGAACCAACACAGCCCAAAGTGCTTTGCAGCCTAGTATAGGTGCAACCACTAGGGCTGAAAGACCACGCCAGCGCATGTCATGGACAATAGATATGAACACCTACATCATGCGCACCTACTATACGATTACAAAGCTGGAAACAGACATGACAAATTACAGACCCACACTTCACGCCAAATTCGCACAACAGTACCCACACCTGGACATCAGTATAGAAAGGATAACAACCCAACGCAGGAACATAATAACCAGAAATCTCTTAGCAGAGCCCATACTACAAAGGTTAAGAGATGAAGTCGCCAATGACCTGGCAAACACTTCAACCAGTGTGGCCAACCCTGAAGCACCAGCTATTGGCGCAAGAGAACCGCTCCAACCAAGCATAGAAGAAGAAGAGAGGAGGGACGTGGAGAAAATGGAAGAAGGTTTCCAATGTGCCCTGGCGGAATATGAAGGCTCGGATGCCGCAACAAGGCCAAGAATACCACGCCAACCGGCATCTTGGAAACTCTGCAAAGCAACCAAGATCCTCAATGAACATACTCTACCACTACACCTACAGAACCACAACTCCCTACAGGAAATACACACCGCCATATACTGTGCAGCAGTAGCGGCATCACGCGCCAATGGGTACGAAGTAAGGAACGAAGGCCGAAGTAACAGAGGAAACAAAGCCCAACCACCATGGCAAGTGAGACTGGAGAAAAGAATAGAAGAGCTCCGCAGCAGCATAGGGCGAATAACCCAGTACATGCAGGGAAATAGGAGTAAGAAATTAGTGAGGAAAGTGAAGATGGCCCTTAAGAGAAATAGGATTCATACAAGACACGAAGAGCCCAATAAACACATCAGCGAATATCTGGATACCCTCAAACAAAAACTGGGTGTATACGCCAGAAGACTCCGAAGATACAAAGACTATACCAACAGAAAACAACAGAACATGCAATTCCAAGCAAACCAGAAGGCCTTCTACAGGAAGCTTCGAGAGACCCCAGCGAACAAAGACAAGTACGAAGCCCCAAAGCCAGCAGAAATAGAGACCTTCTGGAAGACACTATGGTCCAATGAAGTACAGCACAAAAGCGCCCCCTGGATTCAGCAAGAAATGGAGGCTACGAGAGGAATAGAGGAGATGGAGTATACGGGCATCACGATAGAGGAACTCCAGCAGGTAATCCAACGTACGCACAACTGGAAAGCCCCGGGTATTGACGGCATACACAACTTCTGGTACAAGAAATTTACCAGCGCCCATGGCCCATTAGCCAAGGAACTTACGGCGATAATTGAAGACCCCAGCAAAATGCCTGAATTCCTCTGCAAGGGAATAACTTACCTCCTACCGAAGGACCAGGATACCAGTAACCCAGCGAAATACCGACCCATTACGTGCCTTAACACCCTGTACAAGATACTCACGGGGTGCATCTCTGAAAAAATAAGCCGGCACAGCGAAAGCAACAACTTAATGACGGAAGAACAAAAGGGATGCCAGAAAGGGACTCTGGGATGTAAAGAGCAGCTTACCATCGACTCAGTTATCCTGGAACAAGCAAGAAAACAAAAGCGAAAACTCAACACCGCATACATAGACTACAAGAAGGCTTTCGACTCTGTTCCGCACTCGTGGCTCCTTGAAATACTCAGCATATACAAAGTGCATCCCTCAATCATCCGATTCCTACAGAGCAGCATGAAACAATGGAGAACCCGGTTACAGCTAAACACGCCAGACAGTAAAATAGAAACGGCCGAGATCCCCATCCGCCGCGGAATCTTTCAAGGAGACGCACTAAGCCCCCAGTGGTTCTGCTTGGCGTTAAACCCCTTGTCAAGGATGCTGAACACAAGTAAATACGGATACATGCTGAAGAAAGACAAGAGAAACCTACATAAAGTCTCCCACCTCATGTACGTAGATGACATCAAGCTATACGCGCCAACAATCACCCAACTCCGACAACTCATCAGTATAACAGAGACATTCTCCAAGGACATAGGAATGGAATTCGGCCTCGATAAGTGCAAAATACAGAAGAATAGCAAAGAAGATTTACCAGGCATCGAACTCGAAGACGGGAGACTACTGAAGACCTTGGACGAGGGCGAAACCTACAAATACCTAGGGATAATGCAAAAACGGCAGCAGGAGCACAAGAAAGTCAAGGTCCAGCTCACGCAAGCATTCCAAGAAAGACTTAGAAGCATTGTGAAGACGAAACTGAGCGGGAAGAACACCACGCAAGCAATTAACGCATATGCGGTACCAGTGCTCACCTACTCCTTCGGGATCATCAAATGGACCAACACTGAACTAGAACAACTCCAGCGGAAAATGAGAACCATCCAAAGAAGAGCCGGACAACTACACCCTGCAACGGCAATTGAACGGCAAACACTACCCCGGGAAGAAGGAGGACGCGGACAAGCGGACCTCAAAGACTTACATGACAAGCAGATCCAGAGCATGAGGCAATACTTCCAGTTGAAGAGTCCCCGATCGCCACTCATCCAAGCCATAATACAAGCAGATGCAAATTACACGCCACTAAACCTGTGTAGTACCGAAGAGCGTGTCCTGGAAACAGCCAATGAACAGAAACTAAGAACTTGGGCCGGAAAACCATTACATGGCAGGCACTACAATGACCTGCAACAACCACACGTTGACAAAAAGGCATCAAATTCTTGGCTGGCCAAAGGCACTCTCCAGCCAGAGACAGAAGGATTCATGCTAGCCATCCAAGACCAAGTGATCGCAACAAGGAACAATCAGAAATTCATCCAGAGAAAAGACATAGAAAGCGACAAATGCAGACACTGTCATGCGGCATCGGAGACAATCCAACACGTGATGGCAGGATGCAAGATCCTTGCGCAGTCAGACTACAAACATAGACACGATCAAGTAGCGAAAATAGTCCACCAGAAATTGGCAGCGAATGCTGGCTTTCTGACAGAAAAATGCCCGTACTACAAATATGAGCCAGAGACCGTGCATGAGAACGAAACACACAAGCTTTACTGGGATAGAGCAATCATAACAGACAAGACAGTCCCACATAACCGTCCTGACATAACCCTCGTCGATAAATCGAATAAGACCACGTACTTAATCGACATAGCAGTACCCAACACCAATAACATACAGACAACCTACACAACGAAAATCACCAAGTACCAAGATCTCAGACATGAAGTACGAGATATATGGGGTATGGAAAAGATCTTCATCATCCCGTTAGTCATCTCAGCAACAGGGATAGTACCAAAAACGCTTGCGACGAATTTGGAGATACTCAACATTGACCCAAACACCTACATTGAAATACAAAAAGCCACAATCCTAAACACGTGTCACATTGTCAGGAAGTTTCTAGACATGGCACATTAAGAAGTGATGTAAAAAGAGGCTTGGGAACATGGCGCTCTGCCCGTCCCAAAGCCTGCTTCCGCCAAGAACGTGCGAGGAAAAATTTATATATATATATATATATATATCATCATCATCATCATATTCAACCATTATCTATCCACTGCTGGATGAAGGTCTCTCCAAATGCTTTCCACACAAGTCTATCCTGGGCCATTCGTTTCCACGTCACCCCAACCTGTTTTCTTATTTCATCCACCCATCTAGTTTGAGGACGTTTTCTAGGTCTTCGGTGGTCTCTTGGAATCCAGTTCAGAATTTCTGTTGTCCATCGTTGATCAGTTCTTCTTGCAATATGCCCAGCCCATCGCCATTTCAGCCCTTTTACTTTAACAATGATGTCCTCTACTCTAGTTTGCTCTCTCACCCAAGTGTTTCTTTTTCGATCTCTCCTAGTTATTCCAAGCATGCACCTCTCCATGCTCCTTTGCGTTGTCTGTAACTTTCGTATTGCTCCAACTGTTAGACTCCATGTCTCTGATCCATAAGAGAGGACTGGCAATACACACTGGTTGAAGACCTTTCTTTTTAGACACAAAGGCAATTTCCCCTTCAGGATAAAACTGTTTCTTCCAAATGCACTCCAGCCAAGTTTAATACGTCTGTTGAGTTCTTTCATAATGTTGCCATCTTAATATTTGAATATTGTCCATTGTACCATAGTGGACCAGTACCTAGTGGACCATATATATATATATATACTTATTTATATATTTCTTATTTATTTATTTATTTATTTATCATCATATTCAACAATTATCTGTCCACTCCTGGATGAAGGTCTCTCTAAATGCTTTGCACACAAGTCTACCCTGAGCAATACCCTTCCACGTCATCCAAACCTGTTTTCTTATTTGATCCACCCATCTAGTATTTGAGGATGTTTTCTAGGTCTTCGGTGGTCCCTTGAAACCAGTAGAGAATTTCCATTGTCCATCGTTGATCAGTTCTTCTTGCAATATGCCCAGCCCATCGCCATTTCAGCCCTTTTACTTTAACAATGATGTCCTCTACTCTAGTTTGCTCTCTCACCCAAGTGTTTCTTTTTCGATCTCTCCTAGTTATTCCAAGCATGCACCTCTCCATGCTCCTTTGCGTTGTCTGTAACTTTCGTATTGCTCCAACTGTTAGACTCCATGTCTCTGATCCATAAGAGAGGACTGGCAATACACACTGGTTGAAGACTTTTCTTGGTATAAAGGCAATTTCCGTTCAGGAAGTTCTTTCATAATGTTGCCATCCATTGAAATCAGCTGGCCAAGGTAAATATATGAATCAGCAATTTCTAGCTCAGTGTTGTCAACTTGTATTTTTGTTTCCTCTACAAAATTATTGAACATGATCTTAGTTTTTTGTAGGTTCATCTTGAGTCCAACTTCTTCACTTCTAGTTGAGAGCTCTTGTACCATGTCTTGGAGTTCTAATGGGTCCGTCTTTCGAAGTCGGAAAGTTTGATAGATCATCATGTGGGACGTCTCATAATTATCACATGGACTTTTTATCTCATTAATGAATATTACTTTTTTTATGCCCTACGACGCAAGGGACCAACGATTTCTTTAAAGATACAAACTTTTGCCTCAGTGCCGGATTAAGACTTTTTGTGGGCCGTAGGTTAGGATTGAATAGTTCTCCTGAAAAATGTGTCCCTCACAATATTTAGTCAATAAAGGATTATTTGGTTGGTTTGTTTGTGACTACGATGGTCATGGTGCGCCGGGACCTACTGTTTTCCCAGGAATCCGAACCTCTTAAAGCCTTGGGAACCAATCCCCGGACTACAGTGAGCAATGCGATCTTTGAGATCTCTGAGTAAGCGGTCTTTTCACTGTTGGAGGTCGAACCCGGATTAACGGCGCGATAGGGGAACGCATTATCACACTGCGCCACCGCAGGGCCAAAGGATTACTTGAAGTTTATCATTATTGTCAATATCTAGTTATATCAATAATG
>QLNU02003225.1:28051309-28064233 GCA_006491805.2 Dysdera silvatica | reverse complement strand
GTCACAGGTAATAAGGTAAAAATAGTAACAGGTAGTAAGCTCCAAAACTACAGGTAATTGATGTTCCTTGGAAAATTTCCTCCACTTAACATGAATGAAACTCGCTTTTCCAAATTTTCCAATGTATATTTTTTTTTGAGTTATTTTCCTTCGAAATAGAACGTTCCAAAGAAAGTCAAAATAATGTTATCTTTTAAAAGGGTGACTTTTATTCTAATAGTTTTAGAGGGTTGGAGTGATCCAGTCATCTTTACCAGGGTGGAGGATTTTTCATTTTTTCATTTTCATCATCCTTAAATTCAAATATGAGACAGACGGAAGCCGTTTTATTTTAATGCAGAACGGGTTTTATGCTTGATACGTTTAAGTGGTAAAGTCTTAATTGCAGAAACGCAGAAATCGTTGAGTTTAGGGAAGAAAAGCTAGAAGTTCTCTAAATGGTGTCAATTATGTAAAGTCGAATAGCACATAAGTTAAAGTAAAATTTGTGATTGCAAAAAGCACTTTATCAGCAATTTTAAAGAAAACCGAAGCTGCTTGTGTAGTTAATCGGCTAGAGCCTGCTCGAAAAATAAAACGAGAATTTCTAAAAATGAAGAAATTGAAATAACGCTGATGAAAGAGATCAAAAAAATTTTGGCGCAAAATTTTACGCTCATGAGTGTCATTTTGAAAGAAAAGACCCGCCGTTTTGCTAATGGCCTGAGTGTGAGTGATTTTAAATTTGTAACCATTTTCTAATTTTAAAATGGCCACCATTCAGCTTATCTGGATGGTTAATATGATTCAAGGGTAGTCATGCGATACTTCGTAAAAAGATTAAATGTGAATATAATATGGAGCTTAAAGATATGAATATATATTATTATTATGTCCGTTATACATTCTTGTATTACACAGAATCAAGGCGATAGGCCCCATCCTCTTGATCTGGAGTTCAAGTCTCACCCAGAAACCTGAGAACTGTCCATATATCTTCTTAAAATGTAAGCGGTGCCCAGTAAGGCAGTTTTTTGTAGGTCTGTTGTCGTTATGTCAGTAATGTCCAGTTTTTCTAGGAAGTTTTTTAAATTAGGTGTGATGGCCCCCAGTGCACCTATCACAATCGGGATGACTGTTATTTGTTTTTTCCAGAGTCTATTAATTTCTATTGCAAGGTCACGATATTTGGAGATTTCTTCGAATTCCTTCTCTTTAATTCTGCTGGCACCTGGTACTGCAATGTAGATGATAAAAACCTGTTTTTCTTGTATCAATGTTATGTCTGGTGTCATTACGTTCTAAATGCCTGTCTGTTTAAAGCCGAAAGTCCCACAGGATTTTTATTTAGTCGTTTTCTGTCACTTTTTTTACTTTAGTTATTGGTTACTGGGATCTTATAATTTCTGCAGATATTCCAGTAAATCAGGGTAGCCACTCTGTCATGTCTTCTTTTTTTTTTTTGTAGTCTGATTGAGCTATTTTACTACAGCCACTGATTAGGTAGTCGACTGTCTCATCTTTTACTTTACACAGCCTGCATTTACTGCTCGTTTTGCCTTTGGATTTTTGATGTCATCACGTTTGTTTGCAGTGCTTGCTCTTGTGCAGTAAAGATCATGACTTCGGTTTCTTTTTTTAAAGTTCACAATTGCAACTATCTCCAGTTATGCTGACTATCGACTTTTCCTGAATTTCTTTCAAACATTGCCCATGGAGGGTTTGTTTTGTCAATTTGTGCGACGTTTTTGAAGTTCATTTAGTTTGAAGGACTTCTTTGAGTCTGAAACCTTTATTAGCTTTCTTGAAGCCACTTCCATTAGGAGCTTGTCATTACTTTTATTTAAATATTTATTGAGGTCTCTTTTTTCCACTTTAACAGTTTTTTTAATTTGTAAGAGGACTCTTCCTCCTTCTCTCTTCGGTAAGTACAGTCTATCTGTGTCACTTCGCGGATGTGAAGCATGGTTTATGGTCATTTATCATTATTATATAATGCACACATTTTTGTTAAACTGGTATATTATAATAAATTGATAATATATATATATATACACACACACACGAACAGATATTTTGGTGTTCATTTTAACGAGATTGGACTGTACAGTATAATATAGTATTTAATAACGCATTATAATATTAGACTAATTTTTTATTCTATATTTTTTATCATTACGTGCATTTTATGATTAAGATAATACATAAGAGGAAAAATACATTTTTTTTGTATTTTATACATATATTCTCATATCACTATTTCTAGATGTGTATAACTCCTGTGATAGGCATTGAAAAAGGTCTAAGGCCCTTCGTTTTCTTATGCTAAATCCTCATTTATAACCCTTACTTTTCTTAAGCTATAACAAATTCAAAAAAATAACCAAACCTATATTATTAAAAAAAATGAAAGATTATGAATTGTGAGAGGGATTCGAACTGTGATTTTTTAAGAACTTGTATGTAGGAAATAAATAAAATTATTATACTGCATTTGTACAGCCCATCTTGAATTTGACGATTGGGTAGATTCTTTAATATCGAGCCCTTACCGAGGGCCTGGGATATCAAAAATATTTTCTTAGGATGTGTGCAGTTCCAAGTAAAGCGGCCTTTTGGGGTTGGTGCATTACCATCTTGTCAATTTCTCTTGTATTCATATGGTTTCCGAGATTTGGTGGGATTGCTCCCATTGCTCCTATTATTATTGAGATGACAACTGATTTTTTGTTCCATAACCTTCCATTTGTGGATCTTTGTATTTGGATTCTTTGTCATGAATTCTTGAATCTTCAGGAACAGCCAAATCTACTATCTAACCATGATTTTTTTCCCACTATTTTTTAATCAGGTGGATTATGGGCAAGGTATTTATCAGTTTGGACACGGAAGTTCCACAGGATCTTGACTTGGTCATTTTTAGTAATCTGTTCAGCTTTGTGGTCCCGACCATTTTTGGTAACTATAACATTAAATTATTATTATTATTATTATTATTATTAAGGTATCAGCCCGATGCACCAAAAAATAGTTTCAAAAATATCCCAAGCGGATTAAAAACTGATGAGCAGTTTAAGAAAGATTAAAGTTAATCCTGGATTTTTTTTGAAGTGGCTTAAACTTGCTCAAAAGCGTCCCATGTCCTAATCTTTGAGTGATAATCCACGAAAGAAGTAAACATAAAATCCATTAAAGCAATTAAAAGAAAAATTGAAGAATAAAAAATAATTTTTAAAAATTTTCTAGTAATTTTTAAAAACCGACATACTTTTTTTTCCTGCTCTATTATCTGAATGTAGATAAGATATTGGCTGGATGATCTGATATTTGTGCAAAGGAACTGCCTTTGATTATTTAGAGTCAGTTTGCTATTAAAAATATTGGTTTTCAAAACAATAACGGTTAGAGAAAATGACATTAAAGACATTATTTATAATTGCTGTTAGCAAACGGCGCTATAATGCGATGTCCTTTTTAGATCTGAAATCGATTTATTTCCATAAAGAACATGCCACGAATACAGATGTCTTTACAAACAAAAAATGACTACATTGCGCGAAATTAATTGGATAGTTTGCGAATTTCCTTATTTACAGGAAGCACGTAGATCTCGCGTGAAAATTGCATTCAATATCACCGTCATTTTCAGTTCTATTTCATTTTTATACCCAATTCTTTTCTCGTGCATCGAAAGTAACGGCCATGTCCGCCAAAATGAAAAAAAAAAAGTCTCAAATCCACCATTTTTTGTTGCTACTTTTATCTAGAATTCTCGCGTTGAATTATTAACAACATGTGGTAATTCTTTAACGGATAATTAGTATTATAATAAACGTGCACATATCAATGTTTTAAATAAACAAAAAAAATCTTGGATGTATAGAACTGGAAATGTGTTCTTTCAAAAGTTGATTAAATTTTTATTAGCGTTTCTTGGCGCAGAACTTCACCAAGGACGTCTTATAGAGGGTAATTTGCATTTTACTGTTGAAAATATTCGTTATTTAATGATATGTTGTAATAATTACTCTTAAGTCGTCTAGCGAACAGATATACAATATTTTTCATAGTGTGTGTGTGTGGTGATGGAAAATACATCCTTTGAGTTATTTCTGCAACATTTGATCGTAAAGAAATGTAGTGTTTTCCACAGTAACAATAGTGTTACTTTGGTAGACTTGAAATGGTTTTAGCCGATAGATACAAATACGTCCTCTTGTCCCACGTCGTCAAATATTTTGGTCAGCATAGCTTAGATATTGAAACCAGAAAATTATTAATGTTACAATATTGATTAGAAAGAGACGTCGTGAAATCTACCTTCGGCTACATCACTTGAAAGTCAAAGAGATGGAAATAAGGATAACAGGACGTGATAATTTTGAACAGGTTTAAAATGGCGGGCTTCGAAAGACCACCGTATCTCAGTTTTTAGAAATTTTTAATATAAAAAAAGCAAATAAAAACGTTTATTTTCTGTGTTTCCGCTGCTTTTATTTCCCGGAAATTTTTTAATTGCAAGTAACGAAGTTTTTTGCCCTGAAAAAAAAAATTGTGAACGAAACTACGTGAGGTAATGATAAGGTACCCAGCAAACTTCATGGCTAAATTTTCCATTTTCTTCGACATCAGAGTAAATGAAAATCATTGTTTTGTAAAAAATAATAATGAGGGGGAAAGTTAGTGTGCGAAAATCCATTACTTTGGTTGAAAGGTTTCGACTCGTAATATGCCAATCTGTTCTTCTTCTTCTTCTTTTTGCAAGTGTTTCATTGGGCAGGGTGGCCGCCGGGGGCGGCACTGTAATCCCAGACAGGATGCCAATCTGTTAACTGAGTTTTAAGATTCCTATTATCGTATAAAAACGCTCCTAGTACACAACACAAAAACTATTTTTTTGCTAAACAAAAGTACTCGCTAACAACCAATCAAAAGTGCAGAGCTAAATCATCCTACTCTGGAATCACTTCGCCCACAAATATCACTCGCAAGCCACTGTGTCCGCCATGGCCTCTGTGGGAAAACAGAGCAGCCTTCGGCGGTCCATCTTTCCCAACCACGATTGGAAATACTTTTAAGTTAAGTAATTAAGTTAATGTTATCTAATAAAGATTTAAATATTTATCAAAAGCATTTATATCGTGTTTCGAAATGAAATTTGATGTAACTAAGGAAACTGGAATATTAAATCGTATTAATTATTACAAAACACTAATTGAATATTAAATGTAAACAAGTGATAGTAATTCATATGCTGCATGAATACATATTGTGAATATTTCATGAATTATATGTATTGAATGAATACAGAAATAAAATATTCAGGATTTATTAGAAAGTGTATTTGAATCTACATATACTTTCCATTACATTCCATTTTATATTCTATTCTTTGCAGATTACATTTTAAATGTAATATAATTAACGTAATATATTTCTTTTTTGTAAAATACATTAAATTTCTCTTCTGTTTCATTGAATCTAATCATTCATATTACATTCAGGTAAATGATTGAGTTCGTTAAATTTCTAAATTAAAACTATCATTATTCTTTTAAAGTATAATTAATAATAATGCTACCTAATTATGTAAAATTCAGCACTTACTTAGACAAATGCAAAGTCGTAATATTTAATGCGATCATTTCAACTACAATAGGATATACAGTCAAACCCCTCTATAAAGACCGCTGTTTATAACGAACCTTCGTATGTTATATACGAATTTTTTAGTCTTGTCCAATCATTCGTTACTTTTACCAGATCGAATATAACGAACCAAAAGTTCGGTCCTTTGAGGTTCGCTGTAGCGGGGTTCGACTGTATATGTATTTAAACTGGATTACTGGCGCCGTAATTGTATTTTTTTTATTTAATAATTAATAATTAAGGACAAGTATTATCGTATAAGAGAAAAGAAGTTGGACAGAAGAAGGGTGAATTTATTTAACAATGCACAAATTTAAATCCAGTCCTAAATTTTGAGTTATCGCAGTCGGCTGTTTATTTCCGTAATCTCGAGACTTTGTCACAAATTAAACGATTTGTGAAATCCTCTGGAAAACGCTATTTACGATTTTTTTGTGTCTTGTAATTTTCCTGCGAAAGCGCCATGAGAGATGCAACACTTCTCAATTGTTATAAATATGTAAAAAGATGTAAAAATGCTCGTTTCTTGTAAACATAGCAACCAATTGTTATAAATGAATTCAAAGAAATTCTCAGCAGTTTGTGTTGCTTCTAAATTTCCTTATAAAGCTTTTGAACTTTTTTTGTTGGTTCTCTTTTGTTGTTTCTTTCTTTTGTTGGTTGGTTCATATTGATATAGTTAGTCATAACTATCAGAATGGTTATACATTTTTGGTGGCTTGAAATAGTAAGGCATTTTTGCATTTATATGGCAGATGAAATATTATGAGGGATAAAATTATGCCTGTATCCTTATATTGTAGTCTTATTTCTGTGGTGGGTTAGGAAGTAAAAGGAAAAAGGAATAAATTTGTATTTTGGCTTATGCAGTCAAAATTATTTAGAAAGCCTACAAACAATCACAATTACATTTTCTTTGAAGAAAATCTGTATATTAATAATGACCGTTTGTTGAAATGTTCATAATTCTCTTCTGATCTTAAACAGATTGTTGATATGCAAGCTTGGACATGACAGCACTGCGCAGATATGATTTATAAGGTAACGCTTACAATGTTAATTTATACTTATAAATATTGTTGATAATTAGAAATAAATTTGCAAATTCAGTTCGTTTATTGAAAATATATGGAACTCAGTTCCATAGTGCACACGAACAACCCTTATTTGAATGATATATTTTCTAAATTTGTTGAAGCTTGATTTAAAAAGTTGCTGCTGTTCACCGCTCAATTCTATAGAGACTTCCAATGTAGCCTACGGTAATCTAACATCGAAAAAATGTAACTTCGAAAAAAGTTTTCTCTTTTTTTGTCGAAAAGGTTTAAAAGCGTTTTTGAATTTCGGCCATAATCTTATAAAAAAAGTTCCATACTGAAAGCACGATACAAAAACTAATTTGGCAGATTTTTTTTTTTAAAGGATGAACCTTGAGAAAAAATCCGATTTTGTTTTTCGGACATGTCTTGGACCCGTATTTCAGCCATTACTTTGCTTTACATGCATAGTACTTTACTTTGTATGCATAGTACTGTGCTCTACATGTATAGTAATTTGCTTTGTGTTCATAGTAATTTGCTTTGTATTCATAGTAATTTGCTTTGCATGCATAGTACTTTGCTTTGTATGCATACAGTATTTTGCTTTATATGTATACAGTACTTTGTTTTGTATACATGTATACATATAGTACTTTGCTTTGTATACATGTATACACATAGTACTTTGCTTTGTATGCATATAGTACTTTGCTTTGTATGCATATAGTACTTTACGTTGCATGCATACAGTACTTTGCTTTGCATGCATACAGTACTTTGCTTTGCATGCATACAGTACTTTGCTTTGTATGTATACAGTACTTTGTTTTGTATGCATGTATACATATAGTACTTTGCTTTGTATGCATATAGTACTTTACGTTGCATGCATACAATATTTTGCTTTGCATGCATACAGTAATTGCTTTTCAGCATACAGTACTTTACTTTGCATGCATACTGTAATTTGCTTTTCAGCATGCAGTGCTTCATATAGCATGTAAATTTCAGTTATTTTGCAAGAAAATTGCGGATTACTGGTAACAACTAAATGAAAAAAATCTACGGGCATTTTTTAGAGGTGATCATGGAATATACAATAAACCCTTTAATTAATTGTTATTATTAATATTTCATTTATTATTTATCTATATTATTATTAATACTACCCTTTTAAGTGGTCACCTCTCAGATACGGTCAGATAAAAACTCTTCGGCAAGGAACTTCCCCTTTATTATAATACCCGTCTTTTACAGGCACCCCTCTTTTACGGACAAATTTTTACCTCCGGTGATTTCTCGATAATGAAGATTTCCATCGTAGAGTCCTTTAAACGATGTTGCTGCACTTTTCCACGAAGAAGTGTGAAACAGTAATATATATCAATTTTTAGTTTAATTTTGTGGACAAACACAATGATGTTGAAAAATTACAAATTTGAAAAATTTATAACTGTAAAATTATATCGCCAATTATATGTCCAATTAGACCTACAATTCAATCTTCGATTATATCTAAAATTATAATTGTTCAGTCCTTTATTTACCAGCGGGACTTCGGCGTCCCTGAAAAAGTCATAGATACATGTAGTTCTTGGCGCATAATGATCATTGTTGTCCTTGCGCCATAAATATTTAACCGATAAACCAATTGGTAAACACACAGAAATTTACCCACCTTATATTTAATGACAACATTCAGTGAACATCGCTCTGTTGAAGTAATATCACTTTTTAACAAATTACGTAATTGGGCGCTGCAGTAATGCAGTGCAACTCGTTCACCAACGTGCTGTTAATAAGAGTTCAGATCCTAAGGATATCGGAATAGGACGCTTACCGCAAAACTGCTCACTGTATTCCGGGGTTGCTTCCTAAGCTTTAAATGATTCGGATTCCTCGGAAAACTGTAGGTCTCAGCACAGCATAACTTTGGCTGTTTTAGGCCGTAAAGTAAACAAACAATATATAACTTAGAAAATTCAGCAAATTTTTGCATTGATTTATTAAAAGATTGAGTAACTAAATGGCTAAATGTGTCCGGTAGTTCGGTGGGAGGGGCACTAAGAATGATCAACATTTCAGTTCGTACAATTTTTTTTACACAGGAAAGAATATTTTTTTTCGACTCCATTTTCTGGTCTTTCCGTCATTAGTTTTCTAGCGGCTCAATGTCTATTTGACAAGTTTAAAAAACACAATAATGATTTTCCATAGATAATCCATGATATTTTGCAGCCTTGGTCATAAAAGAAGGGGGTTTCCTGTCATTAGGTCAAGTTCACACGAGGCATGTAGGTGAATTAGCCAGTTCGATGGAGATGCTGTTGTAGGTTGTCATGTACAGTCGTAAGTCTGAAGCAAGCTACCCCGACCTTCCTTGTGAGCTCTTTTGGTGATGTATATTTCAAGAGACAGTTCCATCTTTTCCCAGCAATTTTATCAGAGTAATGTAATCGTTTTTGTCGTTTTAAATTAGATTTAATTATTCTTTTAACTAATTGTGTTGGAGCTGGAAGATTAGGTTATTGTAGAGACGATCCCAGCTTAACAAGTTGGTCTGCCTTCTCATTACCAAACACACAAGAAAATTGATTGTATAATAAAATGTTTATCACTTTCATCTCACGAAAATTTTAAAGAGAGTTAAAGATGCCCACCTAAAATTAACAAAAAAATCAAATGACTCAGCTACATGGAAAAATTACACAGTATTAAAAAAGATCTATGCATAAATTTCCATTTTCTTCGATATCAGAATAATTGAAAAATCATTACTCTGTAAAGAGCAATAATGAGGGAGAAATTACTTTCCAAAAATCCATTACCTCAGTGGGAAAATCTCGGGACACAGATATGTCAATATTTTGATGAAGTTTTAAAGCCTTTCTGGAGTACATAAAGGCATCGTTTCTAAATGAAACAAAATAGCCTTCCTTTGCAAAATAAGCTTTCTTAAAATCTAGTTTAAAATACAGACATCGAAAATCTTCGGATATGATTCATTTCCGCGCACAAATCAAAACTAATCTTGCTGTATACAAGTCAAAATATTTTTAAAACAAGCAAGTGAAAGAAAATCGCCTAAGGTCAATATTTAAATTTAACGGGTTTCAATTAACATTAATCCGCAACTATCTAATTCTCAAGTAAAAGTTGGTTTTCAACGTTAACAATAGCCATCATTATTGCATTTACGGAAGACCTTTACCTTGTCCTTTTTATTGCGTATAGACAGGCAGACAGAAAGCCCAAAAGCAATAGCGGGTTCAATATCTATTGAAACCCGCTAAAAATTATCAGAATTCAAAATAATATAATTATTAACTAAAGAAATGGAATAACAAATTTTATTAACCATTCTAAGAAACTATTTATTAATTATACCTTGAAAAACATAGAAATATTAGTTCTATTGCACTTAGCAGATTACTGCTGTATAACGTGTTTTCTATACGTCGTAGATTAAATTACTGTCTTAAAAGTTTATTTTGATGGACATTAATCCTTCTTTGTCATTGAACCTAATTAATCATATTGCAATCAGATAAATGATTAATTTATTTATTGTAAAGTTAAACGTATATCTAATACTAAGCTTTTAAAATATAGTTAATAATGATCATACTTGATTATTCAAAATTGCACCATTAATCTTATAAATGTAAGTGCAGGTACAATTTATACTATTTAACGAAACAATTTTCTATTTTAGGAGACACGAAGTTCTGCAAATTGAATTTTTAGACCCATAAATTTTTATTAGCTTGAAGTTTAATAAAGCAAGTAAGGTATAACAAAGCGGGGGCGTACTGGGTGGGCCCAGGCCTACCGGGCAATTACACAGGGGGGCCCACTTCTTATCAGAGCAAGGGCGTCATGTCATTTGGGGGGCAATTTCCCCCTTCCCCTCCGAGTTAATAAAAGAAATAAATAACTGAGTAGTATTGCGACTAAAAAAATGCAGGATAAGAAGTCAAAACAATGCGCAAAAACTGGAATTGTATGGAAAATAATTAATTTCAGAGTTTAAGTACCATGTTTGTATATCTCTAGATGTTCTTGCGCCATAAAAATTCAAAACAAACCAACAAAGCTTTCAGTTTAAAAAACTGTTTGTCATTAGTCTCACGACATTCGTCAAAATGGAATTTGAACCTCAATACTTTGAATTAAGAAAAGAGAACTAAACTCCCAAAAATTCAAAATTTTTAAAGCATGTTTCTCCAACAGACAGATATCCGAAATTTTCGATAAAGATTCGTCTGGCAAACTATTTTGTTCTGAGAAGCGCTTCGGATCAAAATGGGATGCATCTGCACATAGTTCTCCATGCCGTTCAAATCGCCGTTTTAATCCCTCAGCTGCAGTGTCGAAGATAATATTAAAAACATGGCATCTAAAGTGGTCTTTTGGCGGATTACTAGATGCCGTGATGGGCCTAATTTCATCGTGCATTTTTTCTCCTGGTAGTCGCTTCTTTAATGATATTCTCTTTTCTTGAAGTTGGTCTTGAATAAATATGGTACTTTCTAATTTTTCAAATTGTGTATTAACTACGTCACAAAATGCCTGTGCTGATTTATAGACAGCTTCAAAATCTCTCCATGCCTCTGACATTCTTTTTAATGCTGACTCGACCATTTCCCACGCTTTTATATAATCCAGGGAAAAGCCTTGTATGTATTTTGAAGTGCTTTGTAGGTGAGAAAACATTTTCGAGTAAATAAACGACACCAAAATAGTCTCGAACTTCGTAAAATAGTCTAAAATATTCTTAGCTATAAATCTTGCTTTATGATTAAAATCCTCATTCTCTGTAGTGCATTCTAGAACAGTAATTAAATCCACAAGTAAGCATTTTCTGGATGCCTTTGACAACTCTTCTTTATCATTTTCATACCACGATTCAAACATATCAAATATCTTGATGATGGATTCTTCTTTGCTTAACCAACTAGTATTGTCAATGGATGTTAATCGAAGAGATTTTCCCGATCCAGGTCTTTGATTACTGCTTTTTCCCATTGCTCCATTCTTCTGTACGAGTTGCTGAAAAATCTGGAAACGAATTGTAACGTTCCAAAGTAATAGAAGCCGATACTGATGAGGTGACGTCACAGACAAACAAGTCAATAACATGTGCGTAACACCACACATGGACATGCTTACCATTATCTGACTTAAAACAAGCAGATACATCTTTGTACCACTCTTGCATATTGCTAGAGCCACCTGTCCCTGTAATAAAGGAGAAAGAAATTGTAAGAGAAAAGTCACTTTATTTAACAATAGAAAATTTTAAATTCGTTCTTAACGTATTTTACTAGTTTTTTATGACAGACAATCATTTATATATTCGTAATCCCGGTGCTTTGCGACAAATTAAACAATTTACACGGCTGCTAAAAAAAGGACTATTTGAGAATTTTTTTTTTATTTTGTAATTGCTCGAGGGTCGTTATCACACGTATAAAACTTGCCAAATGTTATACACAGACAGAAAAAAAAAAAGAATTAAGATGTCGTTTTGACAGATCAACGTTGAAAGCAATTACTTTGAATGAATTCTAAAAATCTCTCAGCAATTCACTTCACTTCGACATTTACGTATAAATCATGGATTGAGTTTAATTTGTAAGATATTATTACCCTTCACAGGGATAACACAATTGCCAAATATTGGTCAACACACAAAGCCACCGGGGCGAGATTTTTGTGAGTTTTTCGTGGGGGATTTTTTATTACAAATAAATTTGACACCCACGTATTAGTAGCTCAAACTAGAGCTATTTTTGTTTAGGAGAAAAAGAGACGCCGTCCTCATCCCGGATGAGTCTAGTTTGAGCTACTAATACATGGATGTCAAATTTATTTGTAGTAAGTTTAGTTTATTGTAAGCTATTGTTACCTTTCACAGGGATAACATAATTGCCACGTAGTGGTAAACACAGAAAAGCCTCCGGGGGGGATGTTATGTTTTTGTGGGGGATAATTATACGTAAAAATTCCGACACCCACGTTTATTAGCTCAAGCTAGAGCCTTTTATTTTAGGAGAATAAGATGTTAAGGTATTATTACCCTCCGCAGGGATAACACAATTGCCAAATATGGTCAACACAAGAAAGCCTCCGGGGCGAGAATTTTGTGAGTTTTCGTGGGGGAATTTATTATACTATAATTTTTGCCACCCACGTATTAATTACAGCTCAAACTAGAGCTTATGTAATTTTGGAGAAAAAGAGACGCTTTCCC